>CM038118.1:5002488-5393986 GCA_001642375.2 Mentha longifolia | reverse complement strand
GTATCGATAGCTATAATTGTAAAAATTTGTAGCAAAAGGGTATATTTTCAATTTAAGACACTCTACAATAAATTAGAAATAAAATGAGAATCGTTTTAACAAATAAAATGATACCCGTCGAACTAATTTATTTAAAATCAAATCAATTTATTTTAGGAAACTAGGGAGGTATGAGTGTCATTCTCAAGCTACGTTGCATGGCAGTATCACAATATTTGAGGGATTGTTTTTTTTACGAAAATTCATTAGCAATTAATTGATGCATGTTTTTAGAAAGTCAAGATATTGTCAATGTAGAATTTAGAATGGAGTGGAGACTGAAGATAACAATCCAACCGTTATTAATTAGGGTGACCCTTGTTCGTTTGAGTCTCTTATTTAATTCCAACAACCCTCAAAATAATAATTTAATGTAAGTACGATGTCCTAATTAATTAGCTTGGATCAATCGAAATTGAATAATCTTATACAATTTTTTTTAATCATTCTCTTGTTTTTCAAGAGATAATTAATACACCGCCTAAAATGTCATACGTATGTACTCCATCTGTTTTTTCTAAAATGGTCTATATATATTTAATATATGATGTATAAGATATATAAACAAGCCATTTCAAAGAGCTTTCTTGGACTTCCAATGGCGAGTCATGCAAATTCAAGATGTTCACTTCTTCGGAAATTAGACAACATAAGCACAACTCAGATCAGTTGATAAGACATTGTCTCTTCCAATCAAAAAATTGGATGTTCGAATCACCACATAAAATAAAAATAAAAAATCATCGATCCTCCTTTAAAAAAAAAAAAGGTTAGTTTGTCTTTATTATTGAACTATTATATGTATATCATACACGTGGTATATAGTCGGTAGTAAAAAAAGATCTTTTGTAAAAAATCAAAATTAGAATGGACAACTAGCTAGCGTTTTTGATCTTATAAGTAATTAACCGCTTAATTATATTTATGGTTTAGTTAATTAATTAAGTTAATTAAATATTATGACATCCAAGATGCCAACAATCCACCTTCTAAACTCCACGCTTTGATCCTTTCCTTCACCATTTAGTTCTTTATCAACATGCATAAATTGTGCATGTGTGTGTGTCAGTGTGTGTGCATAAATTGATCGATGTGTGTGCTTGAGTGTATAATGCATGCTCACATAATTACAATTGGCACCAAAATTTTATAATTTCAAAATTATTGAAGCCATTGAATAGATACAGACTCCGTATAAAATATATAAATCATTAATATAACAAAGAGAAATCATTTTCACAAGATATGATAACATATCTATAATATTTACTTTTCACATTGCTGAAAGAAACACACCTTTCAACAACTCATTCCAGCATTTAAATTATTTTTTTAACCAGCATTTAATTATATTATTGAAGCTGTCATTTGCTTATTGATACTACCTCCTAGAGGCGACCATGGTTCCGGTTCGAACCGGAACCGGAACCGACGGTTACGGTTCCGAATCTGGTTCCGAACCGCCGGTTACGGTTCGGTTCGAACCGGATGGAACTGGCCCTTTTTTTTTTTCTCTTTTTAATTTATTTTCCCTATATGCATACTTCGTTTATATTTGTTTGAGTTTAATTGTAAGAGCATTATAATCGAAAATGTAAGAGAAATTGGAAATATAACAAATCAGACGATTATTCAATTTTTTTTTTATTTTTTTCACCAAACCTTTGAAGATCACATTTTGATTTCAAAGGCCGAGCCTCGTTAAAATCTCAGTGAGGAAAAAGAGTATTCATCTAAGATTTGACATAGCAGGATTACATGTTATCAAAATCAAAATCGTCATCGAAATCGTCAGTTTCTGAGAGGTGTCGGTGTCAGTTTCCGGTTCCCCGGTTCCACCCGGTTCGCCAGTTAGGAACCGGTGGAACCGGCAGTTTCACTATTTTTTTTCTCCAATAGATAATATTAATACATAATTAAAAAATATATTTCATGATATGGAATTATGGATTGATAATTAAATATGCAAAGTTCATACAAATTTAACATGTAAATCACTAAATTGTATATTTTGTCATCTTCAATTCATCATCATGATGTGACATTGTTAATTGAATATTTTGTCATTTATATGATTTGGTTTTTTGTTTAAATATTTGAATTTAAAGTTTGAACATTATCACAAGATTCACAACTCACAAGTGCATAACATCCAACATCACTAGGCTACTACATTTTAACTTTGAATGAATAAACATTACATATGTATGTAGTTTTATTCATTTGTACTTTGTTCAATTTGAATTATAACTTAACAATGAAAAATCTCTTTCATTTTACAAATTATACTTTATAATTTATACATTAAGAATTCATTAAAATGGATGTGTACTAATAAAATGTTAGATCAAATAATTAGTATGATATTTATACACAACATACAAATAAAATATAGAAATAAAAAATAAAAAAAAATTTGCCGGTTTTCCGGTTTTTTAACCGGAACCGCCGGTTCCGGTTCCTCGAGAATGGAACCGGAACCGCACCGCCGGTTCCGAACCGCCGGTTCCGGTTTCGGTTTAAAAACCGCCGGTTCCGGTTCGGTCCGGTTCCGGTTTTTTGGCCGGCTCTACTACCTCCATCCTATATAGTTAGCCTCTTTTGCTTTATTGACTTTTTCGGCACGCGTTTCCACCGAAACCTAGTACGAGTTTTAAAATATAATTTTAAAAAAAATACTTTAAAATTATATTTTAAAACTCGTACTAAGTTTCAATGGAAACGCGTGCCGAAAAAGTCAATAAAGCAAAAAAGACTACTCCCTCCGTCCCCCTTCAATTGTCCAGTTTGACTTATTGACTTTTTGGCATGCATTTCCACCGAGCCGGGAAACGAGTTATAAAATATAATTTTGAAGTATTGTTTCTTTTACGGGATACTATGAGTGTCATAGTATCCCGTAAAAGAAACAATACTTCAAAATTATATTTTATAACTCATTTCCCGGCTCGGTGGAAATGCGTGCCAAAAAGTCAATAAGTCAAACTGACAATTGAAGGGGGACGGAGAGTAATTATATGGGATTGAAGTAGTATTATTTTATGATTCGGGTGAAGGAGAAGTACGTGAAGGAGGAAAATATGTTGATATCTAACAAAATCCTGATTAGGGTGATTGACTGAAATACAGTTTAATTGGTAAAACGTTTATCTTTTAACTAAAAAGTTGGAAGTTCGAGTCAGCATAGAAAGAAAATAGAAAAATAAGGCGACTTAATGGATACCATTAGTTTTTTTTTTAGTAGAAACACAACATACATGCATTAAAATTAAAATTATTCGAAACCTTGATCTATTGGTCGAAAAGGAGCCATACATTTTACTATAATTGAGCTTTGTTTCGTAAAATTTAAACTTAATAGACATTATAAACTTATCTTTAATATAATAACGTCCTATAAAATTTAATTTATTTCTCTCTCTCTAGAATACCAGCTGTATAAGTATAATAGATAAAAGGGAAGCAATCTAGTACCCTACAGGTATTATTGCATATGCTCTGGTCTGAAAATTCAATTGCACCTCCCTAGCTACCATGCCTTGCTGTCATTTGCAACTCTCTCTCTTTTTTCTTTTTTTTTTCTTTCCCCCAAATATTTCTACATCATTTTATATTTCACACATAGATTTTACATATATTTATTGTTCTTGCCCTAGTATATCTGGTTAATTTTTTTTTGAGAATAGTATATCTTGTTAATTTTAGGTATATATATTTGGTATTTGGATTAAAATAAAAGCTAGGTATCATTATCAAAAATCAAAATGAAAGATGGGCGGCTTACTATTTATTGAACATAATTATTTTTTAGATAAAGAAATATGATGGCTAATTCTATTTCATTTTTTCTATGATGGCTTTTTTAAGGAAAAGAAAAAAAAAAATACCTCCTTGATTATAAATTCCTCTCTCAGCAACCAAAATATTTTGAAAATTGATTTATATTTTATTTTACAAATTAGCATTAATTTGGATTAGATATTAATTGGAAGACAATTTATTTGATTTTGATGGAGAATACATTGAACAAAAATACGTAGAGAATTTGAAGACGGAGTTGCATGTTAAATCAAATAAGCGAAGTCACAATTTATTTTTTTAATAAACCAAGTAGTTTGAGCAAATACAGTTCAAATTCGTAGAGAATTTGGTAAATACGAATATTGAGACAAATTACCAAAAGAATTTTTTAAAAAAGATAGCGATCAAGAGTCAATACACGTATACTATTCATCAAATACCAAGTAAATCAAAGAGTCAATATTAATGAAGCATATATTAATCATCTTTTAATTTCTTTATAGATAAACTATAGGGTTATTGGCAAAAAAACCCACGAACTTTGGGTAGTTTGGTTTTGCACACGAACTCGGACTCGTGCCAAAAAATACATCAACTTGTAATGCTTTTCAATTTCGAATTTCCGGCGAAAATCGGGCTGACGTGGCAGCCGGATAATCCATATGGACTTAATTGACGGCAAAACGAAACGACATCGTATTGAATAAAGAAAAACGACGTCGTTTTAACTTTAAATAAATATATATTTTAATTAAAAAAACACCATTTAAAAAAAGCAAAATTAATATTCAATTATTCTTAATCTACTTCTTCTTCTTCTCTACCGAAAGAACCACCATTGAGCATAACTGCCGGACTGCAAATAACGGCGGGCTCGCGGGGAGGTGCGGCGGCGGAAGGTGGCTGCGACGAGGAGAATTGAGGGAAGAAGAAGCAGCTACCGGCGCCGGTGTCCTTGTCGTTCGAGGAGGAGGCGGTGGTGGAGTCTCCGCCGCCTGCTCCACTTGTTAATGGTTGTTGACGCCGGACTCCCTCCACTTCTGCCAGAGCCTCGAAACCCCAGATCTCTCCAGCAATTCTCTATCTCGTTCGATTTCTCCGGAAATCTGCAAATGGTTGCCATATCTCACTGGATTTGGGAAAACTGGGAAAAGGCAAAAGTGAGAGTGGCAACGGAAGAGGAGGGCTCTTCGGCAGAGGGAGGAGGGCCGTTCGGCGAGGCGCTGCAATAGGGAGCTTCAACGCCGGCGGGATGGAGAGAAGTAATAAAAATTGGGTGAATTTTATTTCCTCCGCTTCTGCTGTTATTCTGCTGCTACTTTTTTTTTTCTTTTCCCTGTGACCTCTCTAATCTCTCTTGACTACTCCATTGCCTAATTATTGAACAAAGCTTCGTTCTTTCTTGATGGAGAGGGGGAAAGGGGAGGGATGAGGCTGGTGAAGTCCAGTCATGGTGGTGGCGGAGATATGGGAGGTGGCAACAGAGTCGCTGTAGGGGCGGACCCAGAAGAAAATATCGAGGGGAGCCGCGACAAAGGCGGGGAGCTGTAGTGTTGTAGTGTAATTTTTCAAAATTTTATCAAAATTATAGTTTATAAAAAAAAAAAAAATGGAGAGCCCATACACCCATTGTCTCCACTTGGGTCCGCCCATGGCTGTAGGTGGAGCTTTATTTGTGAATATTGTTTAATTTTGTGAGTAACAACCTTAATTACGTAATTAGGATTCTAATTATCTAATTAGAAAACAAATGATGACGTTTCGTTTAATTATTTCACTAATATGTTGCTAACGACGTGAAACGACGTCGTTCCACTATATGCTGATGACATCATCTCGCCACATCATCGCTCATATTCCACATGTATAAATTTCGGTGCCACCTAGGACCCGATTTTCGTCGGAGATTCGAAATTGGAAAGCATTGCAAGTTGATGTGTTTTTTTGGCACGAGTTCGAGTTCGTGTGCAAAACCAAACTACCCCAAAGTTGTGGGTTTTTTTGCCTATAACCCTAAACTATATAAAGAGAAAATGTTGCCATAGCCACACACCTAAACTTGGAAAGATTAAAAATGGATACCAAATAATAACCTCTATTTCTTTACGATAATATGTTCCTAGTTGCTAATTTTGGTGAGCGGTTTCCTAAAAACTTTTTTTTTTTTTTTTTTGGTTGGTAGAAAAGAAAGAAAGATATTAACAACACAAACAAAACAAAGAAAAACCAAGCCAGAGACGACGAGGAAAGAAATAAACAGAGATAAAACACGCTACAAAAATCCACCTGATTGCCGACCGAATAACTTCACAATGTTATAAGGCGTGGTATAAGTGATTTTTCTCAAGACTTCTATAGATGTATATATAATACATAGATGATATTGTTTCAAATTTGCATTATATGTTCTCAATTTAATTGTCTAATATAGGAGTATGTCTTATTTGACAAATGCAGGAACGACTGAATTTTTGGTGGGAAATACGAGAATCTCAAGATTTCAAATTTGGTCTTCTAAAAAAGAAAAGATTAATTTCTAGTTTGATATCGTCAAAGTGCTAATTAAATTTTATTATTTTTTTATCCTTATTTTAATTTATTAATAATAAAAAAATGTCTAATTATAATATGTTAAACATGCATGCATGGCTCTACATAATAATAGCTTCTCCATACTTCAAAGCCATGCAAAAACTCTGTGGAAAGGAGATTTCTTCTCTCCTCTTCTCCCTCAAAAGTCAAATCCATGGAGTCTCTCTCTCTCTCCTTTCTCTCTCTACACATATATATATACAGACACTCAGAACTCGAACTCGAACTCGGATCATTAGTCACTTACTCCCTCCGAATCAGGGCAGAATTGCAGAAATGGGTCCCACCACCGGCCGCCGCCTGTTTTTGGTCACCTCCGCCGTGCTCCTCCTGTCCACCACCGCCGCCTCCGCCTTCAACATCACCCTCCTCCTCGGGCGGTACCCGGGTTCGAGCAGTTCAACAGCCTCCTCTCCCGAACCCAGCTGGCGCCGATGGTCAACACGCCGGAGCACCGTCACCGTCCTCGGCCTCCCCAACGACCGGTTCTCCACCTTGACGCAGATGGCGGAGGAGGATCAGCGGCGGATCATCAGCCTCCACATCCTCCTCGACTACTACGACATGCCCAAGCTCAACAGATCCCGCCGGGGACCAAGGCCGGCCCCATCACCACGCTCTTCCAGTCCAGCGGCGTTGCCGGCGACATGCAGGGCTTCGTCGACATCATCCACCGCCGCGACGCACCATCACCTTCGGCTCCTCCGTGCAGGGAGCTCCGTTCGTCACCAACCTCGTCGCCGCCGTCGCCGCCCAACCCTACAACATCTCCGTCCTCAGCGTCTCTCAGCCGATCATCGCCCCGGGATGGACGGCTTTTGGGGTGGTGGTGATACCGGGGTGGCGCAGCCGCCTCCTGCAGTGGCGGCCCCGCCCCCGCGCGAAGCCCGCGCCGCCTCCGGCGAGCCCGGTGGCGGAGGAGCCTGTTGCTGATGAGCCCACGGCGCCAGCGTCTGCGCCGTCGCCGTCCCCGTCGCCTGCTCCTTCCCCTTCACGGCCGCCGATGCGCCGGAGGCGGAGGAGGAGGAGGAAAGCCCTGCTGATCAGACGCCGGTGACGAAAAAGAGCGCCGCCGCGAAGGAGGTGGTTTCCGGCGTGATGTTCGGTTTGGTGATTGGATTGGCGTCGTTCGTTTGCAGTTCATTGAAATAATGGAAGCGGCATTTCGTCGAACACTTGATGATCGTGAGAGATGAAACAGTGTTTCGTACGGACCGTGATATGGCGATGTGAATGGCGCAAAGTGAACGTACAAATAAACAACTTGCTTATATTTCTTCTCCAAATAAAACTGAAGGGGGGAAAATGGAAGAAAATACGGTCTTTTTTACGTTTTTCATTGTCGCATTTCATAATTTTGAAAATTCAAAATAAAGCCATATTTATTATCGGTTTCTTCTAAATATTTGATATTTTCTTTTCAGTCCGTTTCATTAGAATATGGTACATTTATTTTTTTTTACACTATTTCACTCACATTAATACAAATCTCTCTTTTCACTAACACCACTCATCTACTATTTATTAAAACACGTGTAAAAAAAAACGAATACTTAGTTGAAACGGAGGAAGTATTATATACTATGTTGCATTATAAATATATTTCCCAATGCATTATTGTTAATTACGGTGTATAGTATATTTCGGATTGGCAAGTTGAACCGAGATTTGGACCGCCGGCCAGTTGAGATCCGATTCTAATTCAACAAACACCATGTCAATTTTAATCAGTTTTAGGGGTACGTAATTGGAAAATTAGATAGCTAAGGATCTCACTGATTCGATCTCCGATTTAATTAAATTTTAAAAATTGAGTTGTTCTTTTATTGATTTGATTTGAAATTAAAAAAAAAAAGAAAAAGAAATCGTGAAGTGAAATTAAAATTGGTTGAACCCCAGCTAGCAAGCTAGATACACGTCAAAAATACAATTAGCAAGTTCTCACGCCTAGTTTAGTATATATCTTTATTTTTATTTTTTTGTTTGAAGCAAGTATATATCTTTATTAATTATGACAAATTACATCAATATATTAATTCGTGATCATTTTGTTTTAAATGAAAGAAGATCAAATTTTATTATCCTAAATCAAGGGCTCATTTCTCATAATTGCGAGGTTGTGAATTTATTTTCTCTTAGTTGTCGCTTCTATTTTAGCAAATAAGCATACTTATCGCCTCAAAATTATATGGTGCGGTATAAATTATGATCACACCACTTTTAATACTAAAATACTCATTTGATTCCGGCAGAAGAATAAAAGAGAATGAAGTCAAGTTAAGGAGGAATTTTGGTAAAAATAATCGTTATTTTTAGTGAGTTTCTCCTCGAAATAACTTATTACTCAAACTAAACAACAAATAATGAAATCAATTAATTAATTCTCTTTTGAGACACAATAAAAACTGAACCAAACAAGGGCTAAGAATTATATTCTCACTTTGTTAATTAAAATTTAAACAGAAAAATATTATTGCATGGGCTACGTGCAATTATTAAATGATTTAGCCAATTACGACAATATATATGATTAATGGAGAAACGTGCACCCTTTTCTGCCCTAATCAAGTCCCAAAATATTCCAAAAATCGTGCCTCTTATCGTAATACATGGCTAATTTCCATAATTATTACATTATGCCATGATTTGGATTAACTACGAGTCTTAATTTACGTGCATGCATTGAAGAATCTTTACTCCAAATCTCTCCCTCTCTCTTTCTACACGAGTATATATATAACAATAAGAATTAAACCAAAGATCAACTACTAATCATAACCAATTAATCATTCTTGCTAGTTACAATGGCTATTCGCATTATCTTTGCAATTGTTTTTCTCTCTGCTTTTTCAACGCAAGAAATTCTTGCACAATATGGTTTCATAGATACTATTCCCCTCTAGGGGATTGAATCACATCTCTGTTGATCCTCAAGGTTCTCAAGTTCAACTCTTGATGGATCAGTCCTCAGGTCTCTCTCTCTCTCTCTCTCTCTCTCTCTCTCTCTCTCTCTCTCTCTCTCTCTCTCTCTCTCCTCTCTCTCTCTCTCTCTCTCTTCTCTCTCTCATGTATTATATCATGCATGATTTTTTATTTTTTTGAATATAATATATAGGTGCTGGATTTAGGTCAAAGTTGGAATACACATCAGGGTTGTTTCACATAAAGATGAAAATACCAGAGAAAAGAACCGGAGGAATTGTTTCGACCTTCTACGTAAGAATTAGTACACTTCACTTTTACAAGATACACAATTAGGGTTTTCTTGAAATAATTAATTTGTACTCCCTCCTCCGTCCCATCCAATTCGCCTGTGTTTAATATTTTTTGTCAGTTAACTTCAGCCCCGGATAATGTAGCCCCGGGAAATCATTCGAAATCGATTTCGAGTTTCTGGGCACAAACGGCACTGTCCAAACAAACGTCTACGACAAAGACGAAGGCCACAGAGAGCAAAGCTTCAACCTTTGGTTCAATCCTTCTCAAGATTTCCACACTTATGAATTCCTATGGAACCCTGACCTAATAGTGTACCCTCTCTCTCTCTCTCTCTCTCTCTTTCTCTCTCACATGCATATATATTACTCTCTTCATTTCATCGAAAGAGCTATGTTTTCTTTATTTTAATGCATGATATGCAGATTCTTGGTGGATCGAGTTCCGATTAGGGTTTCAAGAACAACGAGGCACATGGGATAGCCTACCCTAACAAACCCATGCATATTGAAGCAAGTATATGGAATGCAGATTGGGCAGGAGCTGTGGATTGGAGCCAAGCTCCATTCATTGCTAAATATCAAGATTTTGGTTTCTTGGGATGCACGTCAAACCCTAGATGTAGTCGCACTCTAAATTATAAAGATCTTGGGCCTGCGCAGAGGCAGAAAATGCAGCGTTATAGAAAATTGTATATGACTTATGATTACTGTTCTAAGCCTTCTACTAGGAAGCCTGAATGCGCTTTCAATGTTTGAAGGAATTATTATGTTCAAAGTATTGATGAAATTTAAATTGAGTTTTTTTTTTCCTACCTAATTTTGCATAAATGTATGGATGATTATATTATGTCAGACGACAATTTAAAATTTAATGGAAATCATGCACTAATCAAATTACACATACCAAGTGTAAATTTACATTTTAACATCTTTGTTTATTCTTTTGTTTGAGCACTGACTTTATATATAACATTAATTATAGGAATAAATTGGGAAGAATTTAGTTATTTTATCATCAAATTTTGAAATGGGACACTTAAAGAAATAAGAACAAAAGCTAAATATATAGTATGATATTAGAAAAAAAAAAAAACGGATAGAATAAAAAGAAACAGTTAAGAAAAAGGATGAAGAAAACAAGCTACTGAGATTAGTATAATCTTGGCCAACAAGATTAAACTTAAGCAATTTTGTTTGTTTGTATTACTGCTTTTTCTCTACTACGTGTAAAAGAGTTTTCTTTTGAATTATTTTTCACGTTCCTACCTTTTAGGAATGTAATTCTATCTCATATTGTGATATATGTAATTAATACTTCCTGAAATCTCCATCATTATTAATAATCATACACTCGAAATACTATCAAGTTCAATTTTCTGCCCTTTAAAAAGAAATCGAACTGCAATAAAATGTGCAATAAAGGAAATGAATAACAATTTCAGTAAGTAACTATTTTAAGGAGAGACGAATATAATAATAATAATAGTATCCAAGATTCCTGTAAACATTGAAACCGTGGATATATTAATTCCCCAATCGAATACTATAAACATCAAAGAAAAGGGAAATTAAAAGAATTGCCCTTACTAACAGTAACAGATAATTAATCAATCAATCGTAATCCCATTATTTCTCAGACTTCCAAGTTTGGATCTTTCTCAAAACATGAACTCTTTATAGAAATCAGCTTTTTTTGATAATGGGTATAACTCAAATTTCTTGTGCCTGACAAATTGATGAATAAATAACTCCAACTTTCCTGAATTATTACAGCAGATCTCCAACCTCTTTGATGGTACCAATCTTCTGCAATTTCGAGTTCTTCGACATACCTCCTTTGGGACGGTTGTATATTCTCGAGAAATCTGAAGTTTTCGTTGTGTTAGCTGTCAAAGATGGCGGTCTCAGCATATTTGTCTCGCTGATTCTCCATTTTCGAGGGTCTTGCGCAAATCAGATTCTGTGGAAACATTTCCATTTTCGTGCGTGAAGCCACCATTTTCACGCAATGCACAAGACTTGGCGACTTCGGTGAATTCTGCAGATTTTTTGCTGTCCAGCTTAACACATTTCTTCAGCGGCTGTTTTCCAAGAAAACCAGCACGAAACAGTGGCTTACACTTTTCCCGGGAAATTCCTCCATCTGCTTTCTTGGTAAGTTTTTGAGTAACATCAGAGGATGATGAGCCATTCTCGAGCACAATATTTCCATGGTTAGACGTTGAACTAGCACAATTCTTTCTGTCTGGGAGCACAGTGGCAGTAATATCCATGGGTGAAACATTAGAAGTGCTGCCGTCTACCTCATCTTTACAGTTCCCAACTGTAGTTGAGTCTTCATTCGACTTTCTGGAAGAATGTAAATCGCCATTGGTTTTATTCCCACAACTTGCTTCAACATCAGACGTAGACGAGGATGTCTCACAACTCTTGGCAGCTAATTCTGTAGAAGTAGTATCCATCAGTGAAGTGCTAGTGAGATCTACTTTTGGCATGGTGGGTAATTTGTCACAGTCGTGAAGTCCAGCATCGTTCACAATAGGCAAACTTAAGGGAGCAGATGCCATTATTGTATCTCCTTGTGCATCTACTGCGTCTGCAGTCAATGAAACTTCTTCCCCACTATCGCCCTTAGGTTCAGAACCATTAGTAGATGATTGCTCTGAATCGACACGACTGTCAATGCTTACTGCATCGGGCAAGGACTCAGCATGTTGGTTCACAGAGGAGTCAACTTCATTTATATCTTTAACTTTCTCTGTTTCTTCTTTCTTCAAGGATTCAGTGGGAAGTAAGCATGATGGGCGAGCACATATCCTGCCAAACAAGATGTGGAGAATAATAATTAGATAAATTCTCTTATACACATTCTTGCTTCTCTTCTTAGTCCAAACCTTTAGATTATTTCTTAATTTTCATTAATTCGGTAAAATGATCAGAATTACCTGCTGTACAAAAGCATATAAGCTCCCTGTGAAAGCACCTCATCCAAATCAACGGTAGCAACCTAAGAAGACCAGTTTGCAAGTTCAAATGCCTGATGTGCTAGATTGAGATATATAGATCAAAAGGAACATACGCTAATCTAGCAGAAAAAACAGCAACTGTTACCTTACAATCATCGATTCTGTACCAATTTCCATGGAAATCCTTAATGTAACAGATGTAATGGCCAAAAAAAGATGCATTCAGCATGTCCACATGGACAATAACAGCATACAGCTTATAAACATCATTTCCATCTTGTAATTCACTCATATATGGGCTGAGGTCCAGTGTCTCCGGAAAAGTCACCCTCTTGTTAAGTTTACCAAATCTTCCACTCTGCACAGAAGTAAAGTAACAAGTTTTTTCATACAAACTCGATAAAACAGTGAGATTGGAGACCACACTGACTGAAGAATACTGTCCATCAATATCTGAGCGCTAAAGTAAGGACAAAAGGGCAAGCAAAATAGAACCAAAACTAAGGGTAAGAAAAAAAAGTTTAAGAAAAAGAAGAGGAAAAGAAAACGAGTGTCACCAAAGCATGTCTTTCTGAAACTCAGAAATCAGAATACAAATGGGAAGCAGAGTGTGGGGAGTGCAAGAGCTCAGACAGAATACTGACACCATCCCTCACAAATTAGCTTTTAAAACAGAAGGAAAAATTTGGATAGATGTGTAGGGACGCGAGATGCAACATAAATGCATTAGCCACAGTTGAAAGACCTATAGTACTACATAAAATATGCAGAATGTCAGTTTTAGAAACTCACATGTCAGATGATCTAATCCAAAATAGATAAACCTCTTTCATAAGCTAGCCAAGATTTTATTCATGTGCCAATATTCTAACTAACATATTAATGCAAATTAAAAATTTAAGCTTCATCTACTGCTACATAATCATCAATATCAGCACAATAGATATAACGACCAGACCTGAAATCTTTTCAATGCAATTGTAAGAATGTTTGGTGCCCGCTGGACAGTAAGGCGCTTCCATGCCATGACATAATCATTGCAACTGCAAGGACAACTCGTCCCGATCAGTCAAAAGTTGCTTAGTCTATAACTAGATGAAATAGCAATTATGTCCTAGAACTTGGTAACAAGTAGACAGTTTTAAAAGCATCAGGTAAAATTGAAACATGTGGCACGTGGATCATTTGAAAGCACTGATCAACTAGGAAGGCATTAAAATAAGTTAGAACAAAAGACACGAAAAGGTTGGAAAAAAGCAGTAATAATAATGATAATGCAACCAAAACAGAAAATTAAAAACAAATATCTTCATATCCAAACCTTGGCAGATGAAAGCACAAGATGGTAAAAGCAACAACTTTAGATCAATGTGCCTACTTAGGAAGCTCAAAAGTGAATTTTAAATTCAAGCTAAGATTATAGCACTCAAAAAATGTGAACTTGCAAATATAGCACTCACCCATCGCATTTATACATATTATCCCCATGAAGCCGCTCTTTGGCAGTAAATTGGTCCAAACACTCCTCCATCGATCCAGCATCCCCATGAATTTCAACAGTTAAATCCATCATATTTTCAAATTGGTTTGAAACGTTGTTGCATTTTGTGCATATCACCTGAAAGCAGACAAAATCAACCAAGAATTGAATGGATATGGCAACAGAGTTTCACATATCAAACTAGAAAGTTATATATTGAGTACTGTCAGTTCACGTTGATGCAGAAAAAATGTGGTCTAGATAATCAGATTAGCATTTGAGGCGAACATGAGAAGAACTGAAAAAGAAAAAGTAACATGCAATAAAAGCTCAAGCTTCATTAAAGCATGCTACCTGTGATCGAAGACGGCCGCCAAAAATATGTTGAATAAGGGTTGTCTCTTGATAGCTAGGATGAACAACCTTTTCTCCACCAAATTCATCAAGGCACACAGACTGCATCGTGTCAATGGCAAACCTAAGAAAACAAATAATTGTTACTTAACCAAACCAATTACGTATGAGAAGCAAATCCCACGTCGTGTTTTGTCTGGGGGTAGGAGGGGTATGTGGAAAAGTTATAGATACCTCATAAATTCATGGGCATCCTCTTGCTTCCCATATCCAAGATTACCACCTATGTTAGGCAATCTTGAAAGAATATTCATTGGAGAAAAGGGATTAACACTTCTGCTAGCCCTTTCCAAGTGCAATTGAAATTCACATAAAAAACACCAATCATCCCTTTGACCTGGATAACATTGAGATGGGAAAGGACGAATAAGCATTATTTACCAATAAATACAAGAAAAGAATGGAAATAATTTGTCATTGCATTTGCACGTAATAGGATAGATATATAGTTAGATCAAGGTAGTTACATTCTCTGCGGTGGCCTTTCTCCAATAAGTAGGCAACAAGTGGCCGAGTGTGCCCAAGACACTGAAGAACCACATTAGCAAAACAACTGCATAGAAGCAAGTGACACAAGAAGTGTTGGTAATTGACATTTCAAATAGAAATGTGAGGCATAGAACGGAAAATTTCAATACCTGTTTCCACAGTTAAGAAGTCCACAAGGAGGATAGCCTGGTTTGTCCCAATTGAAAAATTCTAGAAATTCCGCGTATGGGAAAAGTATCTGGAAAGAATATAATAGAAAAATTCATATCGAAGCATGCAAAAACTAGTATGTAAATAGCAATTCATAAAAGGAGGTGATCAAATACTTTGTTTGAAGGTTTGAAAGTCTTTGAGCTTCTACCCAAAGGCGCAAATGAAGCTTTCCTTCCCTTCAACGTGGATTTTGGTTTTGTATAGCTATCTTTGTAAAGTGACTTCATCTCCTTGCATCTCATCTTGTGCTCAGAGTTCCAGTGAGATTTTTGACAAGCTGCAGAGCTGGAGTTTGAGAGGCATGGCGAATGTTAGCTAAATAGCCGGATCAGTATCAAAAGTTATTAAAACAATATGCTTATAAATAAGACCCTATTTAGAGTATTACGCGGGGAATCCATGGAAACATAATATTCTAATCATCAACGAAAATCAAGCTAGTGAACAATGAAAAATTTAACATGAGGTGCACTCTTCCATCAGTGTATGCTACTTTACTAAAAGACAAAGATAGAGCCTTTTCTTACATAACTGAGAATCACTACAGCAAAACAATTTGATTCCTTTGCAAGCAGAGGTCGATATCCATTAGAACTAAAGTTAGCTCAGCAGAAAAAGCTTAGGAATTTCCAGATCGCATGCGTGCATTATGCGCTAATTTCTTGAATCCTCGCTTGTATAAATAAATCTCTAATCACACTATTCCGCTCATAAAGTAAAAACTTTTGGATTATGTCATAAACGGACAAAGCTTAGCTCCAATGGACTAAATGCGCAACGAGAATCCCTCACCGGTTACCAATCAACACTATTCAGTAAGCTAAGTAAAAAAACATGCATAGATACAGTGATTCACTATCAAACACCAAATTCGAGCAATTATATGCACAATCAACAACGTAATTAGCGGCGCGTACCAGTACTTAACCATCTTGCAGCCGGCGCAGTGTTTCTTCGTGAGCAGGCCGCACACGGCGCAGGAATCAAAACCCTCGGCAGCGCCACCGGCTGCCTCCGCCATGCTCTCCCTCTTCCGGCGATCCGAGGACGAGTAATCGGCGGCGGAGGAATCGAAATTGGAGTCCACCACGAAGTACCTCGACGCCGTGTTCCGCACCAAATACAGCAGTCCGAAAATCCCAACTAAAGCCAACACTATGAATTGCAGGAACCAGTTAAGATCCGCCGCGACATGCATTTACAATCTACAATTTCCTCCCGATTGTATGATATGATTTCGGATATCATTAATGGATTTTACAAGGATTTAGGGTTTGTGTAGGGGAAAAAGGGGGGAAAGATTCAATTGGGTTAAGGTAATGTTTCCATGATTTCTATAGCTTGTAATTTATTGGTTGTGTTCTATTCGTTCTTTGCAAGAATCTCTGAGTTTTTTAATATGGAATAATATTAACTAAACCTTAATTAGTAAAAAAAATAATTAAATAATTAATTAGCACAGATTTTTAGATTTCTTGGTTGTGAGGTTTCTTCCCTCGAATGAATTCAAGAACCGTGATGACGGCAGCACAGATTTATTGCGTTGACAAAAAAATAATTAAATAATTAATTAGCAGATTTACATGTTTTTTCAAAATAATGAGAAATACTATGTGTAATCATAATCATTTGAAGGGATAATGCTACCTATCATAGCCTTTGATAAAAAAAAAAAAATCAAATCTATCTTCACTTTTGATATTTATAAATAATTTACACGAGACTTGAAATCGAGACATTTTGTCAACTCATACACTAGTATCAATTTTGTCCTCGGAGAACGTCGAAATTAAAGATTAATCAGGGGCTTTTGAAATCTATGGTGTGAGCTATCCAGCTAAATTACTACCGTTTTCATAAGTTCTCAATTCAATTTTAATTTTGACAGTTTTCGAGGATACTATTGATACACATGCAAAACAACATAATAAAATTGATAAATTTCATAAGTATACATCAGTTATCATAACGGAAAATAGGGATTGAGATTCATAGATATTATCAAGTTGCATGTCAATTTTTATGCATCGCATATATTCATTATGAGTGTATCAAAGTAATAGAATTGAGAATAAACAGCCGAGACAGAGGAAGAATTATATATAATACAAAGACGAATGATTATTTAATCAGCATATTAAATTTACTTTAGTCTACGAGAAAGAAGTAAAGGATGAGTACCTTATAACTTTAAGCTCAAAAGAGAATTCAATGGGATGGAGAAAAGTTATGTCCTCAAAGTTAGGGGTTTTGGATTCTTTTTATAGTGTTTGTTTAGATAGTTTCTCAATCCAACCCAATTTATCATCTCGTCCAAAATTCTACTACATGTAGATATATATGGTTTAACCCTAATTATATTTCTTTTAACTCATGGAAATTGGAAAATTGTACTATAATACTCAAGCCCAATAATTTTCTAGGCCCAATACTCTCTGTCTTTCCATCCTCGATGATTTTTTTTTATTTTTTATTAAGTACTAAGAAAGGAAGGCAGAAAAAAAAAAAAAAAAAAAAACTAGAATATAAATACACAAAACAAAAGTCTTCTCAAATAATTTATTCTTATTAATCAATCAATCAATATATTATACGTTCCGATGCGGATTCGGCGTGGATCGTTGTGGTGCTCCGAATCCGCAACGGAACGTATAATATATTGATGAAGGGCCATATTTCTATTATTTTAATGTGAATAGATCGAAGTCTTGCATGACAATTATCATGCATGAGAATCTGATTGGTAAATAATGTACTACTCGAAAATAATTCAATTTTGTTGGTTTGTTGTTACGCCGATAATTCAATTCAATTGGGAGTATCATATGCGAGCATATCTCAATATATATCATATCCGAATTTCAATTCAATCATTTCGAAAAAAAATTATTCACCTCCATTTTTTTTGAAACCATTTCTTACATATCCAAGCGCCTACGTGGCGCCTCCTACGGCATCCGTTCCCTATTTATCTAAATTCTGAATTTTTATACATATTAAATCATTATTTAATATAATAAATTCACATAATTAAGATTTCATCCTCTTATTACCATCCATATATATTTATACATATTAATTATTTATATATATTAATAGAATAGTAATTATTATTATTATAATCTATTTATATTATACATAAAATTTAAAAATTTAATTATGAGAATTGGAGGATTCGAACTCATGATTCCCACTTGAGGCTATGTTTTGTACCACACACCACATCACTAAATAATACTTACTTAATGCTTACAACATATACATCCATTATTCAATCAGCTTTGAATCATTATCAACTACACTTTGTTCATTTTATAAAATTATAAATATATGTTTTGAGTATAAATATAAATATATATAATATGAATATATTTAAGCGCCTACGTGGCGCCTCCTACGGCCTCCGTTCCCTATTTATCTAAATTATGAATTTTTATACATATTAAATTATTATTTAATATAATAAATTCACATAATTAAGATTTCATCAATCTCTTATTACCATCCATATATATTTATACATATTAATTATTTATATATATTAATATAATAGTAATTATTATTATTATAATCTATTTATATTATACATAAAATTTAAAAATTTAATTATGAGAATTGGAGGATTCGAACTCATGATTTCCTACATGATAGGCTATGTTTTGTACCACACACCACATCACTAAATAATACTTACTTAATGCTTACAACATATATATCCATTATTCAATCAGCTTTGAATCATTATCAACTACATTTTGTTCATTTTATAAAATTATAAATATATGTTTTGAGTATAAATATATATAATATGATTATATTTTTTTTATAATTAATTTTAACATGTGTTTCTTAAATTTTTATGAACCTATATTATATAAATAATGAAATTTTTGATATTTATAAATATACAATAGATATTTTTATTATTTTTATTAATTTATTTATTAAATGGTTCAACCGATCGAACCATGATCAGAAAAATATTTCAATGTTTAGGGTGTTTTTGCTACTCTTCCCAAAATAGGAAATAAAAAACAGAAAGGAAAGAAAAAGAAAGTAAAATATTTTGGCTCGGGCTATCTAACACCATTATAATTTTGAGGTGGCCGGCTCAAAAGATTTTGATATTCTTTTAGTTTGTATCGATAACAACAATTGACAAATTTTTGTAACGAAAAATATATTTTTAATTATTAAACACAAAATCAATTTGAGGTGGCCCATTGGCCAATAAATTTTCTAAATTCTTTTAGTATGTATAGATGGTTTTAATTGTCGAATTTTTATAACAAAAAATATATTTTTTAATTTAAAATAATTGACAATAATTAGACACAAAAATGAGCTTCTTGAGCTATTTTCAATTCGAATTGGCTAAACTTTTTTTTTTTTTGTTAAAATATTTTGGCCCTAATACTTTTAATTATTAAATACAAAATCAATTTTGAGGTGGCCCATTGGCCAATAAATTTTATAAATTCTTTTAGTATGTATAGATAGTTTTAATTGTCGAATTTTTATAACAAAAAATATATTTTTTAATTTAAAATAATTGACAATAATTAGACACAAAAATGAGCTTCGTGAGCTATTTTCAATTCGGATTGGCTAAACTTTTGTTTTTTTTTTGTTAAAATATTTTGGCCCTAATACTATATTGATTTTGAGGTGGCCCATTGGCCATGAACAATTTTATAATGGAGATTTCCTTCAATGATTTGATTTTTTTTTTATTAAGACATATAAATAGAGTACAACTACTCGATAATGGAGTATACCGCATTAAACTATTTTTCTAATAAAATTTAACGCAACTTTGTAAAATATATTCTCTAACAAATTATTTGAATACTATTTTTCAGTTTGGATTGATCAGACTACTACTGATTTTTAGTAAAAAATATTTTTGCCCTAACATTATTTCGGTATTGAGGTGGTCCGTTGGCCAAGAAGTTTCTGAATTTTTTTTTTTTTTGCTCCAATACTATTTCGATTTTGAGGTGATCCGTTGGCCAAAAAGGTTTTAAAATGCTCTTATGTATTGTAGTATTTGGTCCAAACTGAGATGAGGTGTTTACGGGTGTCAAGGATCTGACCACCAGATACGGGACTGCCCGAAGTGGAAGGCTAACGTGGGGAGAAGTTGAAGAGCTGTAGTCAATGAATCAGTGGTTGAGGAGGCTCGGATCAACACGATACAATATATTTCGGGTATGCAAGTGTTAGATGATGGTCATGACATGCTGAAAGGGGACCGTGTGGAGCCTGGGCAGGACATGACGATGAAACAGCTAAGTGTGAGCCGTGGTATGCTCACGTGTGCAAAAGTTTTGGCGGGAGCTGCGTCAAGCAACAGACGTGGTGTGCCGGGATAACTCGCCTGTGGTGAGCGAGTTGTTGCTGAAAATGGATTGAAGACAAGAAGGTTATCCCACATGACAAGGACGTCTTCGAGTTTTAAATCGGTGGATGCAGCAGGTGCGCGTAGCCACGGGTGACTATATCCGATTTTGAGGCGGGCCATTGGCCAATACTTTTTTGCTAAATCGGCATGCATAGCCACGGATAATTCATATTCGATTTTGAGGTGGCCTGTTGGCCAATATATTTTTGAAATTCTTATAGTATATATCGATAGCTATAATTGTCAAATATTTGTAACAAAAGATATGTAGGTCCCGATAAATAGATATTGGTGTATGGGGGGGATACACCAATAAGCCAACAGTTTTGATTTTTCAAAACAGATTGATCTTACTGAGTCGTCACTACAGTATATCAGAGCAGTTTAGTTTTTCCAGCTCAATCAGTAAACTGCTGAGCTTGCAAAACTAACCTGCGTGCGGAAGTTTGGTGGAAAGGTTGGCTTGCAGTTTTCAAAACAGTTTTCAAAGGAAACTTTAGTTCAGACAAGTGTTCATGCAAGACAGGTTACTGTGATGCAGGTTGTGAACATGCAAACTGTGTAAATGAATAAGTAAATAACAAGAGAGACACTAGGAGTTTTTATCGTGGTTCGGAGTAAACAGCTCCTACGTCCACGCCAGATTCCGTTGAATCTGTAATCCCTTAACTTGAGATTTTTCGCTCCTTTTAACACTGGTGGAGGTCCAGTCCAAATTCAAGTCTTTCTCTTAGACTGAATCTAGCACGTTTCTTGAGTCGTGTCTCTTCTTACTTACATACAAACTATCATACAATCTTACTAACACTAAATGACTAGTGCTACTATCCAAACTAGAAAGCTGTGAATCGCTATCGTCGTAAGGAATACAACTCAATCAACTACACTAGTTTTTCAACTTTGATGGTAGTGAGAGTGTGTGTGATGTGTTCTAGTAAGACAGTTTCCAGAAAGATTAGAAATCTACAATGATCAACACTTGGGAAAGCTCTAGTAATTTCAAGTGTTGATTGAATGAATTTCAGCTTGAGATTTCTGCAGAGTTTCGGCTTGTAATTTGAGTTTCCCGTACTTCAATCTGGAATGAGTTGAGGTATTTATAGAGAAGCATTTGAAATAGAGCCGTTGGAATTGTGTCAGGATTTGCAGTACCGTACACTGACACAATTCTTGTCGTTGGGTGAGAACAGGTTTCTCAACCACAGCTCAGGTTGATCTTCACAGGTCGAGCTTCCTATACCTCGAACTGTCTTCAGTCTTCTGTAACCTTCGTGTGAGATCTTCTGGCATAGTGAGAGCAGGTTACTTAGACATTTTACTTAATGGAACAGTATGACAGATTGGGTGGTTTAGGTACCAGATTGCACTTGCAACCTTGACCTTTACATGAGCACCCTGTCAGAGTAAAGTTTGACTGATCCAAACACGGAGACCAGTCTGTTCCAATTAAAACCTATTATCTAAGTGTGGTTTCTAATAGCATTATCAAAACTTATTTTCAAAGGGTTCCCAACAAGATATATTTTGAATTCAAACCACCTGAGAATATATTAGACACAAAATCAGTTTTGAGGTGACCCATTAGCCAATAAATTTTTGGAATTCTTTTAGTATGTATCGATAACTATAATTGTAAAAATTTTGTAACAAAAATATATATTTTCAATTTAAGACACTTCACAATAAATTAGAAATAAAATGAGAATCATTTTGACAAATTATCATAATATAACTGTTTTAATAAATATACAATAAAATGATACCCGTCGAATTTCGACGGGATACAAACTAGTTTAATCCATTTAAATTTAATTGCATAAAGTTACAGCACACGGATTATGCTAACTTGCTAAGTAATATATGAATAACATATTGTATATTATAATCAATGAATTTAATTCAATTAAATGTATTTTTTTTTCTGAGAGCGGACACAACTCTTACAAAACAAACTTTTAATTTAAATCCAAAACCAAGACAACTAAGAGTAAATTTAATAATAAAATATACTCCAACATACCGTTCACGAAATAGGTGCACATTTTTTATTTTTTGCTCGGTCATTAAATACATGAACAATTTATTTTTACGTCGATCAAAATCAATTTTAATATTCATTTCGTTTTTATATCCCTTCAATCATTCGCATTAAGTGAGAGTAAAAAACTATTTTCATATTCACTTATAAAAATCAAAATCCGTGCCGAAATATTCCATTCACCTATTTTTATGGACAGATGGGTTATAATTAAGTTGCATGGAAGGAAGATCTACGGAAAGAAGATCTATGAGATTAAGGATGTCAGAAGATTAAAAAAGGGAAGCCAACTAAATCAAATCTATCCCTAAATTAGGCCATCATAATATTTAATCCAAATATTATGTCTGGTAATTGGGGAGAATACAAGGAAAAATCAAAGGCACCCATCATTACTTGGTGACTAAAATTTGTTTTTCTTGCATTATTACCATTGTTAAACCACTTTTAGCGACATGGGCTCTTTGTAATTTAATCATGTTTAGCTTGGGAAAATAAAAATCACTATTGATTCATAAACAAAATATATATTCATGCATGCATGTTGCTCTCCATTAGATTGCAGATCCTAATGGGACTTGAGGTTTAGTGGGGCCATCACGAGAAATTCCGGAGTGGTGTTCTCCACTATTAATTATACTATATATCCTACTTAGTAAAAATAAAAAAATAAAAAATAAATAAAAGAAAGATCAAAATTTTGATTTACCCTCAAAATTATTTTTAACACTATAGTGTTGATTAAAAAATATATAAAAATCGGATAGTTTGAGGTTTTGAGCACAATCTAGTCGGTTGCTAAAATAAAATAATTAATGAAAGCAAGAAAAATACATAACGAGGATTGTTTCCTTATTATACGATCGACGAGACGATTATTTATAATATTAGGATTCTAATCTTGATAATGATTTTAAAATCGATCCTAGTAGGATTTTAGTGAAAATAAACTAAAACCCTTTTTAGGAAAAATCTCATGAATATTACAAGCAAATTAGATCACCGAATGCATGACTTGGTACTCGATCTACAATTCAATATCGTCAAATCTATGACTAGTACCCAATCCACAATTCCATGTCGTCAAATGTAAATTTGGACAACGAAACACATCTCAATTGGTAAAACGCTTACATTCCAACAAAGAAGTTGGGTGTTCGAGTCACTTTGAAGGGAAAAGAGAGAATTGTTATTGATCCTCCCTAAAAAAGAAAAAAAGAGGGGAAATATGTAAATTGATCATTTTTACCTATTCTATATATAATATTTCTTCATTCTCATTTTTCCAAATTAACTTGATTTATTTCTAAATAAATAAAAACATTTGCCTCGCCAAAAATTAAAAGGAGAAAAGAAAAAACTAGACAAGCCACTAACTCAGACCTTCATATATCGAGATCACATGTCATACTACGGTATTACTATCTCCATCCCATTATTATAGAGTCCTTTGCTTTTTGATTTTTCGGCACGCTTTTCCACCGAATTATAATATGGGTTTTTAAAATATAATTTTGACGTATTTATTTTTTCACGGGATACTATAACTAGAATGTCGAAAAATCAAAAAACAAAAGACTCTAATATAATAAGATGGAGGTAGTATTACACACTTGACACTCACTCTTTTTGTATTTTTATAAATGTCCTCAATCATCGAATTACACATAATAAAGAAGTATATAATTTATATTTTAATCTCATTTATTATTCTTTTATTTATGAGCACCAACTTATATAGTATAACGTTAATTTTATTGATAAAATAGAAAAAAATTAACTATATTACGATCGTATTTTTATTTTTTGAGGTGAGCAAAGCCACGTGGATCTCTCTTTATGCCATCCTTAAAATTTTGTCTTGGCCCAAAAAAGAGAGACAGAGCGACACGTGTCACGTCATAAAATAAGGTTTGCTTCCGGGTTTGAAGGTTTGTGTTTGGCATTGGACCTGCATTTTCAAAGCCCAAGTTGGATTTTATTTTCGGTCTTTTCTTTTAATTTATTAATAAAATACAAATTGTTGATTTTAAATTCAAAGGTGTATATTTCCATGGTAATAACCTATGAATAAGTATTCCTAACTATTAAAATTTGAGTATTACTGTATTATTACTTATTTGAGGTTTGGCAATTATTGGATCAAAGAAGAAATTTTATTTTCTCAAAAAAGAAAATTCTTGGTAAACAGTTATAGCAATGGTAAGAGTATAGTTTTACAAAACAAAAAATAAAATTAAAAAACATATCAACTCAAAGTTAAGAATAATCAATTTTTATTTTGTATGGCACTTTCAATATTTTTGAATTGACTTCGTATTGTTAATTACATAAATTACTAAACTGCCTTACTGTATTGTCTTAGATATTTATTTATTTGAGATTCTAGCTGTATATCTACAATATGAAAATAACTGTTTTTCGTACCTTTTTTTTTTCATATGGTGGACTATCGTGACACGTACATACGTCATTCGAAATACCATCAAATTATAATGATTAAACTGGAATAAATTACTACCTCCATCCCATTACATTAGTCACATTTACCTTTTTACACGTATTTCCACCGAAACCTAGTACGAGTTTTAAAATATAATTTTGACGTATTCATTTTTTCACGGGATACTATGAGTGTCATAGTATCCCGTGAAAAAATGAATACGTCAAAAATATATTTTAAAACCCGTACTAGGTTTCAGTGGAAAAACGTGCCGCAATAGTGAATGTGACTAATGTAATGGGATGGAGGTAGTATAATTTTTTGTCTCTACGTTTAATGACCAAAAAAACTGCATGTTAGTTCATTATTATATAGTTTGCCGCCGTTTAATCAATTTTTAACTGTAAAATTATGATAAAATATTATGATAGGTAATGCGTTAGCATCCTAATTTGGCGTGGATATATATAACAGGAATTAGGCACGCTCTAATTGTTTTTTTTTAGTCGAGGTGTTATTATTATTTAATGAAATTAAGGCAAATTAAAGAAATGGTAAATGTTAAAGGTTCAGAGAAAAAAAAATGAGAGAGAAAAAAATAATAATTTACCAGTAATTAAATTATAGATAGTCATGAAATAATAACCACATATTCCTAAAAAAAAGAAAAAGAAAAAAGGAGAAGTCGAAGAATCTGGTCATGAGTGATTAGCATGTTTAGAGAACAACTGTTTTAATTTATGACCTGAAAAGTCCTCACTTTAATTTAGATTAATTGTTAGTATTTGGAATTAATTAATGTCAAATTGCATGATTTTATATATGTATAAAATAATTTCAAATACTAAGTCCTTGGATTAGTTAATTAATTAAACTTTAGTTGAGCTTCATAATTAAACAGTTGAGTACTAATGGGGCTGCTCAAGTTGACATGTGAGCTAAACTAATTAAATTTTAATTTCTCTCAATTTATAATAACTTTGCACTTTTTATTTCGAGAGCTTTATACGAATAATTAATTTGTGATATTTTCTCTTCAAATAATTATCAAAATTCAGATGAGTATTCTTATCATATATCAACATTATTTTTCGTATTTATATCTAATTAAATCACTATGATGTTACTCTCTTGTATAATAATAATAATAATAATTAGCAAAAACTAATACTACTACACCCCTTTTCCCCTTTAATTAATCTATTTTCCTCTTAGTCCAGTTGCCACCTGCTTTGAGGGGCTTTACCCAATAAATGTCGCATGGAATAATTAATAGCCCAAAAAAAATAGTCTAAACGCAATAATGGAATATAATATTAATATTAATAATATATATATTTGGTTAGCATTGCATTATATTATATTATTATAATATTAAAGCAATAACATTACTACGTACTCGACCATGTCCTTGAAAGTTATTTATTTAATATTTTATCAAATTATTGGATCTTTAATTTCTCTGTTTTAATAAATATATTATATATTGATTCTAAATTTATGATGCATAGTTAAGTACTTTTACCATCGATTATTTTATTAGTAATTAGTATTTACGGAAAAATCTCTTTCATTATTAAACATATAATTGCTTTTAGTCAATTATTATGTATGATCATAGGACCAAGTCTTATGCAAATTATCAAATTAAATTCATACTCGAATTTTCAAATATGAAGTGACAATCTTTTTTCAGTATATATTTTACTATATTTAGTTCGAGTAATGTCGATTAAATCATCAAACAATATGTAAATAACTGAAAAATTTATCACTTTCGGTAAAACTAACATAGATTAACATCTCATGGAGTAATCAATTGAAAAAAAAGAAACTACTTTCAATATTAGGTAATTTTCGCTTAATAAGGTAACAATTTTTTTAGACTTAAAGTAGTTAATATTAACAATATAATATAGATGTCAAAAACTTGGGTGAGGTCGGCCACATAGTGCGATCAGGTCAAAGTGTCAAACTTTATGCAGAAAAATGTTAATCTACATAAATAAAAGTGTCAATCTTTAACATAATTATTTAACGAATAAAAGTGTCAATCTTTAAAAGTATCAATCTTTATGCAGAAAAGTGATAATCTATACAAATAAAAGTGTCAATCTTTTAAAAGGCCACATAGTACACTCGGGTTTAGCCAAGTATGATAAAACTAGATATAATAAAACTGAATAATTGGAGTACAAATTGCGTAATTTTTTTTTATATAAAAAAATCAGCTGATAATCTCACGTGCTGACAAATCATCAATTCCCGAATTAACCATGAAATTCAGAGCTATTAAATATTGCAGAATTTAAGGCCCAACAAAAATAACATGGGCAGCATATAACTTCCTTTTTTTAAAAAAAAAATTATTTTATTTATTATTTTTATTATTATTTTATTTTATTATTTTTTATGGGCAGCATATACTTTTTCTGTTGTTTCTGTCACTTTGTCGATATTTCTATGCAAATCTAAAATTAAATTTTCATGCAATAATACTTAAATAATCATGGGAGTATTTAATATTTGTTCAAAAATTATAATATCTTTAACGAGACTAAGAGAGTAATTTCCATTGTTTTTTTTCCTGATAATTAAGATATTCATATAAATCCAACCATGTCTATTAATAATTATTCCGTACAAAATTCTACCATATGCGCTCTTCTAAATTCAAGATCAAATTGCAATCATTTTAATTTGGCAATAATTATTTGCTAAATCAATAATTCGTGTCTTGAAAAGTATTTAAATTTTAGTTACTTATTATTTAAATTTTAATTACTTATTAAAATATTGATTTATCGTTTTTAATGAGCGATTTTTTCTTGAATACTTCTTTCCATATATTTTAGAAGATATATTTATAAAAATTAGTATTCATTATTACATCTTTTGGGGAATTAGTGGAAAATTGATACAGTATCATGCTCTGGCTCAGATTACACTCATTGAAAAAAGCAATTCCATAACTCAATAAAAAAAAGAAGAAGAGGCAATTATATAAAAAGAGTACAGTATTGTTTAATATTTATACATAACGACTCCCCAACCCAGTGACCGACCTTTAATTGATTAATTGTTTTATTTGTTTCCATTCAGATTCTCTTATTAACCTACAATTAGTAGATATATGCATGAACTATATTGTTTTTGTACTCACTAGTCACTACCCACTAATTAACTAATAAAACGTCCACGTGTCCACACCTTTTTCGTCCACATGGGCAGCCATGAAATAAACCTCTAATTTCGCTTCTTTCTTTTTTCATTATTTCCCTTAGAGTAGAATAAACACAATTAACTATTATATTGAACTAAACTAATTAACAAACATGATTCTCTATCCCTACTAATATAGTGTACCAATCATATATCAAAATCGAAATTTCTTGATTTTTTTAAAATTTAGATGCAATATGATTTAGTTTTATACTCCATCCATCCCATTTCAGTAGTATGTTTCATAAAATGGAAAGAATTAGTCCATTAAATCAACCACTAATCATCCCATTATCCACTCACTTCTCGACACGTATTAATTTTAAAAGTTTAAATTATCATAAGTTGCTCGTTTGTCATCCGTTTTTTATGATTTTTATACGGAGTACCAAATTAAAGGTCTTGATACGATCTTTCATTTAAGACCAAACATCAATATGTGTTTTATGCATATATGATGCTCTAGTTTTAAAATAATGACATTTGCATTAAAATATTAAATACTACACTTTATCTCTAAACACATTCTCCTAAAATCTCGTGCTGAAAAATAATAAGACTACTGAAGTGGGGAGGATTAAGTACTATACTAATTAACAATGGTTCACTAATTCAATTAGAATATATAATTACCTTTTTTTTAGTATTTTTCAATTAATAAAATTGAAATTAAATACCAATAATAAATAAATAATAAATTATAATCGAATCAGTGAACCCTAATTAATTAGTATAAAATTAAATTGAATTTGAATCATAATATCTATAAATTTAATATAAAAAAAAAGAATTGAAATAAAAAAAATTAAATTGGAGAGAGGATCTGACGTGGCTAACTAATGCTCTTAACTAAAGGCGCGTAACTCACACGCGCCGTCGACAAAACGCCACCTCGTAAATGGCGGGGGCCTTCTCCATTTAAAATTCTCTCTCTCTCTCTCTCTCTCTCTCTCTCTCTCACACAAACACACAGTTGCTTGCGTGAATATATACAACAGACTGCATACAATTTACAGTTATACAATCAGATGCGTCGAAGCATTTTCAAATGGGGGATTCAATAAAATAAAGGTTTGGATAAACCTCCCTCCGCATTAAACTAACCCACCCAAGAAACACGGTTACAGTTACACACACCTCACACAGTAAACCACGTTTTGCTCAATCTCAAAGGAGAGAGAGAGAGAGAGAGAAACAAACATACACAGATATTTGCTGCTTAATCGAAAATATATATCGATAGCCATTTCTCTATGCATCAAATTTCTCTCACATGGCTTCCTCTTGAATTCCTCCCCAATTACACACACACTCTGCTTTGTTTAATTGCATTTTTTTTGGGGAGTTTTTTTATTTGCATCAGCACATGGAGTCCTCTCGCGATTTCTTCTCTCTCTGCATTTTCTATGCGCTCAAAACTTTGGGTATATTATTATTTTTTCCTTTGACTGAGCTCTCTCCACAGATTCTTACAGATCTACAGTGAAAAGTTCTAAGGCCGCGAACCGACTTGGCCTTTTCTTATTCTTCAACCGCAGAAAGTAGCCGTCGCATATTCTTCGATTAATCATTAAAAGGTCAGCTCTCTTTTGATTTGCTTCGAAATTTTGATTGGAATTGCATGTTCTTCACCATTATCGTTGAGTTCAGTCAATGGGCACTCGCATTTTTTTACTTTATTTTTGCTTTCTCTCGATAGTTTCGACTGTAATTGAACGGAATTTCGTTGAATCATTGAACTGCGATAAATTTCAATAGCTCCTCCCAGTTCGTTTCTTCCGAATTATTAGTTTCTTAGTCTTTTGTGTTGTTTCTCAGTTTCTCTTCTGGTTAATTACGAAGTTTGATGAACATCAACTCAGAAAATAAGGGAGATTATACCTGCAAATTTTTTTGATGAGATTCTTCCATTTATTCTTTGCAATTTCATTTGAATTACTTCTTCATTAATTAGTACTCCGTATATGCTGCTACTTTATTCTCTTTACAGCTCTCCTAAACTGATTATTTTATACTGTGTCTCTAGTTTCCTTTTCCTGCATATGGTTGTAATTGATGCTAAATTGCAGAATTCCATCCATCAGAGGCACTGGAAATGCAGAATTAGTACAGTAAAGCCTGAATTGAGGCACTAATGCCTTCCCTTAGCTTGGTTTCTCAGCTTTTTCAAATATAAATTCCACAAGAGCTAGCTATCTTGATGAAATCACAGAGCTAGACTGAAAAATGGGTTGTGAGATTGAGACAGATCAGCCTGAAGAAATGGACATTGTCCTATCTTCGATGTGGCCGGACGACATGAACGAAACCGGTAGGCAGTTCAATGTCGAAAGGCCCGGAGCAGACAAAGATATGCTAGAGGAAGTGACTATCAAGAGAGAGCCCGATATAGTTGATTTCAAGCGATTAATGGAGCTTTCGAGTTACACTGACAAAGGGAAGTGGCAGCTGGCTAATTTAATGAAGAATTGGGAATGCAAGCAAGAAAATGCAGTTCGCCTTTTAAGGGAGGAGCTCGACAGCCTAAGCAAGCAGCAGCAAGAAGTTGAGCTCAAGAAGTTGGAGATTTTGGAAGAGCATAGGTTCGAGAGAGATGGATACGGTGGTGACAAGCGCCCGATTTCCATTCTTGATGAGAATCTTAAGTACTTGTATCAAGATGCTCCGAGGAGGAAGCGTCATGTTGTGTTACAAGATGAGAAGATAAGTGTAGCTGGTGAGTATGAGAGTGTGGTGTACTGGAAGCAACAGGCCTTGAATCTTGAGAAGCTTCTAGAAGCTAGTCTTCGAAGAGAGCAAGTTTTGATGGGGAAATTGCAGGAAAGTATTCAAAAATTGGAAAAGCTGTCTACTCCTGTGGAGGAACTGTCACAGGTGCTGAACAGAGCAGATAATTTCTTGCATTTCGTCCTACAGAATGCTCCAGTTGTCATAGGCCATCAGGTATATGTACTGTTGTTTCGATGATTTTAATATCAAGTGGCTTGATTCTTTTGCGTTTCTATGGATATTTATGCAATATCATCATTAGGGGTCTTTAGCTTCGTTTCTCTACAAAATTCGTTTATGTATCTCATTATCAGTCTCATATAACTTGTTCATTATGATTATATTCTATGAAAGTGTTTCTTCTGCGTAAAACCAATGTACTTAAATGACAGAGAGATGGGAGGGAATCTAACACTAGTCCTCAAAGAGATTGGCGTGATTATCTAGTTAGATTTGAATGTCATATTATATGATGTACAGAAGAAAAGTGTGACACATTTCTCCTCATATTTGCTATTTGTACTCTTCCCTACTTACCAAGTGCTCAATTTTCATTTTCAGGATAAAGAACTGCGCTATCGTTTCATCTTTAACCATTTCCCAAGTTTACGTGAGGAGGTAAATAAGCAATGATAATTTATCTTACAGTCTCTTGAACTGACTTGTTTTACCGCGAATGAATTAGTCCAACTGCTCGTGCGAGGAGAATGTTTTTCGGTCTAAATGGTCTAAATTCGTTTGATATTGCATACTTTCCTGAATTAACTGCTAGAATGATGCATCAGAGTAACTAATTTTACAGGATATCATAGGCAAAACAGATGTCGAGATCTTCACTGGTGCCGGAGTAAAGGAATCTCAAGACTTCAAGCAAGAAGTGCTGGAAAGAGGATTACCTGCAAAGAGAGAAATTACATTTGAAACAGAGCTATTTGGATCAAAAACCTTCTTGATTTATGTTGAACCTGTTTTCAGCAATTCTAGAGAGACAATCGGTGTAAATTATATGGGAATGGAAGTGACTGATCAGGTCTGTTGAAACTTATAGCTTTTCCTTTTCGGAATTAAGTGTCAAAGTTGATTTATTTTACATATCTAGTTATGTTGTGATCTGAAAAACATATATGTTCTTAATTTGGTCAATTTCCATGATGCCCCTTCATTTTTAAAGCCTTTTGTTCTTCTAGTTTATGCTCCTTAATGTATGTATTGCAGGTTCGTAAAAGAGAGAAAATGGCTAAAATTAGAGAAGAAATGGCTGTACAAAAAGCAAAGGAGACAGAGCTCAATAAGACAATCCATATCACAGGTTTAAGCAGTTTGCAGTCGTAATTTCTAGATGCAGCATCGATAAAGTGGTAGCTAATATTCTTTTGGTAACATTTTTTTTTGCAGAGGAATCGATGCGTGCAAAACAAATGCTGGCTACCATGTCTCACGAAATAAGATCTCCTTTATCTGGAGTCGTAGGCATGGCTGAAATTCTTTCCAATACTAGACTCGACAAAGAGCAGAAGAAGCTGTTGAATGTAATGATGTCTTCCGGTGATTTGGTTCTTCAACTAATAAATGACATCCTCGATCTTTCTAAGGTTGAGTCAGGTAGGACAAATTAAAATCTTTTCTTATAAAGTTCATCATCTAATTTGGTATTTAGTTAAAAGTTTTTTTTTACCACTTTTACTTCAGGAGTTATGAAATTGGAAGCTGCAAAATTTAGACAACGAGAGGTAGTGAAGCATGTGCTGCAGACAGCAGCTGCATCACTACAAAAATCACTAACCTTAGCGGGAAATGTGGCAGACGATGTTCCTGTGGAGGTAATGAGTTGATAAAAGCGAAGATTATAACGTATAGGCTTGATTGCATTAATGTAAACTGCCTAAAATTTTCAGGTAATCGGAGATGCTTTAAGGATTCGCCAGATTCTAACCAACTTGATCAGGTGCTTACAGAACTTTTTCCTAGATGAATCTTATATATATAAACAACCTATTCAAGAATCAGTATTTTAGAATCTGAAGCTTCTTTTATCAGCTTTTGCCTTTTATGGACTTACCGAATCAGAGACCTATTGTAACATATTCTTTCACGTACCAATTATTGCAAAAGAATTCAGATTTTCAGTTTTGAGTTTATACATGCTATATTTGTACTAGTGAAATATTTTCACCATAGAACCGCTGATTTATGTGTATAGATATCTGTGTTTTTTTGATTTTTAACAGCAATGCCATCAAGTTCACTCATGAGGGCAAGGTTGGGATAAAGCTTTATGTGGTTCCAGAGCCGCGCAATTTAAGCAAACAGAAATCTTGGAAAGCTTCTGCAGATCAGTCAGCTCATTCAGCAAACACAAGAAAAGACTTGGGAGAAGTTATTTCTGAGAACAGTGATCCTGACCGTGATGGGACTCCAATGGAAGAAGACAAAGCGGACCCTCAAGAACAACTGGTGTGGATCCGCTGTGATGTTTATGACACCGGTATCGGTATACCAGGTATCTGCTCAAATTCACTGTTTTTGGTTTTCCATACTGTTTGATGAATGCCATGTTTATTACCCTTTCAAACTTCATTTGATCTTTTTTGTGACAGAACACGCAATACCGACTCTTTTTAAGAAGTACACGCAAGTAGGTACTGATACCGCCAGAAAGTATGGAGGGACAGGATTAGGGCTTGCAATCTGTAAACAATTGGTGAGTTATCATAGAATTATTACATGTCTTCTAAATGTACCTAATAGCCTTCATCTACCTCTTAGCTTCTTTTCCTTGTTTAACTTAGAATTAAGAAATTGATCGTATGCAGTAAATGATATGCATGATTGACTACTATGTATTTGTATTGCTTATGTTTTTGTGTTTATGAAGGTCGAGCTCATGGGTGGTCAACTTACTGTATCGAGCGTAGAACATAAAGGGTCTACTTTCACATTCATAGTACCTTATAAAGTTTCATCGGTCACCGATAGTTCAGATGATCCTGATGAGCTGTCGGATATGGATAACGGAGACGTCTCAGATGATGAAGATTTGCATGAAGGAGTTTTTGTGTTTCAACCGCGGGCTTTATTTTCTTCTCAAAGTTCTGGAAGGATCCAGAAGCTCTCTCCAATCAGCTATGGATTTGATCCCTCACACAATGGTGATGGATTCTTGGAGGATTCTTCATCACCCTCTAGTAGTATCACATGTAGAGAGATCACTTCAGAGGAAGATGCGCTTTCAACTGCCATGGATACATCCTCCGAAGTCGGAGTTTCACCAAGCCAGAGCTCGTGTTCGACTAATTTATGTTCAGCTGAAAAGACACAGTGCTCGAATTCCGAGGCTAGCGTTTCCCAAGGAAGATGTCGAACTCAGATGCAAACAGATGGGAATAATTCTGAGTGCTCTTCCAGAAAGAGTGGTGAAGCTCCAAATGATGAGACGAAACCTAAGATTCTTCTAGTGGAGGATAACAAGATTAACGTGATGGTGGCGAAGTCGATGATGAAGCAGTTGGGCCACAGCATAGATGTCGTTAATAACGGAGCCGAAGCTGTGCGTACAGTTCAATGCAGAGATTATGATCTCATTCTAATGGTATGCTAAAAACTTAATTGAATGATAAGAGTACACTATCTATACTTATTTATATGTTGGTTCTTTTAATCTGATATAATTTCGAAAAATTTACTGGGAAATATTCACAGGATGTATGCATGCCAGTGATGAATGGACTTGAAGCAACAAGATTGATAAGATCATATGAGGAAACAGGCAGTTGGGAAGATGCAGTGAAGGCAGGAGTCGAGCTGCAGTCGCCATTATCACAGCATTCGCAGCAAGAAATCCCGAGAAAAAGGACACCGATCATTGCAGTAAGCACTCGATTCGTGATCAGATGTTCCATACTGCTCTGTTTTACGTTTAACAAGGGAAATCGATTTTGTGCAGATGACAGCAAACGCAGAATCAGAGAGCGCAGACGATTGTTTTGCTAACGGTATGGATTCATTCGTGTCGAAGCCGGTTACCTTCCACAGCTTAAAACAATGTTTGCAGCAATATTTACCACAGTAGTATAGTAGTGTTGATCCTTGTAAATTTAAGTGTAAATGTAAATGTAAGCATCTTTGTACAGAAAAAGGAATGAGTTGGGAAGTTTTGGCATCATTGTATAGCAGCCCCTCTTTCTTTCTTTTTTTTTTTCTTTCCTTTATTTATTTATATTTCTTTTTTCACCACAGTGAATTTTAGAATATACTAGCCTTCTAAAAGAAGGCCGACTTGGCCGCCTAGAAGGTCTCTAGGCGCTAGAAGGTGTTGGACCGTCTCGATTAATGACAACTGACAAGACGGTTTTCTCTAGGCGGAGGCGAATTAATCAACATCTAGGCAAGTGCCTAAGTGGTTTTAGGCATGTCTAAGCAGTCTTAGAAAGGTTTAGCAGGCTAGTCGAGGCTTGAAGGGCTGTAAGATTGAATTATAGTTTAAAAATCATGATTTATACTTTAATTTATGGATATCATGTTTAAATATATGAAAAATTTGACGTCGACTTTGATTTTATACTAATCCGTCTAGGCACCTCCTAAGCCGCCTAGATGATAATCGGCCCTCCACTACCCTTTTAACGTCTAGCGACTTTTTTAACACTAGAATATACCATCCATATATAATCAAAATCTCCTTTTTTTTTTTCAATTTTATTTGAAGTAACCCATTCAAACAATTCAAAATTCTAGCTAAAAGAATAAAGGAAAAAAAAAAAAAAAGAACTATTCAAAAATACTCTAATGTGAATTTGAATTTTATAAGTTTATGACTATTTATTATATTCAAAAAAATTCTGAACAATGCTCCCTTTCCCTTTTCTTTTGCTGAAATATTGTAATGAAAAGATAAATAAATATAAAAAAATAAAAATAAAAACAAAAGAAAATTGAATGAAGACAAAACAAAACATCAACAAAAGAATTAAAAGAATGTACAACAAAAAGAAAAATAATAAAATAATTATAAAAAATTGAAGTAGGACCCAAAAAACTTAAGAGTCCAAGCTCTTAACTAAGAGCCTAGGCTCTTATATTTGGGCTCCTCAATGATGAAAAAATTTAAGAGTTGACTCTTAACTTTGCCACATAGATTAGAACCTCCTCATTGTACATGCCGAGCATCTCCAACGGAGACGCAATTATAGCGCTGAGCGCTATTCTTCTGTAAATTATTTTCTAATTGCTTTTCCTTTTCTTTTAATTGTTGTGCATTTATTTGTTTTCAGTTGCTGCAATTTGTTTTTAGTTATTTCTTTTAATTGGTCTATCTTTATTTGTTTGTTTTTAGTTAGTTGGCGCAATATGCATTTATTGTTTTTAAGTCGTTGATATAATTTATTTTATTATTTTCTTTTGGATTAGCTCATTTAATTTACGGTTGTATAAATTACAACAATAATTTTAATACTAATAAGAAACGACTAAATTTAAAATTACCTTTAATGTTGCGTTTAATTGTTTTTAGTTAGTTGTATTGAGAGGTTTTGATGAGTCTCAATTATCGTCCCCCCTTCTTTTAATTATCTAATTTAACTAGGATTGTAATTTTATTTTATTATTAATATCAACTTATTTGACATATTAATTTAATAAGTTTAAATTTCTATTATTCGTATAGATTTATTGACTTTTTTAATATTATTAAAAATAAATACATGAAAGAGAATCTTTTGGAATATTCATTTCTGTTGTATTTTTATGTAAACTGTTGGAGAATAGTTACTGTTTTTAGGGGTGAAAATGGATCGGATACGGATGGATAATGCTCATACCGTATCATAACCCACATTTTTTTTCCGGATTCGGAGTCGGATACGGAAAAGCCGGATTCGGATTCGTAGGATATATACTTTCTAAACACATATTTATGAAATTATTATTTCTTTTGAGTTTAAATTAATATTTAAGGATAGAAATGTGCTTGGGTGAAAGGATGTTAGATGTTCAGATTAAGTATTTAATTAGATTCATACATCAAAGATATATATTCTCATAAATCATAATGGGGTACATTTGGGTCAGTCATGGCTGACCATGAGGTCGGCTAAAAAATTGACACTTTTATTCGTATAGATTAACACTTTTCTGTATAAAGATTGACACTTTTTAAAGTTGACACTTTTATTCGTAAAATGATTATGTTAAAGATTGACACTTTTATTCATATAGATTAACACTTTTCTGCATAAAGATTGACACTTTAACCCAGCCACACTATGTGGCCGGCCTCACCCAAGTTTTTGCCAATCATAATTACTAACAACAATGATGCTTCAATTCTTCAATCAAAGCACTTCGTATTTTCTAGACATGAAAACTGATGTGCAAAAAAATTAAAGCTTCTGCTTTGAAATGATTAAAATATGTCTTGCGATTTCTTTTGGAATTTTGAAACAAAAGATAATGGACTAATTTAACTTTATATGGTTAATATGAATTAATTTTGTTTTGCTCTTCCTCAATTCGACGAGGAAGATATACTTTTTTTTCTGCATATTATCGTGTTTTCTTGACCAGTGAGGCTTTATTTCAATAGTTGGATAGTTTCTTCATCAGGGTGTCTAAATCTCATGTCTTCTGATTACCAAATAATTTTCTGACTCTCCCTTCTAATTATTGAAGAACTTTTTTTTTATTGTAATTTCTTTTGCTTGTATGTATCGATGTATCATGATTCATGTATGTTAATGTCACTAATGTATGCAAACTACATGTAACTTTTATGTAATTAGTTACTCAACGCAATTAGTTATTATTTTCACTTCTTCATCACTTGCATTTCCTTGGTTTTCTTTTCCTTTTTTTTTTTTTTTTTTGAGTTTGGAGGGAATGAAACACGAGAAATTAATTCTCTCTATTAGCAACACGGCAGTATCTTCATCTTTGTTGCATGTATAAAGGATAAATGTACACTAAATAAGTTATTTATATTCAATCAATATATTTTTATTTAAAAAATTATGATTAAATTTTTGGATTGATTGCAAAAAAAAAATCATAAAAATTACACTTTTATAGGTTAGACACTAAATCATTTATTTACTGATATATTTCTTTTATAAATCTCAATATTGTTGCTCGAGATCGTTTAAGAAATATTCGAAGCAAGGAATCAGAAATTTTATATAGAGATGCAAATACATATTTCAATTTATAAATTACAGATATGCACACAACTTTATATTTATGAAATTAAAATATAAATTTATGTTCACAATGTATTATGTAAGATTTATACATCATCAAATGATAGAATGAAATATACTATTTAACTATAGGATTTTCAAATTTTTGAAATAAAACGGCGATTTTGATGCATGCGGAAATTAGAGATGATTTTTTTGTAAAATTCGTATCCATAATGTATTTGCAAAACGTGTTTTTTTTTTTTAATTATTTATTCAAACTATTTTTTTATTTAATAAAACCGCCGCACATCGTACGGGTTAATGTTCTAGTTGAAATTGAAATTGGGTTAAACCAATTGAATGCTTTTTTTTTTCGGCAAGATGAGAGGACGGCGGCGACATTTTGTTGATTTTGGCTTTTATTTTTATTTTATTTTTATTTTATTTTTTCTCAGATGTTGAATTTGGAATTTTTTATTTGAGAATCTTGATTTGGGTTATGGATTCTGAACTTTTAGCAGCATAAATTCTCAAATTTGGATTTAGGATTTCCTAATTTTTCTTGCCATGGAAAATTCTTGAAGGGTTAAATTTGTAATTTTAATTTTTAATAATTGTACTATAGTAATTGTTACGCTTCCTCCCAAACACACATTTTACCTTTTTTTTTTTTATCATGGTTTAATCTAAGTGTCTCTATTCATCTCCAAGTTTTTTGCTTATCTCATCACTCCTACCAAACAAGCACAAAATTCAACTAGTAGAATGATTCTGGGCATTAATTTTTTGCCTCGTGAAAAGAAAGAACAATGATTCGAAATTTCCAACCTAAAGCTTCGAGAACCTTCAATCCTTCTCACTATGGCTTCAACAACAACATTAAACCACACAAAAAGAAAACCACCAAAAACATGCTATTTGCTTCATTGCATAAAGTCCTATGCAGTGCTCAAGTGTCAGTTAATTAGTTAGTTATTTGTTAGTTACAAATGTTTCTGTCTGTTTAAGGAGTCTGTGTCTTCTTGAGAAGCAATTAGTAGGGGTTGATGTTAATGATGATGCTTTGAGAACGTGAAGGTTGGTTGGAAGAAATCAAGGATGGTGCTTTGAAGAATAGATACTAGAGAAATTAAAAAATTAAAAAAAAAATATATTAAGGTGAGATATATGTAATAACTCGAGCAATTTCGTAACTTTATTTATGAGCATATGTTTAATAAAATATTCATCATAATAAATTGAAAAAATAAGAGAGAAAAAAAAACGAGGACAGTAATATATTTCTTTGTTGGGTTTTATATCTCTGTTTTGGGCCCAATTCATTATTGGGCTCAGTATCCTTTTTTCAATATTGAAGTGTAGAGGGATTTTAATGTGAATATATGTTTCTGAGATTTGGAAATATTATTATTCAAATCCTGTATTCCAAACCAGCCTCAATCAGTTTCTTTCAGATTATATACATAATACTAATTTAAAATCTAAATAAAAGATCAAAAAAAATTACACGTCTTTCTTCCTCAAGCAAGGACAGTATATGCAGATCAAGATATTAGCATAATAATAATAATAATCTTAACAAACAAAAAAGAAGAAACTGCACCTGCTTTCATTTCATCAGCTCAATTGAAAAATTAGACTGCAACTAAACTTCCAACTCTAGCTTGTTTGCCGAGCAGACTGCATGAAATCATTCACTTAGTTAAATAATATGTAAATTGGAGATAATCATTTCAGGTGCATAGAAAATAATTAAATAAGTACAGGTGATGAGCTTACAAGCAATTCATGGTCCCCCATAATCTCATCTATCAACTCTGCTAAAGGTTTCTCAGCACTGGGTGGGACGAGGGCCGCGAAAACAGGAGGTTCCAAACCTTATAAAGAAAACACAGAAGTCGGAAAAGCAAGAAATCAGTCTTATAAAGAATCTTGTAACATACAAAGCAAAATGGAAAAAGTTATTCAAATCAAGTTAGGAATGTTTGTTGAGATTGATGGAACTTATAATATACTCCATAACACTTAGAATGGAAGAAATCGGAGAAAGGAGGTTTAGATCGGTAGGAATTGTTTCCTTCATTGCCAGTTTCTTGATTGTATTATTGGGGTTGTTGAGAGAGAGAACGAGAGAAGGATGATTGAGAAATACACAGATGTTCTGCTTGAATAATTCACTTAATCTCTTTAATCCTCGAGTTATTTATGATCAGTCTCTGTACATGATTGATCAATAAGTCATTTGATAAAAACCTTAGTTCTAATGTATCTAATTCACTTAAATTTCTGAGCATTACCCTCGTAGACATATGTAAAATATGTATTTACTTTATGTAGGAACATTAGTTCTGCTTCACTACATTTTGCACTAGACTGGCATCAATCTGTTGCAAACAAAAACCTCCTACAACTACTGTGGAAATCTGCTATGAAATAGGAGAAAGAAAAAAAATTGAGCTACAGCATTCTTCAACTCTATATGCAGATTAATTCCTTTCTAACCACCATAATATCATCTAGCATCTAAGTGAGTCCTCTGTATCCTGTCATCAGCATTCAATATTTCGCAGTCATTTTTGAAGAGCCTTCTTCCAGTAAGTCTGAGCTTAAGCACCTTCCTATCGGCCCCCGGGAGGAAAAGTGCCTAGTTTCGCCGGATATTTATACTTTCTCTTTCTCTTCAACAGCTGAACCTTCTCACCTTGGATAGACGCCTTGACCTTTGGATGGTCGATCAATTCCTCATGCATATTATAATGAAATTCCAAACCCTTGATGAATTTGTCCCCTTCATAGAGATTGATGCGTGGCTTTTTGCAGTTACCTGCGATAATAGCTTCCCATTCCGCAACTGTTTTCTTCTCAAAATCCAATCCCATTTCTTTCTTGTTAGGAAGCTTCTTGAACAATTCTATAATCTTCTTAAAGTATTCTTCAGGTGACATCATCGAGTATCTGCCATGCTTCTCCCATTGTTCTCTCCAGAAATCAGCATTCCTTTTTGCACATTCACCCAGCTCGGCATACATTTGTGAAGCTGAAATCTTGTCAAATTCGAAAGGACCTTGGCAACATCTATCGTTACAGGTTTACATTTGTGTCTGTTTCCCAATGGCACAAGATTGTGTACTCTAAACTCTTGCTTAGTAATGAACCAGCTCAGTGAGAGTTTCCACTCACGTACTTTCACCATCTCTCTGCCACAATGAGAAAAAATCAGGAGAGACTCTTTGGTTATCCTAATTAAGAATTCTCTAAGGAGAAGTGCAAGAAATAGACAGAAACATATTCCTCATTAAGAGTTCTATACTTCTGCCTGTATCAACATAAAGAAGCAAAAACACTTAACTAAAAAAATAAAACAAAGAAATCTGAGATGCTACATGTTAGGAGCAGAAAAGAAAAGAAAAGAAAAGAATACCACACGGCAAAAGCCGTCTGTCAGCCTAGGGCTCAAAAATTCCAATACTTCAATAATAATTCTCAAAACCCTAGATAACAATATTTATACTAATGCTGAATAGAATCCTACCATAAATAAACTTAAACAACCTTTATCTAATAATAATCGACTACTAAGAAAATAAATATAAGAGATAATAAATAATAAATAATAACTAGGCCCGCAAGGCCTAAGCCCGTTCCCGGCGATTCAACCAACTCCATTCTGCTCTAACAATTCCATCCCCCTTCGAAACAACCTTGTCCTCAAGGTTGAAGTCTAAAAACTGCTGCTGAAACGACTCTATCTCGTGGCAGAGAGTCGGGTCCCCACGTAGCTTGACAGAAGTTCCTCTCCAAATAAACTTCATTGTCATTGCCTCCAAATTAGTTCGCACATCTCCCAATGTTGCCAACCAAGCCACTCCTAATATGATATTAATACCTCCGAGAGCAAATACAAAACAGTCCACCACCTTCTCACATCCAGGTAGTGACCGCGCCGTTCCTTTACAAACTCCCTCCGATTCTTGCCGGTGCCCATCTCCCAGCTGAATTCCAAACTTCCCTATTTGATCCGGATTCTTGCAACGAAAACACAACCCCTTTGCCCTCAAGTCCACAAAATCTTGAGGCGAAAGGTAGGTGAATCGTGACCGTGCATCTAGTGGGCAGTCCGAAGGCTTTAGGAAATTGCTCGCATAACTCCCATGTTTGTCGCTAGCTGCTGCTCCAAGTCGAGAGAAGGTGTTCGATCGTTGCACAGGGCTATTGAAACCTCAAAACAAACGTCCTCTAGCCTGCATAGAGAGATTATCCTCAACATCCTTTGAGAACTCCATCGCCGTCTCCAAGTCACTAGGTCGCAGGAGGCGCACGGAGCTCCAGATCGACTCCTTCAAACCCAATCCCGATTGTTTCACGTTAGCCAGATGTTCGAAGGAACTACCCCGCGTATCAAAATGCGCTACCAGGGCTTATGAAAATTCCTCCCATGTTATTACTGAATTCCGTGATCGCAACCAGGTTACCCAAAATACCGCTGCTTCCTCCATGGCCACCACCGCAGCCTGCACTTTCATCTCATGGCTCACGTCATGAAGCTCAAATTGCTGGTTGACATGGGCCACCCAGCCAATCGGATCAGCACTGCTAAAAGGCGGCAACTGCACTGTGCCTTTCGCTGCAGGCAGGGAATTCACGGGCTGCTCGTTCCCCATCGTATCTTCTGGCGTATCTCCAATCACATGAAGCTCCTCGATTGTTTTCGAAATCACCAACAAAGTCGATGTAATCTCCTTCAACAAATTGTTAGGAGCAAACTTCTCATCAAAAAATGAATAAAGAAGTGACGGATTAATTTGAAGTTACAGAATATCGACTACAAGGAGCCGTAGTCGAGCTTGACAAAATTCCTACGATGATTGATGAAGGTAAGACGGATAGCCTAAACACTGTAATTATCAACATACGATCTACTTTTTATTGAAACCAGAAACAATTCATGTTAGTATCTGATGTGACATTGATTTACATGTTACTTTTTAGACCAACACAAACTGAAACTTATGCACTGAAAGAAACATTTGCTTATGTATGAAACAAACTGATATTTATAAATGGCTTTGATATTAATCGATAAGAAATACGAAAATATCAGCCAAGTTTCCAGAGAAATGTTCATTTATCAGGCAAGTAGATTTACTTAACTTATGTAGGTTTACTATGTAAGACGGATAAATTACAACAAGTACATCATTTCAACATCATTGTAGAACTAAAATTAAAATATCTTCGTAGCTTCCTAATTTCAACATCATTCTGAACTATATCCACAACTACATGAACCCTAACAAAAATGCATTCAAGGCAGTAAAGGAAAAGTAAACCGTTGTCTTAACCGCTGTAGATTTCACTATGTAAGAGGATAAATTACAACAGCAGGTACATAATTTCAACATCATTGTAGAACTAAGACTAAAATATCTTCGTAGCTTCCTAATTTCAACATCATTCTGAACTATATCCACAACTACATGAACCCTAATGAAAATGCATTCAAGGCAGGAACGGAAAAGTAAACCGTTGTCTTAACTGCTGTAGATTTCACTATGTAAGAGGATAAATTACAATAGCAGGTACATAATTTCAACATCATTGTAGAACTAAGACTAAAATATCTTCATAGCTTCCTAATTTCAACATCATTCTGAACTATATCCACAACTACATGAACCCTAACGGAAATGCATTCAAGGCAGGAAAGGAAAAGTAGTTTTGAACAAATTACAAGCATCAAAATAATTTCTAAGCTATATATAATTAGGATAGAAAACATACTTCGATCAGGGCCGTGCCTGAGGGGGTTGAGCATGGGCGGCCGCCCAGGGCCCCAAAATTTTGGGGGCCCATGATTTTGATTTTACATATATAGTTATCTTGATTGGCTAGACTCATTGACTCAGCATTTTTTTGACAAGTGATTTGATCCCATAAGAAGATTATAATTATTTTTTTTTATTATGTGCCCCTAATTTTTCTATTTTTTGATTCTCTACCGGCCACTAATTGAGATTTTATTTATGTATGAGCCCCAAATTTTTTAATTTTTCTATTTTCTTAAACTTATTTATGTAGTTATTAAAGGGTTCCATTTATTTATTTATTTATTCTTTTTAACTCTTATTTTGGTCTAATATATCTATTTGAATTTTATTGTTGGTTATCTACCGGTTTTATGTATGGGCCCAATTTTTTTTATTTTTCTATTTTCTTAAACTTATTTATGTAAATTCTTAAAGGGTTCCATTTATTTATTCTTTTTAACTCTTATTTTGGTCTAATATATCTATTTGAATTTTATTTTTTGATTTTCTATCGTTTTTTTTATCGGACACTATTTGAGTTTATGTATGAGCCCCTATTTTTTTAATTTTTCTATTTTTTTAATCTTATTTATATGAATTCTTACAGTGTTCTATTTATATATTCTTTTTAACTCTTATTTTGGTCTCATATACCTATTTGAATTAGAAGAGCTGCGCAAAGCACACCATGCTTCTGAAAAGAAGAGTATGGGTGAATGCATTCCCCACATGGATGGGTTGGGGGAGGTTTCTGTCACTAAAGCTGGCAAAGAGAGCAAATTCGAGTATTGTCAAAATTATATTAATGAGAATAGCCCTTTCTCAGCTGACATACAAACAGACCCGATCCCAAAAAATTTCAAGTCAGTGTCTTGTGACTACAAGGGACAAGGTGATCTTGAAGAACACCTTATGAAGTTTGAGAGCTTGTGCCTCCTGCACCAATATTCGGAAGGAGTCAAGTGCCGGGTGTTATTAACTACTCTGTCGCGACCTACACAACAATGGTTCCAATAGTTGCCCAGATCCTCCATTCATTCCTTTAAGGATTTGAGGGAGATTTTCTTACACCAGTTCGTGAGTTCTAAGAAATCCACCAAGAATTCGCTATATCTAAGAACGATTAAACAAGGAGTCAATGAAAGTTTGAGAGACTACATGACTCGCTTTAATGAGGTGATCCTGGAGATCCCAGGGGTGGAAGCTACCCTGAAGATTCACTCCTTTGTAGAAGGGTTAAGGCCAGGGCACTTTTTTGCTTCTCTAATGAAGAAGCCAGCAGAGACGTTCGACGAACTATTGGCCAGGGTACAAAAATATATTAATATGGAAGAGGTGATGATAGCCAAAAAATCTGATACTACCTTTAAAAGGGAAAAGAAGCCTGAAGAAAAGAAAAGGAGCGCTACAAAAGCAAGGAAACCTGAACGAAATAAAAAATTCCAATGGTCCTTCACTCCTCTCACAAGGTCGCCAGCCGACCTCTTAGAAATTGTGATAAAGAAGCCTAGAGTACAAATTCCTCCTAATAGGGAACAACCTCCTAAGAGGCCGCAGTCGGACAAATTCTGCAGATTCTATAATGATTATGGGCATATGACGAATGACTGTTGTAATTTGAAGATTGCAATCGAAAAATTGATCCAAGAATGAGAGCTATTAAAGTATGTCCGACAAGAATCAGGACAGGCCAAAAGACGAAAAGAGGACAAGAATCCCAAAAATATTGGTAACGAACAACCAAGAGAGGCTCCTGGGAAGAGGGGAGTCATAGCGATGATTTATGGAGGTCCCACGGGAGGAGACTCCAACAGAAGCCGAAAGGCCCGTGCCCGGAAAATCCAGATGCTAGATCGACATGGGATATTCCAAATCGAGAAAGGACCACCACCCCCCGAAATATCCTTCGGGCCTTAGGATGATAGATCCTTAGCACATCCCCATAATGATGCATTGGTTATATCGGTTGAAATAGAGTGATATGACGTCAAAAGAGTATTTGTAGATACAGGAGCAACTATCAATGTAATATTTGAAGACTGCTTCAACCAGATGTTCATCCAGGAACCATTGAATGGGGTCATGACAACTTTACATGGCTTTGCTGGAGACACTGTCATGTCCCTGGGATCTGTGGATCTCATGCTAACATTGGGCGATGGGGATCTGCAGGTATCCAAGCCTGTTACTTTTCTGATAGTCAGGCAAAAATCATCATACAATGTCATATTGGGCAGAACAACTTTAAGTCTCTTCCAAGTGGTAGTATCTACTTATCATCTTATGATGAAATTTCTAGTCGGGGGCAAAGTCGGACATGCCTCGGGCGATCAGGTGCTCTCCAGACAATGCTATATGCAACCAGTAAAAGCCGGAGAAGCTAAAAAGAGGGCTATGCTTGAATCAGAAAATCCCAAAATTAGTCCTGAGAAAGAGGAAAAGAAATGCAAGCTGGCGGATCCCGCCGAGGAAGAAGCTTCATACCAGATGCAGCCTGCAGAAGAATTGTTACAGGTGGAATTGTTCCCTAATAAAACGGGATTCACCACTAGGATAGGCACTCAGATGCCAGATCCCATAGCCAAGCAGCTGGTGAGCTATTTAAGGCAAAATACAGATGTCTTTGCATTTTCCTCGGCTAACCTAGTGGGGGTCAAACCGGAGGTAGCATTACATTGCTTAAATGCAGATCCCAATGTGAAACCTGTCAAGTAGAAATTAAAGCAATTCGGACCTGAGAAAGACATGGTCATACGAGAAGAAGTAGCCAAGCTACTGGAAGCAGGGCATATACGGGAAGTCCAGTTCCCAGAATGGTTGTCCAATGCAGTAATGGTGCCCAAAGGAAGTACTGGAACGTGGCGCATGTGTATAGATTTTCGCGATTTGAACAAAGCCTGTCCAAAAGACCACTATCCTTTACTGAGGATAGATTAGCTGGTGGACTCCACGTCAGGGTGTGAGCTGCTGTCAATGATGGACGCTTACCAGGGTTACCATCAGGTGAAAATGAATCCCTCAGATGTCCCAAAGGCCGCCTTTGGAGTGTGTGCAGGAACCTTCGGGTTTCAAAGCATGCCTTTTGGCTTGAAAAATGCGGGGGCTACATACCAAAGGATGATGGATAAAATATTTAAAAGCCAGATTGGGAGAAATATGGAAGTATATGTGGATGATATTTTAGCCAAAAGCGCAAAAAGCGATGGATCATGTACGAGACTTGCAGGAGGTCTTCGCGGTAGCCAGATCCTACCACCTGAAATTAAACCCGGCAAAGTGCTCCTTTGGAGTACATTCGGGGAAAATGTGGGTCCCGCCATTTTATACCACATTATATTATCCCTCTTTATCCCTCTACAAGATAGTATAAAAAGTAAACGCACCCTTAAGCTTTGAAAATGTGTTTGGCAAAATAAGCTCTTTAAGTAGCTTATAAGCTCAAAAAATAAGCTATAAGAGCTTATAAAGCTCCTTAAAAATAAGCTCCCTCAACCCCAACTTATTTTTACAGCTTATAAGCTGTTAGGGTTTAAAGCTGTTTCAAATAAGCTTAGCCAACACCCCCTAAGTCACACCAATCACATCCAAAGTCCACTCCAATAGATCAACCGGCCTCTTTGTTTAGATACATCTCCACAAGATCAGCCGGTACAATTGATATTTCGAGTCCATCCATGTCTTCGTTAAGCTTTCATATTTATGCTGACATTGCATGAAGACATAATCATACAATTAAGAGGAAAAAAAAAAACTTTCCGTTTGAAAATTCGTATAATCATTATATGGCTGGGAATTACAACGACTTGACCTAGCCTGTTCATCTCTTCTTTTCTTTTCTTTTTGAATAACTGCCCCAAAATATACAACCTTTTATAAAATTCCGATTCTGCACACGAGCTTTAAAATATGCTTATAACTACATATGCTTTCAATTGTTTCTGATTTTTTTTTCCCACCATAGTGAATTTCATAATATACCAGCCACCGATTAAGATTCTCTATTGCAATTCTAGGCATATATATATATATTAATTATTTTTGATTTTGAAAATATTGTAAATATGTGATAATTATCTATTAATGCAACAAAAGATATCGCATGAAATTGCAATAGAATATCCAAATGGAACATCCATTTGTAATCTCCTTTTTTCAAAGTTTTTTATTCGATAGTAGTTGAAGTGGTAATGTTGTTTTCATGCGTCTGCAAATTGGAATTTTGAAGATACTACCCTATTCAAACAATTAAAAAATACTAGCTAAAGGAATAATAATAATTTAAAAAAAACAATTCAAAATACTCTAATGTGAATTTGAATATATATTTAAAGTTTAGTTATGATTATTTTCTCACTTTAAAATCTTATAAATTCATCAACTTGTTCGAAGTCTCCTATTTTTCAATTCGTTATGGTGGTTTGAACTTGGCACGTTCGGGGTTTAATTTTGATATATCTCGTTTTTTTCTTCATTTTCAATATATTCTTTGAGTAATGTTGTTAATTAGTTTCCTAAATAAGATATAATCAAGTTGGTCTTCAACATTAATTCAAGGGCGATTAGATTTAATCTGTTCACTCTCATTGATATAAAAAGAATCGTGCGCATCACTAGTGAAGAAAAGTTTGGATTAATTACCAAATAAATCACAAATTTTGATCAAATTTGTAAACTGCAGATCGATACAAATTATGATAATACCACCACTTTTAAAATTTGTAGCAACTTCAATATTTCCAAGTTTTTCAGCTTATTTTCTCAAAAAAAAAAAAAAAAAAAAAAAAAAAAATCACCTTAACTTTCATAAAATAAAAATTCTAGATGTGGAAGTTGGTACAAATAAAGAGTGACAATGTTCTTGAATCATTTTCAAAAATAGGGTACTAATATTAATCGAGAGTAATGGTCCCCTACCGAATGTGTATACAGTTGGCATGGCACTGCCATATCAATGAATTTTCATTTTAGAATTTAATTTTTCTTAATAGAATTTATTTTTATAAGGTATATTTATAATAATTTTTTTAAGTATAATACCACCATCTCAGATGTGGCTATATTAAGTATGTTTAAAGTGGATAAGAGAACATTATTCTTGACTAATACTCTATTTTAAAAGGGAAAATGGCCTCTTTAATGGAAAATGGCCTCTTTAATTAGTACTAACTCCATCACTCATAGTATCCCGTAAAAAAAAAATATATCAAAATTATATTGTAAAACCCGTACTAGGTTTCGGTGGAAATGCGTACCGAAAAAGTCAATAAAGTGTTTGGGACTAATAAGGGGATGAAGGTAGTACTACCCTATTTTTGTCTCTTATCAAATTTATTTCTCTTAACTCTAGTACTTTATGGCGATTTCCAGAAATTAATGGTAAAGTAAGTATTGTTAATTTTAGTCACCATTACACGGAAGCATAATTTGGAGATTTTATGCAATTTCTTGACTTGATTTTATTTAATTTCAATGAAACCAGCAGTGAAAGTAAACATTATATATTGGCGGGATGATTTTAAAAAAGCGTTGTGTAAGGTACTAACATTGTGGTTAAGGGTCTAAAATAAAACATTGTGGATAAGAGGTCAAAGTACTATATATATACCGAAAAGACAAGTATAAATGTTTCTCTACCCACAAATGGGAATATTTAATGTCTAATGTCTTGATAAATTTTTCAAAAAAAAAGAAAGAAAGAAAAATGAAAGATAAAGAAACGAGACACGATCGAACTGAATAGTAGTCAAGTAAAAAAAATAAAATTACCAAAGAATCAAGGAACTCATAAAGTGATTCTCAAATTTTCAAGGGACAATCTTAAATTTTAAATATATGACTTATTATCATCAACTTAGTTAAAATTGGACAAAAATCAAATATTTGTCGAATACCAAAAAAAGGTAATTTCAGAGATGGAAGAGGTTTTCTCTTCGTATAAAAATATATATAGTACTTTCCCGTCTAGCTTCATTTAGCATACATATTGAATATATTTAAACTATAAAATACATACATTAACATGCCAAATAGAGGACGGATGTAATACTTCTTCTGTGCTATTGATCTTGATACATTTGATTGAATATTGTCTCACATTTGATACACTTTAGGAAATATCATTATTTAATTATGTACTACATCTTTCCACTTTGTTTGGCTCATTATATTATTTTATACTCCCTCCGCCAGGCTTATAATGAGCTATGTGAAAGTGAGCACAAGTTTTTAAGAGAAGGTAATTAAGATAATAAAATAATCATTATAATTATAATTAATTATTTAATTTAATTTTTAATAATTTCTTCATAAATTCAGATTTATTATTTATGAAAAAAATAAAAAAAATAAATTTATGACCTAATTAAGTAACTAATTGAACCCTTATCTTTTTATTAGAAAATAGATCAAGATGAACTGAACATTACAAAATACAGTAGAAATTAACTCATTATAAGATGGACGGAGGGAGTATCTCCTTACATACATTGAAAAGGTGAGCTAAATGGGGTGGGAAGCATGGACTATAACTTTCTTTGAAGTAGGCGTAATTGAAATTTTCCCTCCTTAGGAATGTTAATTAAAAAAAAAAATGAGCAACTAGAAATACTATAAAGGGTCATGTTCTTAGCTGATGCCCACTCATTTTGTTTAATTCATGTAAATTGATCCATTCCTGTTATAGATATTTAGGTCAATTAGTTAAAACGTTTCAAGCACAGCTCAATTTTGGGTCCCACACACACACACACACACACACACTAGTTCCTATATATAGATATTTAGGTCATCAACGTTCCACATCTAAAATCATGATATATAGCTACTAATTAGCAAAAGACATATATATAGATGGAGAAGAGAAGCCATGATAATCCCAGTCTCTGCACCTTCTTCTTCCTTTACTTGCTTCTGTTATCAAAAATGGCGGCCGCGCAGATAATCCCAGTAAAAGTTGGTGTGGTGCTTGACATGGATAAATTCGGAGAGATGGCCGCCACCTGCTTAACAATGGCGCTTTCTGAATTCTACTCCACCCATTCTCACTACAAGACTAGGCTTCTCCTCACCACCCGCGACTCCAAAGGCGAAGTCGTCGGCGCCGCCGCTGCAGGTTCTCTCTCTCTCTCTCCATGTTCATGCATTTTCCAAGTATAGGAATACATAATTAGGACGATTTTCGAGTTAGTGTGGTGTGTATGCATGACTGAAACAAATTATTTATTTTATTGATTGTTTTATAAAAATCTTGTTATTATTTCATATCTATGCAAAATTACATTATCTTTAAATGAAGTCCCTCCTCCGCCCACGATAAGTGGATCCTAGTTTTATTCTAGCTGATTTTTTTTAACGGAGTATTTAAAGGCTACGTCACGGAGGACTCGAATCCGAGATCTTTAGCCTCAGGCACTAACCATACTATCGCTAAGCCAACTCACGCACACAATGAAATAATGGTTTTTAAAGTGAATTTTGGAGATATAACCAATTATATATAAAAATCATCATTATAAAGTATTAAACCAACTAAAAAAAAGTGGGTTCACTTATCGTAAAAGAGAGATATAACAGGCAAATAGGCAATACATATAATAGTAATTGATAATAGATATGATCAGGGACGTCAACAATAAAGCTCGAAATTGAAGAAAAGGTGAGTTAGTGTCTAAAACTTTTAGTTTGAATGAGTTGAATTGAAAATAGTCCGAGCTTGATAGGGCTAGACCGAAATTTTGACGGGCATGGCCCAATTAATTAACCAAAAATTTTCTCATTATTTTGTTATGAATTTGATAATAATATTTGGTTTTGATTTCTCATTTAAAAATCACAATTTATCATTTTCAATTTTATGCCTTTTCACACTAATACTTAAATGAAAAGCTCTATGACATGAGAATTAACATAAACATAAGCATTTAGGGAAAAAAAATTCTCGTTGAATCCCTAACTTTTACAAACTGTTTAATACGATGTATGGTTTTTAAATTAAGAAAATGACATATTTTCTATCACAAAAAAAAAAAATCTAACAATCACAAAAATTTGTAAACACTAATTTTTTCTAGCCTTACAGCCTAACCAGAAAAACTGAAAGTTTAAGGTTAGGATCGAAATATTTTAGTACAATTGGCCAATCCCAATATTGAAAAATAGTTTGAACTGGATACCAGGGTGCGACTTACACACGGACCATGGGGAGCATCGGTTCCCCCCCCCCCCCCCTTTAATAATTGTAAATTTTTTGATGTGTTGAACTTTTTTGCCCCAGTTCCCCCATTTGCTGTCACTTAAACAAGAAAATTGATAATAAGAAAATATAAAAGTTAATGGAGCTCCCCTCAATATTAGATTCTGGGTCGGCCCTGCAGGATACAATTGGTTCCTACATATGATGATCATTTCAATTTTATTCTAAATTATTTTCTCTCAATAATCTTGATCAATGGAATTACATGATGAAATGCAGCTCTAGACCTACTCAAGAACGTGGAAGTGGCAGCCATAATAGGGCCGGCCTTCTCCATGCAAGCCAACTTCCTCATCTCTCTAGGAGACAGAGCTCAAGTCCCCATCATCTCCTTCGAAGCAACAAGTCCTTCTCTCTCATCAATCCGGAGCCCCTACTTCATTCGCACAACTCTCAACGACTCCTCGCAGGTGGACGCCATAGCCGCCATCGTCAAAGCTTTCGGGTGGAGGGAGGTCGTCCCCGTGTACGAGGACAACGAGTTCGGAGAAGGGATCGTACCTTACCTCTCCGACGCTCTAGAGAAGGTAAACGCGCGTATACCTTACAGAAGCGTGTTTCCGCCTCTAGCGACTGATGACCAGATCGAGGCCGAGCTGTACAAGCTCATGACCATGCAAACTAGGGTTTTCATAGTCCACATGATGAGCCCCCTCGCCTCCCGCGTCTTCGCCAAGGCGAAGGCCATCGGGCTCATGACGAGCCACGACTCGGGGTGGATCGTCACGAACGGGGTCACGAACGAGTTGAACTCGTTGAGTCCGCCCGTGCTGGAGTCCATGCTCGGAGTTGTTGGAGTGAGGCATTACGTTCCGAGGACTAGAGAGCTCCGCTCCTTCGAAATTAGGTACAAGGAAGAAGTAAAAGGTAATAGTTCTAAAGTTGCAGATCTTGACATTTTTGGGCTGTGGGGTTATGATTCAGCTGTTGCCTTAGCCATGGCAGCAGAGAAAGCAGGGCTCAAGAATCTCAGGTACCGGCGCAGAATTACGCCATTGAATTCTACTGATCTCGAGGAATTCGGAGTATCAGAAGAAGGGCCGAAGCTGATTCGAGCCTTGTCAAGCATAACATTCAAAGGGCTTGCCGGGGACTTCAAGCTGGTCGACGGCCAGCTTCAAGCGCCGCCTCTCGAGGTTGTGAACTTCGTCGGCCATGGAGTTCGGGGCATCGGATATTGGACGAAAGAGAAGGGGATCGTGAGAGAGTTGAACTCAAAAAGTGCTACCAAAACTACTCCTAAATCGAGACTCGGATCGATTGTTTGGCCGGGAGAGAGAAAATCGCCGCCTAAAGGTTGGGTGGTTCCGACGAATGGGAGGAAACTGAGAGTCGGAGTTCCGATAAAGGCCGGATACTTCGAGTTCGTGAAAGTTACTTGGGATCCTAACAATTCTACGAAAGTAGAAGGCTACTGTATCGATGTTTTCGATGCAGTAATGGCGGCTCTACCGTACGGCGTGCCGTACGAATACATTCCATATGAAAATTCTTATAATCATAGCATGGCTGGGAATTACGACGACTTGACCTATCAAGTTTTCCTCGGAGTGAGCCTCGTTTTCCTTTATATTTTTTTGCAAGATTTTTATCAATTGATCTTTAATATATTTAACGTGTGGTGATGATGAATGTGCAGAATTATGATGCAGTGGCCGGAGACGTTACGATCGTGGCGAATAGGTCGGAGTATGTGGATTTCAGCCTGCCTTACGCACAGTCTGGTGTGGCCATGATTGTACCCTTGAGAGCCGATAAGGGCAAATATTCATGGTTGTTTGTGAAGCCACTGACATGGGAGATGTGGGTGACGAGCTTATGTTCTTTCGTTTTCATCGGATTCTTGATTTGGGCCCTCGAATATGACATAAATCGTGAAATAAATAACGGCTCCTTCTGGCATAAAGTCCTGATCGGGACGTGGTTTGCTTTCTTAACCATGGGCTTTGCACAAAGTAAGCATTCCCAATATACTATCACCACCGACATTCGTGTTTTCTTGAAATATATGAAGATTATTGATTCATAAAACACTGGCATACATGCAGCGGAAAAGGTGGTGAACAACTTAACTAGGGTGGTGCTCATGATGTGGTTCCTGGTGATGCTGATCCTGACGCAGAACTACACTGCAAGTTTGGCGTCGATGCTAACGGTACAGAAGCTGCAGCCAACTATAACGGACGTTAACCTCCTCAGCAAGAACAACGAGTCCGTAGGGTACATGCAGGGATCCTTCGTGTTTGGACTTTTGAAAAAGATGAATATCGACGAGTCGCGCCTCGTGGAGTACGACTCGCCGGAGAAACTGGACGAGCTTCTCGATAACAGAAGCGGGAAGGCCAAAATCGTAGCTGCTTTTCATGAGATCCCCTACATAAACCTCTTCTTGGATAAATACTGCTCCAGATACACCATGATACCCATAAACAAGGCCGACGGCTTCGGCATCGTACATTTCTTCCCTCCCTTAATTAATTCCTCTGTTTCTTTTTTTGTAAAAGTTTTGTGTTTTCCTAATCTATGTGTTTCTTGATTAGGCGTTCCCGATCGGTTCGCCTCTGGTAAAGGACGTTTCGCGGGCGATTTTGAACGTGACAGAGGGGCGGAAGATAGTGGAGATCGAGAATAAATGGTTGAGAGCTGTGAACAAATGCTCGGATCCAAACTTATTAGACTCGCCAAAGAATCTTGGGCTAGGAAGTTTCTGGGGCCTCTTCGTGATCGTTGGGGTGGCTGGAGTCATTATCTTGATAATCCACAAGATTATGTTAAGACGACTCGAGTGCATCAATGCTCCTCAACCCGAGCCTCCCGGGTGCATTGATGCTCCTCAACCCGAGCCTCCCGAGGGCATTAATGCTCCTCAACCCGAGCCTGCAGGCGCAATTTAGATCATCTGTTGTATTTTTTATGTTGCATCTTCTATTGCAACGATTGCTGATTGTCGCGCGTTAATAACATTTCCAAAACAATACATGGAAATGCAATACATGGCTGATTTCTTCTTAACTTTTTTTTTTGGTTCTTTTCTCTTTGAGAAATGTGATTTGGCTTTCATTAATACTTTATACATGATTGTTTATAAGGGAAGACTATTGATTCCTATAAGATTTTTCTACTCTGCATCAAACTACATCAGTTTACATATATATTGATGATATATACATGTGCATTTACTAATAGTTTTGAATGAAAAAAAAAATAACGATGCATGCATTATCCTCGTAGCCTTTCGACTGAACTTCTCACGAAGTCGCGTTCTGCTCTGCACTTGCAGGGCTATTAGTCTGCAACGAAGTAGGCGAAAAACTATAAGGACTTCCTTGCAAACTTTCATGAGGTCCCACTCCCTTATCCTCTGCTTCACCATCATCATAATTTCTTTCATTCTTCTTGAAAGTATGAGACCTAAGATCTCTATTATCAAACCTTTGAAGAAGCCTTATGATCTTGCTCAAGATCGTGGATCCGGGACTCGAGTCTGTCACGACGTGCCAATGCTCGTGCAAGAACATGATCGCGTACACGAAAAGGGACGAAAATGCAGCAACTCCCACAATCAGAAACAGACCCCAGAAGCTCTCAAGCCCCAAACTATTGGACGAGAGCAAGTTTCTAGATTCTGCACATTTGTTCTTGTCACCGAGCCATTTCTTCTCGATCTGCACCATCTTCTCGCCTTGTGTTATGTTGAGGATCGCTCTCGACACATCAGGCACCAGAGGGGAACCCATGGGGAAGACCTGAGAGTCGAAAAGGGAAATGAGAGACGAGCACCGGATAATGTAAAAATGATGGCCTTTTAGAGTAAGGGGTTTAATTACTCACAAATCCAAAGCCATCAGTCTTGTAAGTAGGCCCAACCATGGTGTATTTTGAGCAGTATTTGGCAAGAAAGAGCTGGATATACGGTATCTCATCGAAGGCAGCAGCTATACCGCCATTCCCACTCCCTTTGGAGAAAAGCTGATCACATTCCTCAGCAGAATTGTATTCTACTAGCCTGGATTCATCAAAGTTCATCCTCTTCAGTTGCTCGTACACGAACGATCCCTCCTGGTATCCGACGTACGCCTCGTTCCTGATGAGCTCCTTCACATCAGTCACAGTTGGCTGCAGCTGCTCCACTGTCAGCATAGATGTGAGGCTTGCTGTGTAGCTTTGAGTTAGTATGAGAACCACCAAGAACCATATTATCAGCACGAATCGAGCCAAGTTGCTTGTCACTCTCTCCTCTACAAGAGATCAATTGAAAAACTTATAATACATGCTGATCAAAGATGGAAGAAGAAAAGGTACTACAAGTACAACTTACTGTGAGCAAAGATCATGGTTGAGAAGGCAAACCAGAAGATCATGCCAACCTGGTGAGAAGGCGGGCCGCGAAAATCTTCATTGATTCGATGCTCGAGAATCCAAATCAAGAATCCCATGAACACAAATGAGCATAAGCTAGTTAACCATAGCTGCCAAGTAAGTGGCTTCAAGAATTCCCATGCACTTCTTCTTCTGTAATCTTTCACTGGCACAACCATGGATACACCAGATTCCGTAAAGGGCAAGGTGAAGTCGACGAACTGCGATCTATTCGCTACAATGGTTACATCTCCAGCTACAGCATCAAAGTTCTGCTAAAAAAATTTCATCAGAAAAAAAAAAATAAAAAAATAAAATTAAAAAAGACTTAGTGTCCCCCCTTTTCAAATCAAGTAGAGAGATTGAACTTACTCCAAGATAAACTTGGTAGGCAAGATCATTGTGAGTGCCACCTCTTCTCTGATCAGGCGTTGCAAACGGGACGTACTCATAAGGCACGCCACTCGGCAATGCAGCCATTACTGCATCAAAAACATCAATGCAGTAGCCTTCAACTTGCACTGAGCTGTCTGGATTCCAACTGAACTTAACAAACTCGGTGAATCCATTCTTCACGGGCACGCCTACGCGAAGCTTCGTCCCATCACTGGGGATAACCCAGCCCTTTGGAGGAGCTGTCCTGTCTCCAGGCCATATGATGGACCTCAAATTAGTCCTCGAAGTCGAGTAGGTGAGGTTCTTTCCATTTTCGAAGCTCAGTTCTTTCATGATCCCTCTCTCTTTGCTCCAGTATCCTATAACTCGAGCTGCAGGTCCGACCACGTTGAGTATCAGAAACGGAGGCGGCTGGAGTTCGCCATCAGACAGTCGAAAGTCTCCGGCTAGGCCTCTGAATGCCGTTCTTGATAAGGCCCTAACGAGCTTCGGTCCATCAATGGAGACTCCAAATGCTTCTAGATCAGTAGAATTTGTAAGAGAATTTGTTCTTCGAGCTCCTGCATTTGTAATTAGCCCTGCTTCCTCTGCAGCCATGGCTAATGCAGTAGCAGAATCATAAGCCCACAGTCCATATATGTTCAAATCTGGAGCACTCATAACTTCTGCATTCATCGTCATCTTCTTCTTCTTGTATCTGATCATGAACTCATCAAGCTCTTTGGTACGAGGAAAATACGGCCTCACCGCGATCACTCCAAGCATCGTCTCCATAGCAGAACGATCCAACGAAGAAAGTTCATTAGCAATGCTATCGGTTGCGATCCACACGTAGTTCTCCTCCATCATTCCCATCTCCTTTGCCTTCGAGAAAAGACGAACAGCGTCCTCGACGAACATGTGGACGACGAAGACTCGAGTTTGCATAGTCATGAGCTTGTAGAGCTCTGTCTCGATCCGATCATCGGTTGCTAGTGACGGAATGGCGCTTCGGTAATGGACGTGAGCGTTCACCTGTTCGAAAGATTCGGTGAGGAACGGTACGATTCCTTCGCCGAACTCGTTTCTGGTGTAGATTGGGGTGACCTCTCTCCACCCGAAGGCTTTGATCACTGCAGTTATGGCTTGCACTTGGTAGTGATCGGAGAGGGAAGCGCGGAGGAAGTATGAAGTTGGGATTGAGGAGAGAGAAGGGCTTGTTGCAGAGAAGGTGATGATGGGGACTTGAGCTTTGCCTCCGAGGTTTATCATGAAGTTTGCTTGCACTGAGGTCAAGGGGCCTATTATGGCTTCCACTTCCACATTCTTCAGTAGTTCTACAGCTGCATGCATTTCCAAATACATCAGAGAACGGATGGTATTCTCTGTCCAAAATCGGTGTTCAAAATTTAATTTTTTTAGTTTTATATTGTATTTTATAAAAATAAAAAATACAGTAACATACTAAATCATAATAAGCATCTATAAGTAAAAATTGAAATTTTTATAAATTATATACACTAATTTTGAATTTATCAACCCTAATATAGATAATAAAAATAAAATTAAATACTAAAAAATAATTATTAACCTAATCGCATGGGGGTTGGACCCTTGAAAATAACTAAATTATTATAAAATAAATTTATTGAAAAAAATATATAAAACTAATATAAATCACTATTTGGGACACGGTTGGGACACCTAGTTGGGGACAGAGGATCCTAAGTCATCAGCAAGACACTTGGGATCCTCAATCCAAAGTATGGTGTCCGAACTGTGTCCTAAATTCTAATTTCTATTAATTTTATACATTTTTGTTTAATAAATTTATTTTATAATGATTTGTTTTAATTTTATGATTATTTTCAAGGGTTCACCCATCCAATTATGGTTTATAATTATCTTTTAGCATTTAATACTTTTATCAGTTATATTAGGATTGATAAATTCAAAACTAGGATATATAATTTTTAATAAAAAATCACTTATAAATGTCTATTATGATTTACTACTATATTATACTCCCTCCATCTCATTGATACATAGCTATCCTTATATCAACGTGAACAGATGGAGTAGTTTTTATTTATTTATTTCTTATTTAGTTTTATAAAAAACGATATAACACCAATAGAAATTGAATTTTAGGGACACGATTGAGACAGATAATTCCATTGGTCAAAGAGAGATCTAGAGAGAGAGAGAGGAAGTATACCTGCAGCGGCTGCTCCGACGGCGTCTCCCTTGGAATCCCTAATGTGGAGTTGCAGCCTAGTTTTGTAATGAGGATTTGCAGAGTAAAAGTCTGAAAGGGCAATAGAAATGCAGTTGAGTCCCATCTGTCCGATGTAGTTATCCATGTCTAGCACCACACCTACCTTGATGAGGAGTGGCGGCGCCGCCGTAGCAGCCATTCTAAGCAATGAAATAGTGGAGAGGGCGAATAAGAGGAGGCGGTGGTTGTGTTTCTTGTTCATGCGCATGCTTGATTGGTTGGAGGTGGGTGAGTAATTTTCATATATTGTTTGATCAGCAGCTAGCTATATATAAATTAAATAAGTCTCGTAAATTTTTTACTACTTTCCTATTGAGTTGACTAATTGTATAGGGGATCCGAATCTAATTGTATATAAAGATTTTGTCATCATGAGACACTTCACTTATCTTATACTCCCTCCGTCTCACTTCATTAGTCATATTTATTTTTGGCACAATAATCAAGGACGTGTAAGATAAAAGGGTTCTAAGAAGCCTTATCCACCACTAATTTCATTCCTTTTATGATAACGAAACTAATAAATCGGACAAACGGAAAAAGAAATTGGGACGGAGGGAGTACTATCCCTGTCCGTTATTTTAATCCCGTTTTATTATTTTATACATCACATGTATTCAAGAAATGTAACTAATACTGTATAACATGGCGGAGGAAGTATATCCGATCCGATGTGTAGTTATACAGCTCATTCGCAGCTAATGTGACAATATCACGTGTTAAAGGGTTTATGATATATATGTATAGTGAAGAGATCACGTACAAAATACTAGTTCCGTAAGAAATGAGAAGTAATCTGGACCATTGATCTTGGTGTGATCTATGGCCCAGATTAACTGATGCATTATAATTGTACTGAAAATGCATTATGATGACTGATGCATTATGATAGTATTGACAGTGCATTATGAGCACAATGCATTATAATTGTACATATCGTGCATTATAATTGTACATATAGTGCATCATTTTTTACTTTTTACGGAAAATCTCATTTGTACGGGATCTCACCCCGTTATGTACATATACTCTAAATCTTAAATTATTCAATCAACTTATCACTGCATTAGACATATTATATTAATGTACCATTAGCACTATTAATCTACTTGAGGGCCTTACTTTCTGATCTAAATTTTAATTAATACAATTTTTTTTAACACAATTGTAATGAATATTGATTATCATGAATAGTTATTTTATAATCAGGGACTCAGGGTCCCTTTTGTAATTTAAGATTCTTTTGTATTTAAATTAACATTTCAATAATTAATTAATCAAAGTTGTGAATAAGCCCAGGCCAATCGTTATTATACCTAAACCATAATTTAAAAAGGACGAAAAAGATGAAATTGGATGCACTAGTACGAGTCAATAAGGTCTATTTCAAGTTCTTATCAAGGTTATTTATTATGCCTATGACCGACCTACAAAAGACTGGAATAACTACCATTTCTCATAAAAAAACTGCCAAAAAAAAGATTTGATAATCATTTAATTTCCACCAGCTTGACTATGTCACAGAAAAATTGTGTTGATTTTCTCTAGAGATTTATTTAGTATACAAGATTTATCATAATAATAAAATTTCCAGCCAAAATAAGTTTCTACAAAAAACGAGTATTTAATAATTAAACTAATGAATGCTAATTACTCATTGTTACATCAAGCAATCCAAATGTGTTATGGTATTTTGTAAAAGATAAAAATAGAAAATATTTACGCTAATCGCGTTAACTGTATGATTTAATTGTTAATAAAATAAAAAATAGTGTATGATGATTTTTCAAGAGATATTCTTGGTGAATTTCCTAGAAAATATGAAGAAGAAGAATACTGTCACAATCACTCTAGTAGACTGCAGCATATACAAGGAATGTTCCAACTAATGTCTATGTTGACATACTTAATATGCTCATATTTAATGATAATGTCATATATATTCAAAAATCTAAATACTACTAGTAAAAATTAAGAATCTAAACCTCACGTTAAAATGTGACTAGTATATATATAAAGTCAATTTCTGTAAGAAATGAGAAATGATCTAGACTGTTGATCACCGTGTGATCCACGGTCCAAATTAATTATTGCATTACAATTATACTGAGAATGCATTATGTTGATAAATACATTATAATAGTACTGACAATGTATTATGATACACAGTGCATTATAATATATTGTACATAGCTATGTACAATCATAATGCACAACGTGCGTTATAGTCATGCATAATTTGTATCATTTTTTTGATATTTACCAAAAAATGGATGGGAGGTCATATAAAAATAGTCAAGTTGAATAAATGTTACTACTACTATTATTGAATGATCACGACCTTTTCAAATTGGAGTTTGAAACCAACACCCTTGAAGTAATTAGAATCAATATAGACAAAATGATGACACTATGTCTAGAAGAAAAAAGAAATTGGATATTCAAAACCAATTCTAATAATCTTTTCTAATTTTATAGTTTCCGAGTAGAATCTTATAAATGCGGTTTTTTTTTTTTTTTTTTCTCTTCCTTTTTTGCAATCTAATTTTAGTAACATTCTGAAGTCTTTTACAATTAAGAAAATTAAAAATACAGGTGCCCATTTTGATCGATACGAGTTTTAAGAGGAGATATTGGATTTCATATGTGGTAAAATTAGCAAATATATATAGTGTAATTAGAATATGAAATTAATGATCAAAATGAAATTATAGATACAAATTTGTGTGATATGAACCTTCCTATACGTACCGACACAAAAAGTCATTTCCCAAGTTGAGATTATATGTAATTTGCAAGACTTTTCTTATTGCTTTGTTTTTTTCCATTATAAGTAGTAGTTGATGGTTATGCTATTTTCACGCGTCAGCATAGTTGAACTTTGAAAATATTGACTCATTCAAACATTCATATACTCTGACGTAAAATTAAATATTTTATATATTATGATTACTTCAGTTATTACTTTCTTCATTTTGAAAATCATAGATTCGCCAACCTTACTGTTGGAAATTTCTTACCATTTTCTTCGTAATTGTGTTGGTTTGAGACTTTGAGAATTAAGATATATCTCTCTCTCTTCGTTCATATATTTTATTTAATGCCTAATAAGATACTACATGCGTCGCAAATCTGTTGATATTAATATTATATTTAGACATCTCCAATCTGTCGAACTTTTCCATTTTTAGACGTAGGCCGCATAATAAAAATATGAGAGAGCTTAGAATTAAAACACTTTAACATATAATTATAATAAATTAAACACCGTCCAAAAAAAAATGTTCAACAAATGAAAGACGGAGGTAGTATATATTAAGTTGGTCTTCAACAAAATTTACTAGCGATATCAGATTGAATATGCTTGATGTAGTAAGAACATAAAATTTAGTCATAAATTGTCTCGTAAATCATGCATGATCTTTACCTAACTTTTAAAATATGGTTAATTTCATTAAATCCATAACATTTACAATTAAATTTTAGACTTTTCCATATATATATATATATTTAATTTCTCCAAAGATTTAGATTATAGTTAAGCGGTATCGAAATTGAAAATATAACAAACTTAATAGATTAAAATAACGTTGCTTTGATATATCATTGATTTTTTTATAAAAAAACAAAACAAAATATTCTTCTAATGATTAATTATTATGATGTTGCTTTGGCTAATTTATTTTGACATTTCTAAATGATATGTCACACCAGATTTGGTTTGGTCAGAGTGATATTATAAACTTTTGTTTAAATTTATAATGATCAAAACGTCGTTTTTACTGAAAAAGCATATTATGTCTCCATTTTGGGGCCAAATCATATTCGATTTTACCACCATACATGCATCCCATCATTGGAGGAATTCGAAAAAAATTATTAGTTTATAGTTGTAGAAGAAGAAAAAACCCATTTCATGGGACACACGAGGACTACAATTATCGGTTGAATATGAATGGTGTTCGTACATCATGAATATTATTAAAAAAATGAAAAGTTTATGGTATTTGGATTTTGGTGTTCGGTCTCCTTTGCTAAATGAAACATGTTGTTTGCTCAAAATTTAATTTGTTAGCGTATTTATTTTATTTTATTTGACATTTTTTTATGTCAAATAAGCAAATTTCAATTTATTTTAATTATATATTTTTATTATAATAAGTTATATTATATTTAAAAATAATTAAATAAAAATATATAATAATATGGTGTTTGGGTGTTCATTGATACACTTTGAAAAATAAAGATATTTAAATTGATGTAAATGAAAGAGACAAAAATTAATTAAATATTAAAAAGTAGGGTGTTTGCTGATAATGATATAGTTTAAAGATTTGTAATAGTTTATAAGTATACTTTTCTAATTTTGACTTTGACCCAAAAATAGCGCTTTACTTTTTTTGTGATCTTTAAATATATTTACACGGTCGGTGAGGATCAGAGGATTCCTCTTACAATTAAAATAACAAAACAAATTAACTTAAAAGTATATATACGTGCATGCACATCCACATTAAGGCTTTAGCTATCTCAACCTTTTCATGCATTAAGCTACCTTTCAATCAGCTATCTACATATACATCATGTCTGGTTTTGGTCTGAACGAACCAGTTCGATTTCCGGTCGGACCGGGCTCCACTGAACCGGACTCGGCGGGCCGTCCGTACGAGGAGAGTTGAGCCAGAAAGCCGAAGCCGGACTCTGTCCACCACTACACCCACACACTTCATCTCTTTCGCCGCGGCCTCCATTAACGTCGACTTTCTTGAAAGTATGAGAGCTCAAGTCTCTCTCATCAAACCTTTTAAGTAGATCCACTATCTTGCGCCACATTGGATCGGATTCCTCCACCTCCCTCCAATTCTCACGCAGGAATCTAACCGCGTGGATGACCAACGCCGTCACTCCGGCCACCGCCACGATCAAGAAAAGACCCCAGAAACTCTCTAACCCTAGATTCTTGGGCGAAATCAACGTGTTCGAATCCGAACATTTCTTCATGTCTCCCAACCATTTCCTCTCTATCTCCACCATCTTCTTCCCCTCCGTCACGTTCAATATCGCTCGCGAAACGTCCGTTACCAGCGGAGAACCGATCGGAAACACCTACACACACAGCTTAATTAGGGCAAGAATGGCCAAAACGAACAATTCAGATATTCTATTACATTTTCGTCTGACATATCATATTGCATTAATGGATGATCACCACTTGTGTGTATAATATTTTCATAAGCATACATTATTTATGGATTTTTTTAATTATTACTGATTTTGGAAATTCGACCATCCACTGACGAGCAAATGGAAATATTTATGAGCAACTCAGGTGTCACTCGGAAATACAATAAAGGATTTGGACCGTGAAAGGGAAGATTTGAGGTTGAGAAACGTACGATGCCGAAGCCGTTGGCCTTGTTGATGGGTCCGATCATGGTGTATTTGGAGCAGTATTTCCCCAAGAAGAGCTTGATGTACGGAATCTCATGAAAAGCGGCTGCGATGCCGCCCTTCCCGCTTCCTTTAGTGAGGAGCGCGTCCAGTTCCTCCGGGGAATCATACTCCACGAGGCGCGACTCGTCGAACTTCATCTTCTTCAAAAGTCCGAACACGAAGGATCCCTGCATGTACCCTACGTACTCGTTGTTCTTGATGAGGAAGTTAACGTCGGTTACAGTCGGCTGCAGCTTCTGCACCGTTAGCATCGACGCCAAACTTGCAGTGTAGCTCTGCGTCAGGATCAGCACCACCAGGAACCATATGATCAACACAAGCCTCGATAAATTGCTCACCACCCTTTCCTCTGCCATTAATCCAATGGTTAATTAACCAAATATTCGTTTAAATTATACTTCCTCTGTCCCGTCCTACTAGATGTGCTTCTTGAATATATTTGAGAAAGAAGCGCCTCTAGTAAGACGGGACTGAGGGAGTAGTAAAAGATTAATATTAGTCGCTTAATAAAATATAAAACGTAGACGACTCTTTCTACGTATATTATTCTCTAATATTGTGTGCTTGACTTCAATATTGAAAATAGGAAAGCAAATATTGGTCTTGCCGTGTGGAATTCGAAGGATTGAATAAAGATTTCATCATTAAGAACAAATGACACGAGTCGTTATTTTTTATTATCAGCCAAACACAATACACTCACACTTACACACGCACTCGGGATGACTTGAACCTCCAACTTTTTGAATTGATTATTGGTATATAAACAAGTAATGTAAAACCTTTTGCACGTGTGTCTATTTTTTCAAGTGATGACAGGGCTTTGAAAGCCGAAGTTCGTGAGGTAATTAACACGGAAATACAATAGAAGATCTGATTCGCTTAAACAGATTATAAAATGTTTCAAAGAGCTTATATAAGCTTAGTAGTAGTATAATTTATCTTTGACTACTATTTTGAAATGAAAAAAAAAAATGAAAAAAAAAAAAAAAAAAAAGAGAGAGAGAGAGAAGGTGGGCTTACTATGGGCAAAGACCATGGTGGAGAAGGCGAACCAGAAAACCATACCAACTTGATACCAAAAGGGCCCTCTGAAATCCTCATTGATGCGATGCTCGAGTACCCAAATCAAGAAACCCATGAACACGAATGAACAGAAGCTCGTCACCCACAATTCCCATGTCAATGGCCTCAAGAACACCCATGCATTTTTCCCCTTATCGTCTCTCATTGGCACAACCATGGCCACACCGGATTCCGTGAATGGCAGCGTGAAGTCCACGTACTGCGACCTGTTCGCCACGATCGTAACGTCTCCGGCCACGGCATCGTATTTCTACACGTTCACATCACCACCACAAATCAAAAAAAGATCGATAACAATACATACAATTAAATGTTTCAAATTTCCACTAATAGAAACTTCACGTGTAAAAAAGTGTGCACTTGTTGGGCAAGATTTCACTATCTCTATATCAGGATGAAATTAAAAGGCTTACTCCGAGGAAAACTTGATAGGTCAAGTCGTTGTAATTTCCGGCCATGGAATGATCGTGGGGATTCTCGAATGGGATGTACTCGTACGGCACGCCGTACGGTAGGGCCGCCATTACTGCATCGAAAACATCGATGCAGTAACCTTCTACTTTCGTAGAATTGTTAGGATCCCAAGTAACTCTCACGAACTCGAAGAACCCGGCCTTTATCGGAACTCCGACTCTCAGTTTCCTCCCATTCGTCGGGACCACCCAACCTTTAGGCGGCGATTTTCTCTCTCCCGGCCAAACAATCGATCCGAGTCTCGATTTAGGAGTAGAGTCTGCATTCATGGCAGCGCTTTTGGAGTTCAACTCGCTCACGATTCCGTTCTCTTTCGTCCAGTACCCTACGGTACGGACTCCGCGTTTCCCGACGAAGTTCAGGATCTCGACCGGCGGCGCTTGGAGCTGGCCGTCGACGAGCCTGAAGTTTCCGGCGAGCCCTTGGAACGTGGTGCTCGACAAGGCTCGAATCAGCTCCGGCCCCGCCTCCGACACTCCGAAGCCCTCGAGATCGGTGGAGTTCGTCGACGTGGAAACGTTTCTGTACCTCAGATTCCGTAGCCCCGCTTTCTCCGCCGCCATAGCCAGGGCAACGGCTGAGTCGTAAGCCCAGAGGCCGAAAATGTCGAGGACTCCGATTTCGGAGCTGTTGCCGGCTCGTTGCTTGAACCGGATTTCGAAGTTCTTGAGATCTTCAGTCCTCGGAACGTGATGCCTCACCCCGAGGACTCCGGCCATGGCGTCGAGCACGGGCGGAGTCAGCGAGTTGAACTCGTTCGTGACCCCGTTCGTGACGATCCACGCCGAGTCGTGGCTCGTCATGAGCCCGATGGCCTTCGCCTTGGCGAAGACGCGGGAGGCGAGGGTGCTCATCATGTGGACTACGAAAACCCTAGTTTGCATGGTCATGAGCTTGTACAGCTCGGCCACGATCTGGTCATCAGTCGCTAGAGGCGGAAACACGCTTCTGTACGGTATACGCGCGTTTACCTTCTCTAGCGCGTCGCTGAGGTACGGTATGATCCCTTCTCCGAACTCGTCGTCCTCGTACAGGAGCGCGGCTTCCCTCCACCCGAAGGCCGCGACGACGGCGCCGATCGCGTCCACCTGGGCGGCGTCGCTGAGGGTGGCGCGTGCGAAGTACGCGCTCCGGATGGAGGAGAGAGAAGGGCTCGTCGCCGCGAACGAGACGACGGGGACCTGCGCCCTGTCGCCTAGAGAGATGAGGAAGCTGGCCTGGGCGGAGTAGGTGGGCCCGATGATCGCTGCCACCTCCACGTTCTTGAGAAGGTCCAGAGCGGAAGCGGCGGCGCCGACGACGTCGTCTTTGGAGTAGCGGGTGGTGAGGAGGAGGCGGGTTCTGTAGTGGGAATGGGTGGAGTAGAATTCGGAAAGCGCCATTGATAAGCAGGTGAAGGCCATCTCTCCGAATTCACCCATGTCGAGAACTACTCCGACTTTTACTGGGATTGTCTGAGCAGCCGCCATTGATAAGAACAGGTAAAGGAAGAAGGTGCAGAGAGTGGGATAATGGGTTCTCTTCTCCATCTAGCTATTTCTTCTTCTGGTAATTTAAATTAAGTCATGGAATAATATGAATTGATTCAATTCACCTAAATATATATACAAGGAATGAAGTTGGTGTGGGACCCATATGTGAGCTGTGCGTTGGAGTTTACTATTGTGAAGTCAACGGATTAATTATTTTACATTCAATTTGCAGGAAAATTGAGAGTGAAATCTTTAATAAGTAGTTTTGTAAATTGTAACCGACAGCTTTTGAAGTTATTGTGTTATTTTATTTTATTTTTATTTTTGTAAGGGAGTATTTTATTTTATTTTTTCGTTTTCTTTTTTTAAATTTTTGAAAAGCAGTTACAGTAGTAGTTTTAGTTGGTGAGTCATGAGTGAGTCTCTACTCATTTCATAGTCACTTTTGATTCTTTCCGGACCAAGACCAAGTCTTTTATCTTATTTTATATGATTTTTATTTTATATAATTAAGTCCAGTTCAAGTTAAAGAAGATTAAGTTTTTTATGCTATGATGATGGAGTAGATTATGAGCGAGTCTGTGATTAAATATCTATCAAGTCAGATTTGTAAAGAAAACAGAAAGAGTGCAAATCAAGTTTAATTGAGCTGAATAATTCAAGATTCCTAAATTTTTTATTTATCCCTTTTGTCCAATCAGATCTTCTATTGGATTATCTGGTTTTGGAAATATTTTTAACACATGTCAATCATCCGTTATTGTATTAAAAAATGCAACATGAAAATGAAATAGAGGATTCGATCCGCCCTTTTGTGCCGAACCGAATCTTATGTCGGATTTCTGTGTTGCAACAATGAATGATGACACGTCTAAAAAAAAATTTGGAATGCAGAAATGGAATAGAGGATCTCATTCGGTCCAATTTCATTACTTGAATTAAAATAATAAAATATTACAAATGAAATGAAATACCTCTCTCCGTCCCCCATATATATATGTAGGCAGAGGAGTGACACGCGATTAAATTGTTGATGTAAAGTGGGAAAATTAAGATAAAGTAGAGAGAAAGTGGAAAAAATAAGTTGAAGTGAGAAAAGTAGTAATAAAATGAGGGTAAATAAATAATTTTGATAAGATAATTTTTCTATTTAAGTTAGACACATATATAGTGAGGACGTCTCAAACAGGTAATGACTAGATATATATGGGACGGAAGGAGTAATAAAACACTTAGGGACCGTTTGGTTAGAGGAGGGAAAGGGAAATGAATCAACAAAGGAAAGGAAATGAATGAAATGAGAATGATTACCTATTTTCCACTTCGTTTGGTTGGAACAGAAAAGAGAATCAAAATTCTATTATATTTGCATGAATTATTATTATTTAAATAATATATTATTATTATTATTATTATTATTATTATTATTATTATTATTATTATTATTATTATATATTGAACTCAAATTTAAATACATATAATATAAATATTATGTATATAATATATTGATTTAATATTATATAATATAAGTAACACAATATATATTTGCATGAATTATTATTATTTAAATAATGTAATATTAGAGTATTATTATTATTATTGTTATTATTGTTATTATATATTGATTTCAAATTTAAATAAATATAATATAAATATTATGTATATAATATATTGATTTAATATTATAATATAAGTAACATTATATTTGTTTGCATGAATTATCATTATTTAAATAATATAATATAATATTATTTTATAATAATATACTAATTTATTATTATTATTATTATTATTATATATTGATTTAATATTATATAATATAAGTAACACGATATATGTTTGCATGAATTATTATTATTTAAATAATTTAATATTATAGTATTATTATTATTATTAATATATATATATATATATATATTAATTTCAAATTTAAATAAATATAATATAAGTAACATTATATATGTTTGCATGAATTATCACTATTTAAATAATATAATATAATATTATTTTAAAATAATGTTATAATAATAATAATAATTATTATTATTATTATTATAATAATAATAATTATTATTATTATTATTGGTGTTTTTGGAGTATAATTTTTTAGAGAGAGCAATAAGGGGAAATGGAATCCCATTCCTTGGAAAATAGGAGGGAATGAGAAAGGGGGAAAAAGGGTAATCCATTCACTTAGAGAGGGGAAAGAGAATGATTAAAAAATGTAATCAAACATGAACAAAGAGAATCAGAGCTACTGATTCTCTTTCCCTTTCTTGATTACCCCGAAACAAACGACCCTTACTTGTAAGCTTGGAGAATTTGAAGATGAGAGCTGACGTCAGGTTTCTCGTCAACCAAAAGTTCACACTGTCAATGGATGTTCGAGAGCACTGAGCTACCATCACAGAAAAGCACTTTTATTAGGCTGGTGAATGTTGTTCTGCACTTTTATTTGTCAAGTCCTGTGAGATTAAGAATGCCTACAACCTGTTTGTTGAATTAGGCTGGTGAATGTTGTTCTGCACTTTTATTTGTCAAGTCCTGTGAGATTAAGAATGCCTACAACCTGTTTGTTGAAATGCCGAAACGAATGCGAATTCTCTTTTCCCGTTATTTACGATCCTCTCTCTCTCTCTCTCTCTCTCTCTCTCTCTCTCTCTCTCTCTCTCTCCCCTTTCATCCAGGTAAGGATGCAAATGGTTTTTTGAGTTTCGTAGAAGAGATTTTTGCAAATCCTATATACATTTATGTGATACAGTATTGAAGTAATTTTATCCTTGAAACGGAGCAATCTCAAATAACTGTTACAGAAGATAGTGGAAGTATGTGAAAAGTGGAAGCTTTCATCACAGAAATGCTGGTAAGTTTTTCCTTCCACCCTTGTTAATGTTTGTATGCATAGTAGCATAAATTCATTGAATACTGATTACAAGCTTATTGCCTGAATAGGAGCAAGTACTTGAATCTTGATTTTACGTTTGGTGCTCAGAATTGAAGGAAAAGTTGAAGAAATTAAAATAATAGCCATGCTAAGTGAAAGCTTTTCTTGATAATCATTTCTTGAGTGTAAAACTGTATACATAGATGAGTATAAAATACATGCCAAACTCATATTCTAGGCTAACATCTATATTAATCAGTTACAAGTGAGTTTCCTGCGTCAAGTGGTTATTTTTGTAGCTAGTTCGATTTCTTGATCTATCACCTTAGACTCTTCTCCTTCGAGCCTCATCAATTTATTCTCCGTAGACGAATCCTGCTCCCCTCGAAACTGTAAGCTGTGCGCTTCAGGACTCGAGGAAATAGAACACAGTGGGCCATTGTTGCCCGGTGAATTCTGTGAGAAGGTTGATGGGCTTGGATGGAAATGCTCGTACGGAGGCTCCATTTCTCTTCTCACACAATCACATCCGCACCCATTGTGATTCTCTCTTCTTTCAGTATTCTTGAAAGTGTGACTACTGAGATCTCTATTGTTGAACCTTTGTAATAACTCTAGTGATTTGCTTCCTAGTGTTGCCTCAGCATCAGATCGATGCATGACGTGCCAGTTTTTGTATAGGAACCTTGTCGTGTATATTATGAAGGCTAAGACTCCAGCTATTCCTACAATCATGAAGAGCCCCCAGAAACTTTCCAGTCCAAGACTGTTGGAAGAGTACAAGCTACTAGAGTCTAGACATTTCGTGCCATCTTCGAACCATGTCTTCTCAACCTCCTTCGTCTTATTTCCCTCAGTAACACTTAATATTGCTCTTGAAACATCACGTACTAGTGGAGATCCTATAGGAAAGACCTGCACATGTATGTTAATAACAATCATTTCTATGTGAATGTACATCGAAAGAGGGCTAGTTAAAGGAGAATCGATCACATACAAAGCCAAAACCATCAGTCTTGTAGGTAGGGCCAACCATGATGTATTTTGAGCAGTACTTGGCGAGGAAAAGGTTCATGTATGGTATCTCATCGAAAGCAGCAGCTATACCGCCATTTTTACTCCCGGTTCTGAAAAGTTCATCCATTTCCTCTGGGGAGTTATATTGCAAAAGTCTGGATTCATTAAAGTTCATGCCTTTTAGAAGTTCAACAACAAATGATCCCTTCTGATAGCCCACATTTTCTTTGTTTCTTATCAGCTGATTCACATCTGTGATGGTGGGTTGCAGCTTCTGGACTGTTAACATGGACGTAAGACTAGCTGTGTAGCTTTGCGTTAGTATGAGAACCACCAGGAACCATAGAATCAGCAGAAACCTAGACAAGTTGCTTATCACCCTCTCCTCTACAAAATGAAATAAAAAAGAAACTGGTTAGATTAGTGCATTATAAGTGTTATTTAGGCCGTGTTAGATTTTCAGCATCTTAGCTAGTAATTACAGATTCTTCAAATGTTTAGTGCTGGAAACAGTTATAACTTACTCTGAGCGAAGACCATTGTTGAGAATGCAAACCAGAATATCATGCCTACTTGATACCAAGGCGGGCCCCTGAAATCTTCGTTAATCCGATGTTCAAGTATCCAAATCAGGAAGCCTATGAATACGAACGACCAAAAGCTCGTTAACCAGAGCTGCCATGTCAATGGCTTTAAAAACACCCATGCTTTCTTGCTCTTGTCGGCTTTGATTGCTACAACCATTGAAACACCAGATTCTGTATATGGCAGGGTGAAGTCGACGTACTGTGACCGATTTGCTACAATAGTTACATCTCCAACTGCAGCATCAAATTTCTGTCCAGGTATAGAAAAGGGTTATGCATCTACACTGACAAACTAAATGTACTATGTGTTGTTTTTGAGTGGTTTTTTTTTTTTTTAAAAGGTGGAACCGAAGAAAGATACTTACTCCTTGGTTTACTGCATAGACCAAATCGTTGTAACTGCCTGCACTCTTGTGGTCAGGTGTAGCGTAGGGAACATACTCATACTGCACACCATAAGGTAGTTCTTTGATCACCATATCAAAAATTTCCTTGCAGTAACCTTCCACTGTTGCAGAATCGTTGGAGTTCCAAGTGACATGCATGAACTCTGAGAAACCATCTTTTACAGGTACTCCTATTCTCAGTTTCTTCCCGTTGGTTGGAATCACCCAACCCTTTGGTGGATACCCTTTATCACCTGGCCATATAATGGATCCAAATGTATTACTCGTCGATTTTGCAGAATTCAGTTCTCTAACAATTCCATTCTCTTTCGTCCAATATCCCACGACTCGAGCTCCTGGACCAATCACATTTACTATCTGGAAAGAAGGCGACTGAAGCTGCCCGTCAACTAGCTTAAACTCTCCAGCAAGGCCTCTGAATGTGGTACTTTTTAGTGCCTGGATGAGTTCAGTTCCAACTCCCGAGACTCCAAATCCTTCGAGGTCGGTTGATGTTCTAGAAATATTTGGTGTGTTTAGAAATGTAGCATTTCTTACTTTTGCTTTTTCTACTGCAATTGCTATTGCAACTGCAGAGTCATAGGCCCTCATTCCAAATATGCTCAAATCAAGATCACGAGCTGTTGGGTTGTTCTGCAAAAACTCTTTCTTGTATTGGATTATGAAGCTATCGAGCTCTTCCGTTTTTGGAATATGAGGTCTTACCCCTATAACACCTTGCATAGCTTCTATAACCGAAGGGTCAATTGAATTTAGCTCAGTTGTCATTACATCAGTTAAGATCCACACATAGTCTTTACTCATCATTCCCAACAGCTTAGCTTTGGTGAATAGGCGAGAACCGAGGCCTTTCAACATGTGGACTATAAAAACTCTAGTTTGCATTGTCATCAGCTTGTAAAGCTCCGCAAGAATCTGATCATCTGTTGCTAATGGTGAGATGACACTTCTGTAAGGTATGCGCACAGTTGCGTTTTCTAAGGCATCTGCTAAAAATGGCATGATACCTTCTCCGAACTCATTATCCACATAGATAGGCACTACTTCTCTCCATCCAAAGGCTTGAATTATTGCACCTATGGCTGTTACTTGGGAAGAGTCACTCGGGGCAGCCCGAATGAAGAACGTACTTCGGATTGACATGAGAGATGGGCTTGTGACCGAAAATGTTATAATCGGGACATGAGCTTTGTCCCCTAGATTTATCATAAAATTTGCTTGCATTGAGGACAGGGGGCCTATGATTGCTTGCACTTCAACATTCTTAAGTAGATCTAGAGCTGCATTTCGTAATTTCATTGCAAGAAAGTTATGTCAGATTACAAATTTCTTGATTGCATTAGGCATGAAATGCATTTCTGAATAGCTGCCTCAGAAAAGCTAGATTAGAAAAAGAAGAAAAGAAACTTATTATACATGTCTGATTATATGCAGCAAACACAGGCAAGCGAACGTGAAAAAAGTAACAGATTACGCTTTTTCTTTGGTTGCAGAGTGAAGAAATCAGAGGGACTTACAGAACATGTTGCAGCAATGAAGAACATATATACAGTAAGTAAAGTTTTCTCAGTGTTCGATTCAAAATCATCTCTTATCCCTTAACTAAACTATATTTTCATTGAACATGCACGTATAATTATAAGTACTTTGATATATTACGAACCTGCTGCAGCTGCTCCAACAACATCTCTCTCGGAGTCTCTGTCGTAGAGAACCAGCCTCGTCTGGTAATAGGCGTGGTTTGTGTAAAAATCCGAGAGTGCCATTTTTATGCAGATAAGCCCCATTTTTCCGAGGTAATTGTCCATGTTGAGTACAACTCCAACTCTTACAGGAAAAGGTGTATTCTGTGCCATGGCGCCATTCATGAAGAAACTATTCAACAACAAAAGGAAAACTAAAGGAGAAGAAACTGCTACAATGGAAGGCTTCAACTCCATTATTATTATGTGCGAGTTCTGGGCATCATTACTCGTTTATATTTGCATCAATAGTCCATGGTTGACCACAAAGAAAATTATTTTACTCAGTTGTTTACTCCCCCCATATATTCAAATATCACAGTTTTTTCTTGATTGAGAACTGTTTGATGATGTCAAATTCTTTGGCTCCAAGGAAATTTCCAGAGGTAATATTCTTGATTTAAAAAATATAAAATATAAAAAATAAAAAACCACTTGTTGGGATCCCCTATACCTATTTTGGTGTTTCAACCATGTACCGAATTTTAATTTTTACTAGTTTTATACATTTTTATTCAACAATTTTCATTTATAATAATTTAGTTCAATTTTATAATTATTTTCTAGGGTTTACTCATCCAATTAGGATTTATAATTATTTTTTAGCATCTGATTTCAATTTCATTAGCTAAATAGGGTTGATAAGTCTAAAATTAGGGTATATTATTTTTTAATTTTCATTTTTTTAGTTATAAGTGTTTATTATAAGTGTTTATTATAATATACGCAATTTTTATTTTAATAAAAAATATTATAAAACTAATAAAATTTAATATTTGGTACACGATTGGAACACCATAGTCGGTACAAATGATTTCATCAGTTTGAATTAGACAGATGCGACCCTGTTTAAAAATCGATTTTTTTCCCCTCAATTTCGATATAATATGATTTAGTTTAGTATTATAATCGTAATTAACAATGTTTCATCAATTCAATTAGAGTATATAATTTTTTCTAGTATTTTTCTTTATTTTTTAACTAGTAAAATTGAAATTAAATATTATGAAATAAATAATAAATCCTATATTGATATCAATTTATGATTGTGACGGTTGTAATTGGGCGACGCGTTATTATTAAATTAGATGTCGCTGTTAAAAAGTCGTGCTTGTTGATAAAGCGACAAAGAACGTTTTTTTGAGTGAAAGTGATGACTACAGCGTTTCATATACTTGAAGGTAGATGTTAGCGTTTACCTTGACTATATCTCACCATAAATTAATATAAGGATGCTTCTAAATTAAAGTTTTCTTCATCATGAAGGATAATTAATTCTCAAAGACAGTTTTTATATACAGATTGGGGGTCTGCCTAACCTCTCACCCTCTCGGGTGTTTTGATTAAATAAATAAAAAAAAAACCTAAGATAACTATACTAAAAAATCTATAATGGTTATTGGATAAGTTAGTTAAACGGAATGGAACAATAATTGATTCTCAAGTTAAACTAATTGATTTGGTGCGATTTAAAGAAAACATTGACTAGAATTGAATTTAATGTGTTGTAGAACTTGACTTTGAAATATTTTAGTGTTCTGGAAATTACACAGAAGAAGAACATGAGAAGGACTTGTGTAAGAAGAGATATTATATATATATATATATAGTCCTTTTGTTCATGATTTATAGACCAAAAAATTCAGGCACAGAGTTTAATGTGTTTTGATGATATGTTAATAAATTAAAGTGGAATAATTGTGGGCTCATATAATATTTTTAAGTGTTTTAAAGTGTATTGTGAGACTTACTACTGAAAAAAATAATCTATAAATAAGGGACGTCCCGATATAATATTAAAATTTATAAATCGTAGACGGATGGAGTATAAGCTTAAAAGAAGACAAGTCATTTAGCAGTTTGTGTAAGCATCCGAATGAAAGAAAATATCATTGTAAATAGGGATGTTAATCGGGCCAACCCGAGCGGGTTCGAGTCAGCCCTGTCGGGTTTCAGGTTATTCAGTTCGGGTTGAATCGGGTTAAGTTTTTTTCGGGCTAGAAATTTTCAACCCTAATCCTAAACTTCGGGGCTCAAGCTAGCCCATCGGGCCAAGAAGTTGACGATTTTTTTTTATAAACAATAATTTTATAAAAATAAGTAAATCATGTTATACCATCGAAGTCACTTTATTTCGTATTATGTTACTCCAACTTGCATAATATAACAAGTTATAAATTGTTTTAAGGAATTAACAAGCTTAGGCAAACGCCCCGAATATGCTATTTGAAACAAACGTTACATTTTTATTTTTTTGTCACCATAGCTTTAATATAAACAAAACAATAATGTTCTATGGAACATTATGGCCGGTCATAATATGGTCGAACGAGCGAAAAGAGTTGTCAAACGGGCAGGGTTGAAGGTTGATTACTGTAGCGAGCTAAGTTGAAGGATGGGCCTCATGTAATTAGGCCTATTTTAAAAGCCCATACTTGAGCTGGCCCAAGCACGTCGCTACAATGATGGGAATTTGAAGAGAAGAGTTGGGTAAGGATCCGGTTTCTCAATCATACGAAGAATGAGGAGGAATGTGAACTGCTGTGGAAGAAAAGGTTGGTAAAGATATATGTTTTCTTTTTTTCTTTTCCTTTTTTTTTTTTTTTTTTTTTTGCATTTTTTTGTTACTAATTTCTTGCTGCTTGGGTAGCAATGGTGAGATTATGGATGCCTATAACCTGTTTGTTGAAATGCCGGAACCAATGCGAATTCTCATAGTACTGTATTAGCTTACGTCTCAGCATGAAAGTAATTCAAAAAAAAGGCTTCACTTTGTTAATTTTGATTCGGTCTCTCTCCCATAATTCGAGATCCTCTCTCTCTCTCTCTCTCTCTCTCAATTTTCGTAGGAAAAATTGTCTTCCGATACTGAAAAGAATGGCAAGAGTTGAGAATTTTGCAGAATCTATTTACATATATGATAGTATATGATGTAAGAGCAGTTTTTATCCTTAAAATCTTTTCGTTTCTTTAGGACTCTGCCTTCGTCAAACTTAAACGAGGAGCCGCCATGATCTCAAATAACTGCCATAGAAGAAGACAGTGTTAAGATATGAAGTTAAAAGGTGGAAGCTGTGATCATTGAAAATGCCGGTTAGTTTTGCTCTGCGACCTTGTTAATCTTTGTGTAAATGACAGCATAAGATTCTGTGACTTTATTGCATGCTCGGTGTTCATGATTGAATTAAATGGAAGAGATAAAAATAACAGCCATGCAAAAATTTCTTGGGAAAGCTTTTCTTGATATTCATTTCTTGCGAGTAAAACTGCAATTACATATGAGTATAATAAATACTTGCTAAATTAATATTCTAGACTAACATATATTAAGCCAACTCTGGTGGCTGGTTTTTTGTGAAGGAACTAGTTCAATTTCTTGTTCTATCACCTTAGACTCTTCTCCTTCATGCCTCGTGAATTTATTCTCCATCGAAGAATCCTGCTCCACTCGAAACTGCGAGATGTGCGCTTCAGGACTTGAGGAGGTAGAATTTGGTGGGCCATTGTTTCCTGGTGATTCCGGTGTGAAGGTTGATGGGCTCGGATCGAGATGCTCGTGTGGAGGCTCCATTACTCTTCTCACACAATTGCATTCAGAATCGTTGTGATTCTCACTTTTACTTTCAATGTTCTTGAAAGTGTGACTACTGAGATCTCTATCCTTGAACCTTCGGAATAACTCCATTAATTTGCTTCCTAGTGTCACCCCAGCATCAGATCGATGCACAACTTGCCAATTTTCGTATAGGAACCTTATCACATAGATTATGAAGGTGAAAACTCCGGCTATCCCTACAATCATGAAGAGTCCCCAGAAGCTTTCTAGGCCAAGACTGTTGGAAGAGTACAAGCTACTAGAGTCAAGACATTTGGTATCATCTCCGAACCATTTCTTCTCAATCTCCTTCATCTTATTTCCCTCAGTAACATTTAATATCGCCCTTGAAACATCACGTACCAGTGGAGACCCTATAGGAAAAACCTGCACATGTATATCAATAACAATCATTTCTATTATGGATGTACAACGAAAGAGATGGGACGCATTAAAAGAGGATCTTACAAAGCCAAAACCATCAGTCTTGTATATTGGGCCAACCATGATGTATTTTGAGCAGTACTTTGCAAGGAGAAGGTTCATATATGGTATCTCATCAAAAGCAGCAGCTATACCACCATTTTTACTCCCCTTTCTGAAATATTCATCCATTTCCTCAAGGGAGTTGTATGGCAAAAGTCGGGATTCATCAAAGCCCATACCTGTTAGAAGTCCAATAACAAATGACCCCTTCTTGTAACCCACATTTTCTTTGTTTTTATAAGCTGATTGACATCTGTGAGGGTGGGATGCAGCTCCTGGACTGTCAACATGGAGGCAAGACTAGCTGTGTAGCTTTGCGTTAGTATGAGAACCACGAAGAACCATAGGATAAGCAGAAACCTAGACAAGTTGCTTATCACCCTCTCCTCTGCAAAATTAAATGAAAGGAAACTGGTTAAACTAGTGCGTTATGTGCGTTGTTTTGGTCAGGTCAGAATTTCAGCTGACTCGCTGATGGGTCAATGCATACGGATAGCTAGAAATTACAAATTCTTGAAATTTGTAATGCTGGAGAAGATAATTACATACTGTGAGCAAAGACCATTGTTGAGAAGGCAAACCATAATATCATGCCTACTTGATACCAAGGAGGGCCCCTGAAATCTTCATTAATTCGATGTTCAAGAATCCAAATGAGGAAGCCCATGAAAACAAATGAGCAAAAGCTCGTCAACCAAAGTTGCCATGTCAGTGGCTTTAAAAATACCCATGCTTTTTTGCTCTTATCATCTTTGATTGCTACAACCATTGAAACACCAGACTCTGTATATGGAAGGGTGAAGTCGACAAACTGTGACCTATTTGCTACAATAGTTACATCTCCAACTACAGCATCAAATTTCTGCCCAGGAATAGAAAAAAGTTATGCATCTAACATAGTTTATGTGTGCTGTGTTGTTTTTAAGTTGAAAGCAGTGGGGAAGAGAAGAAAAAACAAAACAATATCTTCAAATCTTCAAACTGATAATGGAAAAGATACTTACTCCTTTGTATACTTCAGAGACCAAATCATTGTAATTGCCAGCACTCTTGTGGTCAGATGTAGCAAAAGGAACATATTCGTACGGTACACCATAAGGTAATGCTTCGATCACCATATCAAAAACTTCAATGAAGTAGCCTCCGACTTGTACAGAATTGTTGGAGTTCCAAGTGACATGCATGAACTCAGCAAAACCATCTTTTACAGGTACTCCTATTTTCAATTTTTTCCATTTGTTGGAATCACCCAACCCTTCGGTGGAGATGTTTTATCTCCTGGCCATATAGTGGATCCAATGTTATTGGAAGTGGGGTGTGTATTTGTAGTAGATTTTGCAAGATCCAGCTCCCTAACAATTCCGTTTTGTTTCGTCCAATATCCTACAACACGAGCTCCTGGACCAATTGCATTAAGTATCTCGTACGCAGGCGATTGAAGTTGTCCTTCAAGTAGTTTAAACTCTCCTGAAAAGCCTTTGAATGTGGTACTTGATAGTGCCTGAATGAGGACAGCTCCTACTCTCGAGACTCCAAAGCCTTCAAGGTCAGTTGATGTTCTAGAAATATTTGCCTTCAGAAATGTAGCATTTCTTACTTTTTCTTTTTCTACTGCAATTGCTATTGCACTGCAGTCATAGGCCCTCATTCCAAATATGCTCAAATCAAGATCACGAGCTGTTGGGTTGTTCTGCAAAAACTCTTTCTTGTATTGGATTATGAAGCTATCGAGCTCTTCCGTTTTTGGAATATGAGGTCTTACCCCTATAACACCTTGCATAGCTTCTATAACCGAAGGGTCAATTGAATTTAGCTCGTTTGTCATTCCATCAGTTATGATCCATGCATAGTCTTCACTCATCATTCCCAGCAGTTTAGCTTTAGTGAATAGGCGAGAACCTAGATCTTTTAACATGTGGACTATGAAAACTCTAGTTTGCATTGTCATCAGCTTGTAAAGCTCTGCAAGAATCTGATCATCTGTTGCTAATGGTGAGATGACACTTCTGTAAGGTATACGCACACTTACGTTTTCTAAGGCATCTGCTAAAAATGACATAATACCTTCTCCGAACTCATTATCCACATAGATAGGCACAACTTCTCTTCATCCAAAGGCTTGGATTATTTCACTTATGGCTATTACTTGGGAAGAGTCACTTGGGACAGTTCGAATGAAGTATGGACTTCGGGTTGACATGAGAGATGGGCTTGTGGCTGAAAATGTAATAATTGGGACATGAGCTTTGTCCCCAAGATTTACCATAAAATTTGCTTGCATTGAGGACAAGGGACCTATGAGTGCTTGCACTTCAACATTCTTCAGTAGATCTAGAGCTGCATTTCGAAATATGGTAACAAGAAAGTTGTCTTGAGGCATGATTTTTTTTTTAGCATAGATGCATCACAAAGAACACACATTTGTTTCTTCGCTTCGAGCTTAAGCTGAAAGGCTTGACTAGTAAAGGAAGTAAAGAAGAACGATAATTTAAGATCATTCATATGCATAACTTTTTGGAAGGAAGAAGAAAAAAAGTTAGTTGGCTGAAGCTCAAATAGCTAACTTATTTACATGTCTGATTATCCCAGCTACATGTATATATGCAGCGAACATGCACCAATAAACATGAAAAAATAAACAGATTTCGCATTTTTCTGTTCTTGCAGGGTGTTGGGAGTCCAAGGAATTGGCAATACTGGCATGTTGCAAGATACAGTAAGTTTTCCTATTGTTACAAATTTCAATTCAAAATCATCTCATACCCTTTACACTATATTGTTATTTCATTAAAAATGCGCGTATGTTTGTAAGTACGTTGATTTAGTACGAACCTGCTGCAGCTGCTCCAACAACATCTTTCTTTGAGTCTCTGTTATATAGAATCAGCCTAGTCTGGTAGCTGCCATGTTTCGTGTAAAAATCCGAGAGTGCCATTTTTATGCAGAGAAGCCCCATTTTTCCGAGGTCATCGTCCATGTCTAGTACAACTCCAACTCTTACAGGAAAAGATGCGTTATTCTGCGCTATGGCGCTATTCAACAACAGAATGAAAACTAAAAGAGGTATTATAGCCACAATGGGAAGCTTGAACTCCATAGTGTGCAGATTCTGATATTCTTTTTTTTTCTGTTTTTTTAACTTTTTTGTTGAGAGAAGCAAATTCTGATTATTATCTGGGCATCATTGCCAGTTTTATTTAGCGTCAACAGTCACATCCACAGTTGATTACAAGATAGTATAAGTAAATGTTGACTCCCCCTTTATTATTTGAATATTAAAGTTTCTTGATTGTGAATTGTTTGTCGATGTCAAATTTCGGGAGGTAATTACATGGTTCTTTCCTGGTGATATAATATACATTATGAATCTAACTTATGTGCGAAGTAATATTCTCGATGTTTACGTTGATAGGTTGGGTTTTGAAATCTATTCTTGAAGGAGAATTTGATTATTGTTCATGTTCCTGTTTACGTATTAGTTTTTCGGTAGCTGATGGTGATATATGTTGAAAATTTGTGTTTGCTGATAATGTGATTACGGCGTCTCATATATTTGAGGGTAGATGTTAATGAGGAATGCTCCTCTACTCACTTGTTAACATGACAGTGATATATTAAAAAAAATTATTGACCTACCTTATAGAATTAAACCTTACAAAAAATACAAAACTCTAAATAGAAAGCACTGCTACGTCAGTTGTTGCTTGCGGTAGGTAGGGGTAGGGCTGAGCATAAGAAACCAAAAAACTAAACCAACCGGCTAACCAGATCGAACCTGATTTAAAAATATGGGTAACCGAACCATATGGTTCGGTTTTTATTTCTATTTTTTAAAATCCGATTCTACCGGTTCGGTTTCGGTTTCTATGCCTAAAAAACCGACGGTTAACCGAACCGGTACCTATTAAATAAATATGTATGATTTTATATATATACATATTGTATTATATTATATTTAGTTTTTAATTTGATATTACTAATAAAGTTTGACAGAAGATTACCCACTTTTGAGTATTGATGATCAACTAAAAGTTACTAAGCAATTGAAGATAGCTCGACTGTTAATTTGAGTGATTGCAAAGGTTATATAATCAGGATTATGCAATTTAGTTTCACTGTTTTATTTATTTATTTATTAAGTTGTTTATTTTGCATGTGCATTCTAAGATATGAATTTTTTTTTTGAATTTTTCTATTATGAATTATAGAAAATTGAATATTTCTTTTATTTATGGTTAACTATTAAAGAAATGGTTAACTGACCCGATTTTTAGGTTAACCGTGTTGGGAACCCTTTGAAACTTAGTTTTGATAATGTTATTAGAAACCTACACTTAGACATATGTTTTTAATTGGAACAGACTAATCTCCGTGTTCAAAATCAGTCAAGTCTAAATCGGACAGGTTGCTATGTAAAGGTCAAGGTTGGTAGTGCAACCTTGTACCTAGTCTACTCAAACCTGTCCACTATTTCCATTATGTAACCTGTCTATGTAACCTGCCCCTACAATACTCTAAGATCTCACGCGAAGGTTACAGAAGATTGAAGACTGTTCGAGGTATAGGAAGCGCAACCTGTGAAGGCCAACCTGAGCTATGGTGATGAAACCTGCTCTCACTCAACAACAAGAATTGTGTCAGCGTACGGAATCTGCAAATCCTGACACACTTCTAACGGCTCTATTTCAAATGCTTCTCTATAAATACCTCAACATATTCCAGATTGAAATACGGGAAAATCAATACTCAAGCAAAAACGCTGCAGAAATCTCAAGCTGAAAATATTCAAATCAACACTCGAAATTACTAGAGTTTTCTCAAGTGTTGATCATTGTAGATTTCTTATCTATCTGGAATCAGTCTTACTAGAACACATCACACACTCTCACTACCATCAAAGTAGAAATACTAGTGTAGTTGATTGAGTTGTATTCCTTACGTCGACAGCTAGTTAAAGCTTTCAAGTTTGGATAGTAGCACTAGTCATTTAGTGTTAGTAAGTCTGTATGCAAAGTTGTATGTAAGTTAGAAGAGACGCGACTCTAGAAACGTGCTAGATTCAGTCTAGAAGAAAGACTTGAATTTGGACTGGACCTCCACCAGTGTTAAAAGGAGTGAAAAATCTCTAGTTAAGGGATCACAGATTCGACGGGATCTGGCGTGGACGTAGGAGCTGTTTACTCCGAACCACGATAAAAACTCCTCGTGTTTCTCTGTTCTTATCATTTGTTTTCACACAGTTTGCATGCTCACAACCTGCATATTTGTAACCTGTCTTGCATGTGTACTATCTTTGAAAACTGTTTCTGAAAACTATCTTTGAAAACTGTTTCTGAAAACTATCTTTGAAAACTGTTTCTGAAAACTGTCTTTGAAAACTGTTAGTCAACCTTTCCACCAAACTTCCGCACGCAGATTAGTTTTGCAAGCTCAGCAGCTTACTGATTGAGCTGGAAAAACTAAGTTGCTCTGATAAACTTAAGTGACGACTCAGTTCAGATCAAATTGTTTTAAAAATTCAAAACTGTTGGCTAATTGGTGTATTCCCCCCCCCCATACACCAATATCTACTTATCGGGACCTACAAGTGGTATCAGAGCAGTGGTTCTTTTGACCATTGCTTCTGCATACTAGAAGGTTTCTCGTACATCAGTGTCAAATAGAACTAGATCTCTAGAAATTGTGCTTGTGCATTCATACATAAATTGTCATTATGGAAGCTTCACTTCTCCGCGATTGCGAAGATTTTTCTATACAGGGATATGAAGACTGGAGCTTTCGAATAAAGATGTGCCTCCAAGCTCATCATGTGCTAATGTGGGATGTCATCGAGAACGGCCTAACGCCAATCTACGAGCCCTATGATATAGAAGTTTCTGGAGACAAAGCTTCTGAAGCAACATATGTGCCAAAGATCAAAGATCCCAGAAAATATACAAACGAAGAAAGAAAGGAAGCTGGACTTGACAGCTTCGCAAAGGGATTGATCTCAAGTACAATTAAGGGAGTCCACCTGGCCAAGATAAGAAATCTGGCAACTGCAAAAGAAATGTGGGACACCTTAAAAGCCATAAGCCTTGGTTCAACAGAAATGCTGGAGAACAAGCTATTAGTGGCATGCAGCAAATTTGAAGAATTCAAAATGTAGCCAACGGAAACCATTGATCAGCTCAAGAATAGATTCACAATGATCACTTTGGAGATCGCGGCTCTCAAGAAAGATAAATATACACAGCGCGAACTCAATCTCAAAGTGATCCAATCTCTCCCAGCAAGCTGGCATGTGTACAGCGCCATGCACCGCGGCAGGTCGACATCAGCAACCTGTCAACCGAGCAACTGTTTGATCTACTCATCGGAAATGAGTTTGAAATGATCAGACTTCACGGATTAGGACAAGTGTCTTCAAGCAAGAAGACAGAGTCTGAAAAGAGAGAAAAAGATGCCGCATTCAAAGCTACATCAATGATAGAGGAAAGAGAAATCCCAAAGGATTTATGCTCCAAAATGGAGAAATTGTTGAAGGACTATGCTCTCATGGCAAGAAGGAATGAAAAGCTTGAAAAACGCTTCAACAAATTCCGTAAATATCACAAAAATTTCAAGAGAAATCAAACCACCTCTTTTTCCGACAAGAAAGGTGAAGGTAAAACAAAACCCTCTAAATTCAATTCTTCTAACACTCTAGAGGATGGTTGTTTTGAATGTGGCAGACCAGGTCACTACAAGTCAGACTGCCCAGATCTCTCAAAGGCAGAACGCGAAGAGCTCCGTGCAAAAAGAGATCAAAAGCTTAAGGAGCAGCGCAGTGCCATGATCGCAGCTGAGGAAGAAGCCAAAGCCATTGCCACATTATCAGACTCAACCTCATCCGACGAAGATGATGATGAACTGGACGAGGAGGAATGTCACTTAGCCGACGAAGATTCTGAAAATGAGGAATGCTACATGGGAAAAGATCTCGATCTTGTTCAATACAAGGTTGATACCGAAATCTCATCTTCATATTCAACTAACACTGAACATGCAGGTTTTTAACTACCTGAAATGCCAACATATGAAGAGTTCCAACAACAGCTTGATGACTACAAGAAACTCTCAGAAATGTTCGAGCAAGTAGTCATAGAAGGATCCAAGCTAGAGGGTGAAAACATGAAACTCAAAGCTGCTAAGAATGGAGACTTCACTCTCCATGATGAAGCAAGAGAAAGAGAGATAGAAACTCTGAAAATTCAATTGGGTCAATCTGCTTTAAGGGAAGAAAACCTTAAAGACATGCTTACTGAAAAGGACAGTGAGATCAACAGCTTGAACGGCAAGCTGTCAGATATCTCAAATGAGCATGAGAAGCTGTTGCAGAAAGAGCTCAAGCTTCAACAAGTCCTAATAAAGATGAACAAAAATGGTGAAAAGCTTGAAGCCTTGCAAGCTGCCCTAGAGACCTGCTCAGATAAAGTTTGGCATTGGATTTCATGGTCAAACCTGCGAAGCCAAAGAAAAAGAGAAGGTTTTGTTCGTGAAAGAAAAAGGATTAATTGAAGGCAAAGCTCACCACACTCTACCAGACAAGCAAATCAATTTGAAGAATCCAGCTCGACAACCTCAAGCAATCTTGGTGAAAGAGCATAGGAAGCCTGATGTCAAAAAGCAGCAGCTAAGGCCATCAGTTGAACAGAAAAAGGTTGAGCCACCTAGAAAACTGTATATGCAACCTGCATATAAAAAGAAGAGTCAACCTGCACCGAGAAGAGTGCAAGCTGCTAACAAAGGAGAAGCAGTCTCTCAACACAAAACTGCTCGACCAATACGAAACAACTACTATGAGCAGTGGCCAAATCAAACACTTGACAATGAAGGTTACTGGTACAACCGCCTTTGGTACCAATATCCTGAGTTGTCAAGTAGGTACCATCAATCTCCAGATTGAAGTGGATCAGAGATTCATCGCTGCAGATATGGATATGCGGAGCAGTATTATCAACCTAGTTATTACCAACTGCAAACTGCATACTCCAATAGAGCCATCCACTCAACAAATAAGCAACGGACCAAGCCACGGGTCAACAGCTCTCAACAAAGGAAGCTTGGGAACCAAGCTACTAAAACTCAACCTGCTAACAAGGCACCCAAATTCATGTGGGTTGCTAAATCTGTCTAATTGCAGGATGGGAAAGCTCAAAGAAGAAAGCGAGCAGCTCGCGGCACGGTCTGGATTATTGACAGTGGTTGTACAAGGCACATGACCTGCGACAGAAGCCTGCTTACAAATTTCATCGAATGTGACGGACATCTAGTTGCTTTTGGAGGAGACTCTAAAGGAAAAACAAGAGGTTACGGTAATCTAATTGTTGGTAAAACAACAATATCAAATGTCACTTACGTTGAAGGTTTAAATCATAATCTCTTTTCTGTAAGCTAATTCTGTTCTACTGGAAAAAGAGTAGAGTTTTCTGCTAATAAATGCGCTATAAAGAACAAGGAAGGAGAAGAAATTCTTCTTACCGGTATTTTGCAGGATAACTTGTACATAGTACAATGGCTAGATGAAAAAGAAATCTGTCTGGTCACCAAACCTGTACCTGAAGTGAGCTGGCTATGGCACAAGAGACTGTGTCACTTAAACTTCAAAGCCATCAATAAGCTCGCTCGCAAGAAGCTCACAGATGATCTTCCAGATCAAGTCTACTACAAAGATCATGTTTGTGAAGCCTGTCAAGCTGGAAAGCAGACCAAATCATCATTTCCTAGCATTGCAGCTCACAGCACAAGCAGAATCTTGGAACTACTCCACCTGGATTTATTTGGTCCAGTCACTCCCAGGAGCATTAACGATCCGATCGTGGAACAAAATTTATTAATCATATGATTAAATCATACTGCACCAAAAATGGAATTACTCATCAAACTTCAGCGGCTCGCACACCTCAACAGAATGGTGTTGTTGAACGACGCAACAGATCACTAAAAGAAGTAGCTCGCACAATGCTGAATGAAACCAATCTTCCTAAGAAGTTATGGGCGGAAGCTATCAATACAGCTTGCTACACTCAGAACAGATCAATCATTCACCAACGACATAAAAAAACTCCATACGAACTGTGGAAAGATAAGAAACCTCGGTTGAAATATCTTAAATCTTTCAGTTGCGTGTGTTACATTCACAATAATGGGAAATCACAGTTAAAGACTTTTGATAGCAAAACAAATCCAGAATATTTGTAGGATATTCAGAGATCAGCAAAGCTTTCAGAGTTTTTAACAAGAAGACTCATATTGTGGACGTAACACCACATGTTGTATTTGATGAATCTATCTGTGAGTACATGGAGACTCAATCTGAAGAAAGTACAAGTGCAAGTCAAAATCAAGAAGGTTCCAACATGCAGTTTCGAGATGAAATACTAATTTGGAGCCCAACCGACTCAGAAGAAGAAAGTCAACCTTGTACAAGGTCTCAATCTACTCTTTCAGCAGGGGGGAACAAACCAAGGGGGAACCGAAGCTCTTCCAACCAACACCTCCTCAACTGATCCAGAAAATCCAACGGAACCTGCAGTCAATACAGAACTGTCAATGGATCAGCTCGCTGAACAGTTTGAACAGCTTAACCCCTTCACTCCTCAACCTCCACCTGAGTTTGAAGATCCCATACAGACCTGACACTACTGAAGAAGAAATCTCTCATCGAAGGAGATGGGTCGATGCTCATCCTGAGGATCTCATTGTTGGAAACCCACAGGCGGGTGTGAAGACAAGGAGACAGATAGGCGAAAGCTGTCTACTAAGCTGTTATCTTTCCTACTCTGAACCCAAAACTATTGAAGAAGCTCTTGCTGATCATGACTGGGTCACAGCCATGCAAGAGGAACTCAACGAGTTTAAAAGAAACGAAGTATGGTCATTAGTTGATCGTCCTACGCATCAAGGAGTGATTGATGTAAAATGGGTGTTTAAGAATAAGAAGGATGAAAATGCTGAAGTAATCAGAAACAAGGCAAGATTAGTTGTCAAAGGTTACTATCAACAAGAAGGGATAGACTATGATGAGACCTACGCACCAGTGGCAAGACTAGAAGCAATAAGACTGTTTCTAGCATATGCAGCTCATCAAAGGTTCAAAGTCTACCAAATGGACGTGAAGAGTGCTTTCCTCAATGGAATTCTTGGTGAAGAAGTTTACGTTGAACAACCACCAGGTTTTAAGGAAGCTGGTCCAGAGAAGTTTACAAACTGCACAAAGCAGTATACGGTTTGAAACAAGCTCCTAGAGCTTGGTATGAAACGTTGTCTAAATTCCTACTGCATTCTGGTTTTAAAAGGGGATCGGTCGACAGAACTTTATTCACTTTCAAGTACAAGGATGATATACTTCTTGTGCAAATTTATGTTGATGACATTATCTTTGGATCTAGGTCAAAATTCTTATGTGACAGGTTCGGAGAACTCATGAAGGATAAGTACAAAATGTTGATGATGGGGGAGATGAACTTCCTCCTCGGTCTGCAGGTCAAGCAATCTACGGATGACATCTTCATTTGTCAATCTAAGTATGCTAACGAGCTGGCAACCAAATTCGGTGTCCAGGATAGCAGACCACTGAAGATTCCAATGATGGCAAATGGAAAGATGAATCCAGATTCTGAAGGGAAACCTGCCAACATAACTTTGTATAGAGGAATTATTGGTTCTTTACTTTATCTTACTGCAAGTCGACCTGATATTTCTTTTGTAGTTGGAATATGTGCTCGGTATCAAGCTAATCCAAAGGAATCTCATCTAGAAGCCGCCAAGAAAATCCTTAGATATGTCAAGGGAACTGTAAACTTCGGGTTATGGTATCCTTGTGATGATAATTTTGAACTAACTAGCTATGCAGATGCAGATTATGGAGGATGCAAACTGGATAGAATGTCCACTTCAGGGACTTGTCAGTTTCTTAGAAGCAAGTTGATCTCTTGGTTTTCAAAGAAGCAAACTTCAGTTGCTACTTCAACAACAGAAGCTGAGTACATGGCAACAGGAAGCTGTTGCGCGCAGATTCTTTGGTTAAAACAACAACTCAAAGATTATGGTGTCACAGTTCGAAAAGTTCCCATCTTTTGTGACAACACAAGCGCCATATCACTCACTGTGAATCCTGTCTACCACACCAGATGCAAGCATATCGACATAAGGCATCATTTCATCAGAGATCACGTGGAAAAATAAGATATAACAGTTGAGAAAATCCATACTGACATTCAAAGAGCCGATATTCTGACGAAACCTCTCATGGAAGAGAGATTCAACATGCTATGTGGAAAGCTTGGAATGCTCAGAATGGATACACAGTCTAAGTCAGAAGATGAATGCAGTTCGCTAACACAGGTCAGCCAAGAGCAGACTGACTTGGAAACTGCATGCTGACAAATGCAGTTCGCTAACACAGGTCAGCCAAGAGCAGACTGACTTGAAAACTGCATGCTAACAAAAGCAGTTCACTAGAGCAGTACGCTAGCACAGGTCACCAGAGAGGAAACTGACTTGAAAAGCTGCAGCTCAAATAGAAGCAGCTCACGACACGCAGCTCGAAGTCATGAACTGCGTTGAAAGTCAAAATTACTGGCCTACCTTTAAGGGGGAACTGGAGATACCGTATTAATCTCCATTTAATTCATTACAGAGTTCATAACTTTATTTCCAATCCTAATCCTTTCAAAAATCTTTTTCAAATCTTTTACTGTTACGTATTTGAAAAGTTTTTCACGAAAATCAAGGATTACAGTCAATCTCAGAAGGAAAAAGAAGAGAGAAGAAGCGCGTGAAACACACTGTATGAAGCGCGTGAAACTTACTCTCCACTGAGATTTGTCTATAAAGTCTTAACCGTGGAGAAAATTCTATAAATAGAGAGAATCATTTGAACTCTTTACGCATTTCTTGAAATCCTTAAAATCTAGTTTCAAATTCTCTCTCGCTTCTCTTCAAAATTTCTCAAATTCCTTACCCTCTCTACAAAATGTCTACAGAATCACTAAGTGCTCAAGTGAAGAAAGCAACACCTCTCATTTTCTTGGAGAAAGTAGCTGTGCTGGACACGTACGGCTACAGAGGCTTGAACCTGATGATTGAGACTATCACCCAATGTGATGGTTTCTTCAACATCATCACACAACATCCTCAAGTGACGCTGCAAATGAACGTTGCCTATCTACTATGTTCTCTGGAATCGGTGGCCGGAGATCCCGCCACGACGACCTTTCTAGTCAACGATGAGGAAGAACGGCGTCATCTTCTTCCACTCGTCCTTCAGACCTACAGGCTGACGGATGCAGGAGCCATCACAACAATTGACTGACGTGCCCATGGACGCAGTCAATGATGTGTATCAGCAGGCCTTATTCGAGCCCAAGAAGGTTTACGATCAAAGAACCTTCAACCGCCACGACTTGAAGTCTAAGTACAGACTCCTCTTCGAGTTCGTCCACAACGTATTCTTTTCTTATCTAGGGTCGAATGAAGCAGTCACACTGCTGAAGTTCAAGCTGCTAACCGCGGTAATGAAGTAGTTACATGTTAACTGGGCAAGGGTGCTAGTTAACCTGTTCATCAAAGAGGCAGCAAAGCAACCTGCCAGGATAAAGGCCAACATGCAGCTTCGACATGGTACGAAGCTTTCGATCATCCTGCAGAGAACACTTACTAACAGGTTGTGGCCTGTCTGCACCGGATTTCCTGAGGACAAGCTGGTTCCTCACACCTGCAACCAGTTGATCATGATACTTGGCATTCTGCCACACAAGATCAACAAAGCAAGCGGTGTAGCCAAGCGTTTGCTCACCGAAATGCGTGACTCAAAGGAAGAAGAAGATGAAAGTGAATAGGGAAGTGAAGATGAAGAAGAAAGCTGTGAAGATGCTGAAATAGTCCGTAAAGGAAAACGAAAAATGACGGATCAACCATCTGCGCCCTCACAAAAGTGCATCACTCGATCGACAGCAGCAACCTTCGTGGAGGCATATATCACACCTGCAAGTGAAATGCAATTTGCTCCTCCACAGGTTGATGTGAAACCTGCTGGCGACCAATCCACTCCAGCCTCCCCACCCAAAGCTCAGGACAAGGCCCAAGGCTCCGCAGCTCCTAACTCAGCAGCTTTCCCATCCTCTTTCAACAGCTCAGTAGCTGTTGACAAGATGTTATCGTTCTTTAATACCGAATTTCTTAAAATGTCTCGAAGGCTTAACATTTTGGAGCTGGAAAGCAAGCTGTACATTGATGAAAAGTTTGCAGCTCTGCAAGCTGAGAATGTCAAGCTGTGGGAGTTCATCAAAACTCACATTGGTAAGGATACACATGGGCAGCTCGCAAAGGACAAAGAACAGTCCAGCTAGGTGGAAGCTGTGAAGTTTAAAAAGTGTGGAAACTGCAAAATCAAAAACTGTGGATAAGTCACAGTTCACATGGGAAGTGTCATGGACGACCTGTATCAGTCTCCATGTTTTTAAATCATATTTTTATATCGTTTACAATGATGTGCGTCTAAAATTATTTCTATCGTTTTAATATATATAACATAATTTCTGCTTCACATGGTCAATTCATGCCCTATCAATCATTTTTTTATTTATTGAAGCATGTATTTTGTTATTTATTGAAATCATTGTTAAGGATATTCTGACACAACTCTAAACATTCGAAATTTGCTTTCCTTGAATATCTAAAAGCGCATGCACAGTGTCATATCAGCATTAAATGCGAGGCGACGGTTGAGTGTAGGGGTTATGCGAGTAGGCTTCACTAACCTCCCCACGCGCCCACTACTTCACGGATTTTTAGGGTTTTAATCCTATCCGTTGAACGATTGAGTTACCTCAATCTCAACCGCTCATCCGATCCTCTATATATACTCATAACTGTGCATCGTCTTCATCACTTGAATTCTCAATTATTCCGCCATTTTTCTTCTGCAACTTCCTTCGTCCGAAAAACTCGAAGCTCTAAGTTCACTAATATTTCTCTTACAATGGCAGGAGAATCCACCTCTTACAATCTTCCCATCACGACGGAACAAAAGATACAATATATGCAGCAGTACATTCTCACGGAACCCTCAGCAAATCTTTCTACGTACGATTACGCCGGTCTCGACGAGATGTACGCCTCCATTAAAGCTGCGGAAGGGTTCTACAAGATTATTACTCACGAGCCTCAATTGTGGCTTCCGCAACAAGTAGCGATGTTCATTCTCTCCTACTTTTGCACGGAAGATGTTGACTCTGCCGCCTTCCATCTTCCATTGCCCAACCAGCCCGACGAGCTCATTCCTATTTTGCAGCTTATTTGTCAAACATACGGGATCGCAAATTTGGGATCTGTCGATATCCTGTATCACAAGACCTCATGTCTCATTTTGGAGGTTTCGGATGCCGATCTGGAAGCTGTGTACCAGAAAGCTCTCATGCAACCTGCAGTCAAATACGATGGCAAGAGGTTCTCACGACCTCTGCTGAAACCTGCATACAGAGCCCTCTTTGACTTTGTCCACAAAGTCTTCCTTGGTTACTCGGGTAACCATGACGCTGTCACTCCAGCGAAATTCAGAGTGATGACTGCAATCGTGCAGGGTCTGGATGTAAACTGGGCCAAATTTCTACTCGAGTTGATAAATGAGGAGATCAAGCAGCTCTCGATCACTTTCAATGGTGACGAGATGACCGAGTTCCGCGTTGCCCGCAACCTGCGATTGGGCACCAAAATTTGCTCTCTCATTCAAGGTCTCCACCCCAACCTTCATTGGAATGGACGGACGCCTTTCAACAAAGAGAAGGTTCCCAAGGACCAAAAGCAGCTCGAACTGATCATTGGCGTCGACGGCACAGTTTTTGCCAAGTACGACGACTCAGTCAAACCCTATCTGTACGAGATGGGAAGGTCCAACCCAACCTGGGTACCTCCAGATCAGAGAGACCACAGGAAGAAGAGGCAGCTCGCCCCTAGCAAACAACTTGATTGACCTATCAAGTCTGTGAGAATTAAATCGCCCACTCCTATCTCACGCAGGTTACACATGGAGTTTGCTGAGATAGAAGTTCAGCCGCAACCTGTTCGCTCAATCTTTCCCTCACACAAAGACATCACCGAATAGATTGCCGCACAGCTCTTTATTCCCATTCCTTCAGTTCGCCAAACCTCTGACGAACAGGTTCTGGACCAAGCTGGTCAGAGTCAATCTGTGTTCCAACCTGCGGATGACACAGATTTCGAGGAAAATAATCCCGACTCTGCAATCATCATCCACCAGCCGTCCGGTGAAACCTCTCATCATCACAGCTCTCCTCCCGAGCTTGACATCAACATCATACTTTCTTCAGACAATGATGATGTACAGGAAGAGCCTGTGAAAACTGCAGCTGCCATGCTGGTCAACTCCATTGAAATTAACGCTGAGAAGACTGTCATGGAGTCCTTTCCCGGAATTGACCTAACTCCAGAGACCAGGCAGATGGCATTCAGGCTGCGTACGTTGCTCGATGGGAAGGACAAGTCTTACTGCGACTTGAAGTCAATCTTTCTCATTTCTTCCATCGAACAACTGGAGATTGAAGAACACACCATGGGGAAGTATTTCGGATATGCTTCAATTCCTGAAGCTCGTGATTGCTTCAAGAAGTTCATCCTCTCTAGGATGAAGAGAGAGGCCAGGGCTCTCAACATTGATCTGAAACCTTTTTATAATCATGATCGCAGTTTGTATAATTTCAGGTTTCCAGATGATGCAGATTTTAGTCCAATTCCCTCTCCCACCAGGAACAGCGAAGATACAGAGTCAGACCACGATCGTATACCGGTCTACTCTGTCGCACAAGCTGGCACTCCTCTCACTGTGATGCAAGAAGAATTGAAAAAGCTCATCACTGAGGAGGTTGCCAAGGTGAAGGCAACAGAGGTAGAAGAGCACCTGAAGATTGCCAATAAAATCGAGGCAATGGACAATGCTGCTTCTGCTCTGCTGGCCAATATAAAAGAGGAAATGCCCACAGTCATTAAGGAAACTGTGGCCCGACAGTTCGCAACCTTCGTCTCAACCCAACTGAAAGACGAGATGGATAAGCTAATCCCACAACAGCTATCCGACATGAAGGTTGCCTCCCAATCTTCCATCGATGGCTTGAACTTTGAGTTTGAGCAACTCAACCAGCTTGTACACGACTTCACTACGAAGCTCACTCAAACCACTTCAAGCTCATTGAAGAAAGAGGAGGAGATGCAAGGGAACATCAACTCCCTCCTGCAGTTCAAGGAGAAGATCTGCACCGACCTGTCCTTACTTTCCGACGAGCAAGCCTCCCTCAACACCTTGTTCAGAACCTCATCGATGATAATGCCTGAAAAGGGGGAAGGGAAAGGCAAACGCACAACTGCTAAAGGGAAAGGCAAGGAGAAACAGGTCACTCAAAGCCGAGGCACAGGTCGCACTTATCAACCTGTGATGCTAACCGAACCTGCTCAGCCTGCGACAACTGCCCTTCAACCTGCTGCCGCCAAGCTGTCTGAAGAAGAGAAAGCACAGTGCGAAGCCACTCTCATCCGGCTCATGGCAGAAGCTGGGTACACTGCTGAAGACTGTGTAAATGAAGGCAAGCAGAAATTGTTCCTGGCAGAACTGAAGAAACAAAAAGCGAAAGACAAAGCTCGCGTGGCAAGCTTTAAAGGTCTTCAAAGTTGCAAGGACCAAGCTGACAAAAGAGAGCCAATTGACTGGCTACCAGTGGAAGATCAACCGCTATGAGATGAGTTCCTTAACCAGTTTATTTTACATCACTACTGGTTACAGGTTGATACTCGCTATACCGGTGATACCAAGACGGCCTTCTATAACTGGATGCAATCTTTCCCAGACCGCGAATTCATCAAGAGGGTCAGGAAGAGAGCTGCAAAAGAGAAGGTCACACTCAATCCGCCAAAGATTGAGACCTTCCAACCTTCCACTGTCTGCGGCACTGACACTCCAGATATCAACAAAATCAATACCTTCATTAGGAGTATCGCAGCTCAGTATGGCTGCAAGACTACAGGGTGCGACGAGTACAAGTCGATTCGCGACAGCATCTATGCAGCCATGGGAACCGTAAGCTTGGACAAAATAGCTGAAGAAAGGTTCAAGACTGTAAGGAGTTAAACTGATCAACTTCATTTATTTTTGTATCAATCTTGTAATCTGTGAATATCAATTTAGTTGATACTATAAATGAAAATGATCACCTTTTGTTCCTGACGACAATATCTCTTTGTCCAGGCATGTGCATGATATGCTTTATATTCTCTAACAATTATTCTCATGCAGCTGGCTGGACATCAAATCTTTCAAAACCTCTAAGCTAAAATGTAAAGTGTGGGTTTCGGCATTATCAAAAAGGGGGAAATTGTTGGGAACCCTTTGAAACTTAGTTTTGATAATGTTATTAGAAACCACACTTAGACATATGTTTTTAATTGGAACAGGCTAATCTCCGTGTTCAAAATCAGTCAAGTCTAAACCGGACAGGTTGCTATGTAAAGGTCAAGGTTGGTAGTGCAACCTTGTACCTAGTCTACTCAAACCTGTCACACTGTTCCATTATGTAACCTGTCTATATAACCTACCCCTACAATACTCTAAGATCTCACGCGAAGGTTACAGAAGATCAAAGACTGTTCGAGGTATAGGAAGCGCAACCTGTGAAGGCCAACCTGAGCTATGGTGATGAAACCTGCTCTCACTCAACGACAAGAATTGCGTCAGCGTACGGAATCTGCAAATCCTGACACACATCCAACGGCTCTATTTCAAACGCTTCTCTATAAATACCTCAACATATTCCAGATTGAAATACGGGAAAATCAATACTCAAGCAAAAACGCTGCAGAAATCTCAAGCTGAAAATATTCAAATCAACACTCGAAATTACTAGAGTTTTCCCAAGTGTTGATCATTGTAGATTTCTTATCTATCTGGAATCAGTCTTACTAGAACACATCACACACACTCTCACTACCATCAAAGTAGAAATACTAGTGTAGTTGATCGAGTTGTATTCCTTACGTCGACAACTAGTTAAAGCTTTCAAGTTTGGATAGTAGCACTAGTCATTTAGTGTTAGTAAGTCTGTATGCAAAGTTGTATGTAAGTTAGAAGAGACGCGACTCTAGAAACGTGCTAGATTCAGTCTAGAAGAAAGACTTGAATTTGGACTGGACCTCCACCAGTGTTAAAAGGAGTGAAAAATCTCTAGTTAAGGGATCACAGATTCGACGGGATCTGGCGTGGACGTAAGAGCTGTTTACTCCGAACAACGATAAAAACTCCTCGTGTTTCTCTGTTCTTATCATCTGTTTTCACACAGTTTGCATGCTCACAACCTGCACATTTGTAACCTATCTTGCATGTGTACTATCTTTGAAAACTGTTTCTGAAAACTATCGTTGAAAACTGTTTCTGAAAACTGTCTTTGAAAACTGTTAGCCAACCTTTCCACCAAACTTCCGCACGCAGATTAGTTTTGCAAGCTCAGCAGCTTACTGATTGAGCTGGAAAAACTAAGTTGCTCTGATAAACTTGAGTGACGACTCAGTTCAGATCAAATTGTTTTAAAAATTCAAAATCGTTGGCTAATTGGTGTATTCCCCTCCCCCATACACCAATATCTACTTATCGGGACCTACAAACCGCTATCATGGTTTTTGGTCTTTATTCTTCAATTTATAATGGTTAACCAATCCGATAAAATAACCTCATAGTCAGTTTTTTAGGTGTAAAATGATCGGTTAACCGACCCGTGCTCACCCCTAGGTACGGGAGCATTCTTGTTACCTTAAATACACATAAATTAAGGAGGAATGCTCAAATGATTATCGTTGGCACATTAAATATATTCGCAACCGATTGGTGTGGCAATATCGCATATTATGAAATATGACAGAATGTGTAGCCCAGAAATTGCTAACACTATGTTTACAACAGTTTTTGAAAAATTAGCTAGACGCTAGTAGGGTGGTGTGGACCACTAGACGGACTTAAGCTATTATGCATGTTTATTTTACTATTTTTTACACGATGTCTTATAGTACAAACTATATAAACATGTATTACTCATAAGTTAATTTTCTAATTCATGATAAAAGATTAAAAACATAAAATATGCTAATTAATAGTTCAAAAATTTTAAAATTTATTAGTCTTCTACATAAAGATTAAAGATCAATGTCAAAGACATTTTTTTTCTTTTTTAACCCTAATTAACAACCAACCCGTAATTTTTTTTAAACCCTAATTAATAACCAGCACGCCTAGCCCGTGGATCACGACCAGCACGGTTAGCCCGATTTAGCTGACTTGGACCGCCTAGGCCGTCTAGCCGGCTGACTTTTCAACACCGCCTAGACCCTCCGTCTTGCACGAGGCGCGGGTGGCTATCTAGCGCCTAGGCAGCCGACTTGCCCGATGTTTAGAACATTGGAAAAATTAATAACACTATGTTCACAATCTATACCATATTATAAAAGTGACTTGTTTTACAAAATTTGATTTACCTATTTTGTCTTTTTATATAGTTTAATTTAAGGTCAATAATGTAATATCATATTATTATACATAAATTTATAGGGAAAAAAAATCAAACATGCTTTAGCAAATTACACGTTTTAATAAAATAGGATTTCTTATATAATTAGGCAATTTTTGTTATTTGTGATCTCTGCTATATGTGATATTGTGATAGTACTATATATCGTTCCAACCTACAATGGGCCATGGGGTGTCTTTTTCTTTTATGTTTTTTTTTCATTTTTTTTTTATATTTTTCAATCTTGAATTGTAGTCAAGATGGAGTTTGCATAGATATATGCATGGTTTTATTGTAATTAGATATATACACGAATTTATAGAAGGAAAAATTAATCAAACATGATTTAGAAAATTACACGTTTTTATATATAAAAAAAAGTCAAATAATAATTTTATTATAATTCGATTTATACACGAATTCATAGAAGAAAAAAAAATCAAACATGATTTAACAAATTACACATTTTATTAAAAAAAAAAAAGTCAAACATATTTAATTAGCACACACATTCTAAAATAAATAGATGTCTATAAGGATAGAAATGATATGCTACTAACCTCCCGGTAGGCACTTTCGTGGGCACCATCGTCATTTGCTCATTTGAGCATTATTTTATTCGATTTTTTCAATTGTTTTATATTCTAATATCTTATAAATGAATATAGAAATTATTAATTTTACAAAATAAATAAAAATCAAAGCTCGATTTGTTTTATTACTCATTTTTTAAGTTAAAAATAATAAATAATAAATCGAGCATTGATTTTTAAATTTTATGATTCCTATATTAATTTGTAAGGTACTATAATATAAAACAATTGAAAAAATCGAATAAAATAATGCTCAAGTGAGCAAACGGCAATGGTGCCCTCGAAGGTGCCCACCGGGAGGTGAGTAGCATATCATTTCTCATCGATAAGGAAGTTTTTTTTTTGTATTTTTTTTTAAGTTGTATGTACTGAATTCTACAATATACAGTGATAAAAATTATATCTTAGAAATACTTGATTTTGTTTAGGGATGAGAATTCGGTACAGTTCGGGTATCCGTCCTGAAATTTTCGAGTACCCGAAACCAAAAATCTAAAAATTCATTACCCAAACCCGAACCCAAAAATATTTTTGGGTATCCAAATACCCGTTCGGATATTCCATTCAGGTACCCAGAAAAATACCGAAAATGTAGAAGGAAAAAAAAATGCATTTTTTTCCTATTTTTTCCTATTTCAAATGATGCCATTAGCTATCTAATGAAGATATCATGTATAATTGCTTAATTAATAAAACATCAAATGAAAAAAAATAAAAAATGAGAGCTGAAGAGTTAACTTGCTAAGTTAATTATTTATTTTACTATTTTTTCCTAATTATTTGAGTTATTAATTAATTTAAACTAGGGATGGAAATTCGGTACAGGTCGGGTATCCGTCCTGAAATTTTTGGGTACCCGAACCAGAAAATCTAAAAATTCATTACCCAAACCCGAACCCAAAAATATTTTTGGGTATCCAAATACCCATTCGGATAATCCATTCGGACATTCGGGTACCCGAAAAAATACCGAAAATGTAGAAGGAAAAAAAATGCATTTTTTCTATTTTTTATTTTAAATGATGCCATTAGCTATCTAATGAAGATATCATGTATATAATTGCTTAATTAATAAAATATCAAATGAAAAAAAAAATGAGAAATGAGAGCTGAAGTGTTAACTTGCTAAGTTAATTATTTATTTATTATTTTTTCTTAATTATTTGAGTTATTAATTAATTTAAACTATAAATTTTGGGTTTTTGGGATTTCGGATAATTTTTTTCAGGTTTGGGTATATCCGATACCCAAAATTTTAAAATCTCACTACCCTAACCCAAACTCAAACCAAATTTTCAGGTTTTGGATACCCAAAGACCCATTCGGGATCGGGTATTTTTGTACCTACCTGAAAACCCGAACCCAAATTTTCATCCCTAATTTTGTTATAATATATAGTAAAAATGCATTTAACATATATATAGTTATATATTTTTCTTCTTCATTCTGAGCGTACAAGTTTTGACATCTATTATTTAATTCTATTTTTTTGTGTTTGTAGAAATATATTAAAAGATGTCAAGTGATTCAATATAGTCCTCAATAAAAACTTTACGTGTAAATCAAAATCATGTACAATACAATTGAAGGTTTTACGAATGGATGTGAACTAATTGATGGAAGTAATTCAAATATAAAAGTTCAAAAATTGATAATGATGGAGGACAACGACGTAAATGGCAAACCAAATTCATAACACTAGAGTTTAATTTACTTGAGATATAACTAACATGTGATTTTTAATTCAACACCAATCACACTATTTGGTGTCCAGATTGGAGTTGTAAACGATGACATAGGGTGCTTCATTAGGAAATTTGAAGCCAACAAAATATATTTAATAACCAACGGAGATATTAAATAGGTTGATGCAAAGTATCCAAGCATCCATCCCGAAAAAGAATTAACAATCAAAAGGTGGAGTATTGTAAAGAAAACATACAAGGCGATATACAAATATACAACTTTATGGAGTTCAAAGATATAAAACGAATTGAAAAAGTAGAGTTTGGTAAGTGCAATACAAATTTTATGTTAATAATATTGGACATGTTAATCATTAAGCTTCAATTTTCTCATTTGCAGTCTTCAACAAATATTATATGTTGTATGGTTCCTTAGGAAACTTGATAAAAAAAAAATACATATGTCTAAAGTTTTGCACGGATATTACGGGAGCTTTGGTACAAGTACAAGAAAGCAAAGTCATTAATGAAAAAATTGAAGAAAAATTTTGGACTTTGAGAAATATTACTATCAGGAATAAAACGTAAGCCACATATTTATGCTCTTAAATTATTCCATTTGTATATAAAACTTTTTTTCTATTTTACAGATCAGAAAAAATAAATGTATGTCCGTGGAGGATTTGGCAACAAATGAGAGCAGAGAATTGCAAAACATGCCAGAGTAAAAGCCAAATATTGTCATCACATATGTGTTTGCAAAAGTTATGTTAGGTAAAGTATCTATAACTATCAATTATCTATGAAATTAAAAAAATAATAAAATAAATAATTAACTATCTCTAAATATTTTAGGTTGTTTGGAAGTGCATACCACGATGAAATCAATATTGCAAATCATACCGAGCAATGAAAAATTGAACCGGTTTCAAAAAGTATGGGTGATAGATTGAGCTTAATTAGAAATGATGCATACAATGGACTATGTAAAAGAAATGACTCTCAAATATATAACAGAAAATAGAAAGACATTATCAAAGTAATTTATTTTTTCTCTTGTTCTTTCACTACATCTTCATCAAATTCCAGTTAATTAGTTAGCCATTATTTATGATATACTACTATATTAAAAAAAAAAAAAAAAAAAGTGAAACGATTCTTATTTTTTTAATTATGATAAACATTTGGGCTAACGGGTAGTCTCACCAATTAATGGAAAGAATTCATAATTGATTTTTTGTTCTCTTAGTTTATGCATTACGGTTAGCAAGAAGCTCAAACAATTTTTTTTATTACTTATTTTCAGCATATTTTACTTTTACATATTATTTGAATGATCTTAGATTGAGTTGTTTCCTCTTAGAATAGATGTTCAAAAGACAAAATAATTTTGTTTCCCTATATTTACAAAACTATGTGTGTGAAGTTAGTTTTGAAATTAACATAACATTTTGTTACTTTTGTCTTATTTCAGATAGTTGCTTATTACAATATTTAGAGGAATTGTGGAAAAGATATAAAATAAATCATCACTATGATATGATGCATGAAAAAATTGCAACAAATTGTGCCCTAATAAAGGAAGAGATACAAGATGCAGCAAGTGCAACAACCCTGTCATTGAGACAATACCAAAGTAACAAGCGAAATTAAACATCATAAATAATTCTACAATATACATCTATATATTGACGAGACTATGACTATACCAATTTCAAGTATAGGATAATTATGATCGTTATGGAAGGTGAATGCAAGGCTCGGGTTACAATATTTAATAGAATTGCAGCATTATATGATCGGATGTCCTGTGGATAAATATATTTTGTCAATTAATGAGGTAAGTTTATATTTTATATGTATGCATCAACTTTAGCGTCATTAAGGATGTTAGGATATTATGTAAGGGGGAACTTGAATCAAGTTGATAATAAAAGATGTGTTTTGATTCGATTCCAAAAACCCGTTATTGAATAGAATATTTCCCGTATTATCTTTGATAATCCAACTCTAAAGTCGCAATGTACATTTTAATGTATTAGAAGAACTCATCTGTTAAGGAGTTCTATATGTTGAAGTGTAATTTTAGAGCGTCTAAGTGAGAGCGCCAAAGCGCCTGGCAAGTGGTATCCAAAGAGCGCTTCCAGGTCAAAGCAGCTATCTGGACCAGAGCACGCTTCCAAGGTCGAAGCGTCTCTAAGGTCAAAAGCATGCAAAGCGCCTGTTTGAAGGAAAGCCAAAGCGTCGTCTATCAGGACCAGAGCGCGCTTCCAAGGTCATAGCGCGCGCTTCTAGACCAGAGCGTGCTTTCAGAACAAAGCGTCTACAACAAAGCCACATGAAAGCAGAGCGACTGAATAGCTCGAAGAGCGTGCTTAGTTTAAGTGTGAAGGAGCTTGCTTTCATTACGCAAAGCGTCTCCACCCTTAGCCGCTTCAGCTGTAATTTCAAAATAGACTACCCTTGAGCCAAAGCATCCAACAAACAGGTTACTGCCAGACCACGTGTGCGCCTCTGATTGCTCAAAAGAACGGTGAGCCGTCCAATCGCCGAATGCACAGGACTAGATTCTGACAAGTCAACAACTACTCTCCTAGGACTGTGCGTTATAAAGCAAAAGATCTGATTCGGCTTGGACATGGTGAGGTACACGCAATTTATCTTTCCAATGGATAGATATGCATCCCTCACTATAAATAGAAGGTGAAAACTCGTAATTAAGAAGAAGAAAATACGAAAGAAAAATATATGAGTTGAGCTTAAAAAGAAATCATCAAGATATACAATCCAACCTTCTAGCTCACCAACTAGGCTTCATCTTCAAATATCCATAAGCCTTAGAGAGAAATCCTAGTCTTTTGCATTATGCTTCATTGTAAAAGGATTTCTCATTAGTTGGAAATATTTGAACCCAAACCCAAAACCCAAACTGAGAGTTTGTAGTGTGGTTTAGAGTGTTTGAAAAAGGTTGTAAGGTCCATGAGTGCCGATTGTATAAACTCATAGGCTCGTGAGTGCCTATCGCATAAACTCAAAAATTTGAGTGAAGTTCATCACCGAATAATGGTGATAAGACTGGATGTAGGAGCAATTGCTCCGAACCACTATAAATTGTGTCTAAAGAGTCTTTTCGGGACCAACAAAGGAAATTTAATTTTATTTCTTGATCATTAGTCTGACATATATAAATGTGCTCGCCCTACAATAATTAGACTAACATTTGATTTATTTTTTAATTTTTTTTTCCTATATGAAGCCATGGATGTAGTATGAGATATAATTATTGAGAATGAACTGCTATTAAAAATAGATCTTGAACTTCACAAATTATTTTTTTAGGGAGAAAATTAGTTCTAGATACTATATATAGAAGTTTGAGCGCATAAGCATCGACCATGATACGTTTTATAACTGCAAAAAGATTTATGACAATTGATGATCAAGAGAATGTAAATAGTACAACCATTGGAATCCAAAAGATGGGCAAGATAGATGCAAGAAATGAATCGGTGAACTTGTTCTTCCAAGTACTAAAGAAATTAACTTTTTTGGAAGAGTAGGGAAATTACGTCCAAGATTGTTGTTTTCCATATCAAGAACTTGATGATTTGTCAAGTTATGAAGCTCAGGACACTTCACCAGATAGATTATTTGCATTATTTACGTTGTGGTAAATTGATCATGGAATCATTGTAAATTACAATTTGATATAGTATTCTTTTGTCATTATATTTTTGCATTTTTTTCCTATTTTATTATTAAAAGAAAAAAAGAAAAAAAAGGACTCACATTTCCTCATTGATCCTAAATGACCGAGCCTCATAATAAGAGGCCACACAAAATAAGATTGTTAAAATAAACATAAATGATCACTTTCTTTCTTTACTTTTTTTATTTTTGAAACAAGTAGACATCCAAATATAAACATCATCATCATTTTTTTATAACATATATACATAGCCATAAACCATAATAAAAATATTGAGTTTAAAAATAAATTTAATATATATTCTTCTTGTATTAAAAAGTGGATCAACGTGCAACGCACGTTATCCCTACTAGTAATATTTAAAAAGTCAAATTATTATCAATTTTTTTTATATTTTAAATATACAAACAAACATATGCATAGAGGTGGCCAAAATAATTGTACCCGCCGACCCGTACACATACTCAGAGGGTTTGTACTCGTGCCCATACTCGCTGGTTTGGGTTTGGAACCGTACCCGCCGAAGGCGGCGGTTCGGGTACGGGTATTGAAAGTTGGAACCATAATCCGCCGGTTCCACGACCTGCCGACCCGCTGACCCGCAATTTTGATATATTTCATCTAAAATATTTTTGTATTCCTTAGTTTAAATTATATATGCACTCTTTTCCTACTTTAGTATTTTTTCCATTAAATTTTCACCAAATATGTTTTAACGGCGCTCATCTCTTGAAGATTAAAGTTTTTTTTTGAAACCGAAGATATAAGTTTTAAATAATATGATCTCTAATGATTTACTATTTAGAGGTCTAGTTTATATTTAAATTGTTGTAATCTTTACAATAAAATATATATTTTTTTTTGCAAATAATTCGAGTTACAACTAATCGAATTTAAAATGAATTTTTAACATTAAAAATAATAATTACAAAACCCGCTGGAACCGCCGGGTTGTACTTGTACCCGTACCCACACATGTCGTACTCGAAATTGTAACTGTACCCTCTTATACCGCGGGTAGGGTATAGGGATGGCAGTGGATCCTGCCTGGTCCAGATCCGGGAGTCCAGATCCATTTTTAGGATTGGAGTGCTAAAATTTTGGACTCGATGGATCTGGACCGGATCAGGACTTCACTCTTAATTTCCAGATCTGGATATGGAATTTTATTTTTAAGATCCAGATCCGGCCCAAGGACCCGGATAATATATATATCTACTTAGTTATTCTAATTAAATCTCAAACTCTAATAAATTTATTTTTAATTTGAATATTCGATGCCTAAAATATGGATACGTTTCATGTTTTTTTCAATATGTATAAGTGAATGACACTTTTTATTGGCAAGTGGATTATTAGTGTGGAAAATTCTTGACAGGTAGTGTGTGAAAAATATTTATTTTGGTGCAAATCAATTCATTTATGGTTGAATTTTTTATTTTTATTTTTTTCGTTCTTTTTCTAAGATATTTTTTAGGTAATAACTACGGATCTAGGTCTAGACCCGAGATCCGCCAGATCCAATGGATCTGGATTTGGATTCAATTTTTTTAGACCCGATGGATCTGGGTCGGATTTGAACCTCGGGTTAAAATTCCGGATCTGGATCTGGACCAAACCAGATCCAGCCCAGATCCAACCCATTGTCATCCCTAGTAGGGTATGGGTCTGATTTATTAGAACCGTACCCGCAGAATACGAGTACGGTTATGGGTACAGTTTTGTACCCGAACCCGTATTTAGTCACTTGTACATACACAGCGGAATCAAATCAACAACACATAATATACATTCTTCGTAGGTGGAGCCATTTTTAAAAGAAAAGAGTTGTGAGGCAGGGGGTTGATGGGTAATTTAAACATAGCCATAGTTTTTCTCTTCTAGCCTCCGAATTTATAAAATATAAAAAATATTAATTGATATTACAATTTTACCCCTATAACTACTTAATTTAATTAATTAATAATAATAAATTAATCTCATTCATTCTGTAGGCCTAGAAATCTGATAGAAAAAACAAGATTTGGAATTTAACCTCTTCGAAACTTCCACCATGGAAACAACATATACCAATAGCATAAATGTCAATGAATGGAAATTTGAGTTCGAAAATTAATAAGAAATGCAATTTACCTTTTCCAGCAATTGTGAATTGAAGCAAACATGTTAGTGTTAATTTTGATTGATCTGATAGTTATTTTGGTTAGAATTATGAAAATTTGTTACGCGCAACCAAAATTGTGTAGCCCCTACATGTATTTGTCGAACTTTTCTTATTTTTTTTCTCTTCAGAAGGGGATATGAATTACAGTAATGATTATCAACTAGAGATTTGAAGCTATAAGGATAAAATAGTAAATTTATAATTCCCTTAATTATTTTATAAATTAGGGGGCTATGAAGAGAAAAACTGTGGCTGTGTTTAAAATCTCCTGGGGTTGATTACTGTATATAGTAGGCCTCTCCCTCTGAATGGGCCTTATTGGGCCTATTTTAAGAGCCCATACTACAATAATGGGAATTGAAGAGAAGAGTTGGGAAGGAATCTAATCTGACGTCCGGTTTCTCATCATACCATGGAAAAATCAGAAATCTGAGCTGCCATGGAAGAAAAGGTTGGTAAAGATAAATGTTGGTTTGCACTTGTTTGGTAATTACTGTGTATTCGGGTTGTAATGGCGAGATCATGGATGCCTATTACCTGTTTGTTGAAATGCCGAAACCAATGCGATAGCTCAGCTTAAAAGTAATCCAAAAAAGGCTTCACTTTGTTAATTTTGATTCAGACCCTCTTCTGTAATTCGAGATCTCTGAAGCGTTGTGTTGAAATATTCCGATACAGAAAAGAATGGCGAGAGTTAAGAATTTTGCGAAATCTATGTGCATATATGTGATAAAAGAGCAGTTTTTATTCTTGAAATTTTTTTTTCGTTTTTTTCAGGACGAGGAGCCGCCGCGATCTCAAATAACTGCCATAGAAGACAGTGGAAAGATATGAAGTTAAAGAGTGGAAGCTTTGATCATTGAAATGGGGGTTAGTAAACTATGTGACCTTGTTAATCTTTGTGTACATGGCAGCATAAGATTCTGTGACTTCATTGCATGCTTGGTGTTTAGAATTGAAATAAATTGAAGAAATGAAAATAAAAGCCATGCAAAACTTTCTTGGGAAAGATATTCTTGATATTCATTTCTTGAGATTATAACTGCAAACACAGATGAGTATAAAATACTTGGTAAACTTAATATTCTAGACTCAAGCCAACTCAGTCACTGCCTTTACAAGAGAGTTTTCTAATGCTGTTTGCTGGTTTTTTTGTAAAGGAACTAGTTCAGTTTCTTGTTCTATCACCTCACCTTAGACTCTTCTCCTTCATGCCTCGTGAATGTATTCTCCATCGAAGAATCCTGCTCCACTCGAAGCTGCAAGATGTGAGCTTCAGGACTTGAGGAGATAGAAATTTGGTGGGCCATTGTTGCCTGGTGATTCCGGTGCGAAGGTTGACGGGCTTGGATCGTGATGCTCATTTGTAGGCTCCATTACTCTTCTCACACAATCGCATCCAGAATCGTTGTGATTCTCACTTTTACTTTCAATGTTCTTGAAAGTGTGACTACTGAGATCTCTATCCTTGAACCTTCGGAATAACTCTATTAATCTGCTTCCTAGTGTCACCCCAGCATCAGATCGATGCACAACTTGCCAATTTTCGTATAGGAACCCTGACACATAGATTATGAAGGCAAATACTCCGGCAATTCCTACAATCATAAAGAGCCCCCAGAAGCTTTCTAGGCCAAGACTGTTGGGAGTGTACAAGTTACTAGAGTCAAGACATTTGGTATCATCTCCGAACCATTTCTTCTCAATCTCCTTCATCTTATTTCCCTCGGTGACATTTAATATCGCCCTTGAAACATCACGTACCAGTGGAGATCCTATGGGAAAGACCTGCGCATGCATATCAATTACAATCATTTGTATTATGGATGTACATCGAAAGAGATGGGATGAGTTTAAGTAGGATGACATACAAAGCCAAAACCATCTGTCTTGTACGTTGGGCCAACCATGATGTATTTCGAGCAGTAGTTGGCAAGGAAAAGGTTCATATATGGTATCTCATCGAAAGCAGCAGCTATACCTCCATTTTTACTCCCTTTTCTGAAAAGTTCATCCAATTCCTCAGGGGAATTATATGGCACAAGTTGGGATTTGTCAAAGTTCATGCCTTTTAGAAGTCCCAAAATAAATGTTCCGTGCTGGTAGCCCACGTTTTCTTTGTTTCTTATCAGCTGATTCACATCTGTGATGGTCGGTTGCAGCTTCTGGACTGTTAACATGGACGTAAGACTAGCTGTGTAGCTTTGGGTTAGTATGAGAACCACCAGGAACCATAGAATCAGTAGAAACCTAGACAAGTTGCTTATCACCCTCTCCTCTACAAAATGTAATCAAAAGGAAACTGGTTAAATTAGTGATTACAGATTTCTTCGAATATGTAATGGTGGAAATGATTATGACTAGCTTACTGTGAGCGAAGACTATAGTTGAGAATGCAAACCAGAATATCATGCCTCCTTGTTGCCAAGGTGGGCCCCTAAAATCTTCATTAATGCGATGTTCAAGAATCCAAATAAGGAAGCCCATGCAGACAAACGTGCAAAAGCTTGTCAACCAAAGTTGCCATGTCAGTGGCGTTAAAAATTCCCATGGTTTTTTGCTCTTGTCGTCTTTGATTGCTACCACCATTGAAACACCAGACTCTGTATATGGCAGGGTAAAGTCTACGTACTGTGACCTGTTTGCTACAATAGTTACATCTCCAACTACAGCATCGAATTTCTGTCCAGGTACAGAAAGAGGTTATGCATCGACACTGACATGGTAAATATGGTATGTGTTGTTTTTGAGTTTAAACTAAAGAAGTGAAACAAAAGAAAGATACTTACTCCTTGCTTTACTGCATAGACCAATTCATCGTAACTGCCGGCGCTCTTGTGGTCAGGCGTAGCAAAAGGAACATACTCACACTGTAAACCATATGGTAGTGCTTCAATCACCATATCAAAAACGTCCTTGCAGTAACCTTCCACCTGTGCAGAATCGTTGGAGTTCCAAGTGACTTGCATGAACTCAAAGAAACTATCTTTTAAAGGTACTCCTATTCTCAATTTCTTCCCGTTGGTCGGAATCACCCAACCCTTTGGTGGAATTTTGAATCACCTGGCCATATGATGGATCCAAGTGTGTTTGTGGTAGATTTTGAAGATTTCAGCTCTCTGACAATTCCATTCTCTTTCGTCCAATATCCCACAACTCGAGCTCCTTGACCAATCACAGTTTACTATCTCGAAAGAAGGCGACTGAAGTTGTCCTTCAACTAGCTTAAACTCTCCAGTAAGGCCTCTGAATGTTGTACTTCTTAATGCCCGAATGACTTCAGCTCCAATGCCCGAGACTCCTAATCCTTCGAGGTCAGATGATGTTCTAGAAATATTTCTTGTCTTTAGAAATGTAGCATTTCTTACTCTCACTTTTTCTACAGCCATTGCTAGTGCAACTGCTGAGTCATAGGCCCAGATTCCGAAAATGCTCGAATCCAGATATTGATCAGCTGTTGGGTTGTTCTGCAAAAGCTCTTTCTTGTACTGGATTTTGAAGTTATGGAGCTCTTTTGTTTTCTGAATATGAGGTCTCACCCCTATAACTCCTTGCATAGCTTCTATAACTGAAGGATCAACTGAATCTAACTCGGTTGTCATTCCATCAGTTATGATCCACACATAGTCTTCACTCATCATTCCCAACAGTTCAGCTTTGGTGAATAGGCGAGAACCGAGGCCTTTCAACATGTGGACTATGAAAACTCTAGTTTGCATCGTCATCAGCTTGTAAAGCTCTGCAAGAATCTGATCATCTGTTGCTAATGGCGGGATAACGCTCCTGTAAGGTATGCGCACAGTCACGTTTTCTAAGGCATCTGCCAAAAATGGCATAATACCTTCTCCGAACTCATTATCCACATAGATAGGCACAACTTCTCTCCATCCAAAAGCTTGGACTATTGAAGCTATAGTTTTTACTTGGAAAGTGTCACTCGAGGCAACCCGAATAAAGTACGGACTTCGGATTGACAGGAGAGATGGGCTTGTGGCCGAAAATGTTATAATCGGGACATGAGCTTTGTCCCCAAGATTTATCATAAAATTTGCTTGCATCGAGGACAGGGGACCTATGATTGCTTGTACTTCATCATTCTTAAGTAGACCTAGAGCTGCATTTCATAATTTCATTGCAAGAATCTTACGTCAGACTAAAAATTTCCACATCGTGTTTGGCATGAACTCTAGCTAAAAAGCTTGACTAGAAAAAGAAGAAAAGTGGCAAGACAATTCGAGGCAATTCATATTCACGCCTTTTACGAAGGAACAAGAGAAAAAGTTAGCTTGCTATGCTCATGTCTGATTATATGCAGCAAACATATACAAACAAACATGCAAAAGTAACAGATTTCACTTTTCCTTTGGTTGCAGAGGCAAACATGTTGCAGCAGCAATGAAGAACATAGATACAGTACAGTAAGTAATTTTTTTTTAATTTTCTCAGTGTTTAATTCAAAACCATCTCTTATCCCATGATCAAAGTTGTGTTTTCATTAAACATGCGCGTGTAATTATAAGTACTTTGTTATATTACGAACCTGCTGCAGCTGCTCCAACAACATCTCTCTTGGAGTCTCTGTTGTAGAGAACCAGCCTCGTCTGGTAATAGGCGTGATTTGTGTAAAAATCCGAGAGTGCCATTTTTATGCAGATTAGCCCCATTTTTCCGAGGTAATCTTCCATGTCGAGTACAACTCCAACTCTTATAGGAAAAGGTGTATTCTGTGCTATGGCGCCATTCATGAAGAAACTGTTCAACAACAGAAGGAAAACGAAAGGAGGAAAAATGGCTGCAATGGGAGGCTTCAACCCCATTGTTATGTGCAAATTCTGTGATAGTTTGGGCATCAATATTAGTTTTATACTTCAAGTTTTGCTATAACAGTCACACATCCACATTTTGACCATAAAAATGCCATCAGTTGTATTCGGCAGTTCACATCCACTTAAATTCAAATATTACTGTATTTCTTGATTGAGAATTGAGATTAGTTGTGTTTTGAGGATCAATAATGGTTCCAGTAAACTTAAACCCCCTATTTTTAAGTTGAAAGGGAAGCGTCTTGCCAAATAAGTTGCGCTTCATTGTCCGTTGAAATTGATTTGTGACAAAGGAAGCGAAATGAAATCACCTATAGATTAGAGATACAAGTTTTCTATTTTATTTATGTTATTTAGGTAATAGATTTCAGATTTTGTATCGTCCATCCTTTTTTACAAATTTTTAATTTCTTTCAAACTTATAAGTTTTATTATCGGAACACTTCAATAACTTATAAATTCTTGACATATTGCATTTTATATTTTCTTGAGATTTTTTTTTTTTGAAACCTCTTGAGAAATCTTATGCATTAGAATTTTGGAAGTTTACAATGAGGACGAATTGGTTATGTCGCTGCTAAGACTAAGAGTCGTTTGCTTCCAAATGCGACAATAGACGTATGTTTGTGAATGTGATATTGTGATCGATGACTACAGCGTTTACCTTGACTTTTATCAAACTATTAATGTAACGATGCTTCTGTTGGGATTGTGCCCTTAAAGCAATTATGAATTGTTTTATTTATTTTATAAAAGCGACATTTATATTTGAGCTTATTTAATTGCTTATTGTATGTTTATTATACATCACATAAAATCCTTTGTTTATTATTTGTCACCATAATATTAGTATATAAGTGTTATATACAAGAGGATTAATATTATGGATAATAAACTTAAAATTAGTTCTTGATGAATTTAATTGAAGTATGAGATCTTCAATTAAAATATCAATTATGCGGCTCATAATTTTATGACTATCTTATCCGGATCGTCGATGTAGAGACATCAAGTTGGGAGCATTTATATGATTTGATCATATAGAACTTGGACCGATTTAATTGGACATATATCATTTGCACTCCGTTAATGAAAGGATATGTCAAATTAAATCATAAAGATGATCATATATAAATGATCTTAATCCTGAGTAATTGCAATCTTATGTTTATTCTAATGTCGTTCTTAATTTGCTCGTTAAAGTATGTTTGTATAACATTCTGTTAAACTTGCATTTTAGAATTACATTTGAATTAAATAGACGAGATTGTAGATTATAGATATGGAATCCATTCCTTCTTGTGAGAAGTAGAAAGATGATTCTCTCATTTATTAATTCTAGTACTGAGTGAATGAGATCTCTAATTTATAAATTATTTATAAATTAAACACTCACTAGTGAATTAATGAAAATGAGAAATAAATAATTGTAGAGGTTAACGGATATGACCTGCCTCCAGTTATGAATTATCTATGGAGGATTATTTATATGAAATGATTATATCAGTGGACTGCTCAATTCGTAGAGTAAATTTGTTCTATATTTAATGAGAGTGCAATTCCGAATTTATAGTGGAGTAATATTGGAATTAATAAATTGAATAAACTATTAAAGAGTTTAATAATTTATTCGATTTATTGGAGCTCATGAATATAGGTCCATGGTCCCCGATTCGCCTTTCTATAAATAAGAATGGGTTATGAAATAATACTATGTTTCAAAAGTTTATGAAAAATAGTTTTTCATAAATTATTGGTTAATATGTAAATATTAATTAATTCCTATTTATTTGATATGAAGGAATTAATTAGATTTTGATATTTGTATTTATTAATAATTATTTTGGATAATTATTACTTAATTATCTAAGAGATAATATTTACCAATAGTGAGAGATATTTGGAATAAGTTAATAAGTGATTCACAAGGGTGAATCGTGTATCAACCAAGTTCCAAATATCTCAAGGAGATAGTCTTCTCACTCCCACGTTTTCAAGAGTTGAAGAACAAGGGAGAAACATAATTTCATTAGCGTGCCCACTCACTCCGTTCGAAGAAAGGATCGCGTCGGAAGGCTGTGGTGTGTACGAGCTTGAAGATTCAAAGTTCGAACAAGACGAGGGAGATTCAAGAACGAGGCATTTCTTGATCTCAAATCTGTAGAACGAAAATAAATCTAATGAATGCGAATTTATGTTCTTATGTCGAAAGATTCGATTTGTGAAATCCTCGCTTTCCACTTCCGCTCGATAAGATCGAAAAGATGGATTTGATTAGTTCCGAAACAGTTTCGGACTCGCATCAATTTCCAACAGCTTCCTTCTAAATCTTGTCTTCACAAAGATGTAATATAAGTTACTTATCATTTATATTTAGTTTGGTATGTATTTTGTGTATGATTTTAGTTCGAATTCTCAATTACATTTTCTTATTGCGCCGTTGGACATTCGACATGTGTTAAAATATATTTCTGAAATCGGCATTTTTTTTATTAGGGAATTATTTAATTATTGCTGATTTTGGAAATATTTGTAACACGTGCTGAGCATCCGACAGTACAACAAAAAATACGAAAATGCAATAGAAAATCTGGATAGTCTAACTAGAGTCCTAAAAGAAACCCCGAATGGGTTGAGATCGAGAGAGTAAGGTTTTCATGAAAACTGCATGTGTTAGTTCTTATGTTTATTCATAATTTTGCTTAATTCTAATACGATTAAACTTTTGGAATTTTTATAAAAAAAAATGTAAGGATTTTAATTCAAAATTCAGCTTTGGAAAGAAAAAAAAAGAAGAAGATACTATTATTTTATGTAAATGACGAATTCTAATTGTACAGCAGTATTGAAATAATTCCTAAAAAATTTAAATGAAATGTAACAAAATTTTAAATTTATACATTTATCTTTTACAGTTTTGTTTTAAATTAAGTATAGGAAAAGGATATAATTGCAAAGTTAATTTTGTAAATCATCTATTTTTTATAATAACAATTTGCTAAGAATATGTCGGATCGAATATGTCTGAAACAAACTTTATTGGCGCATAGCTTTTTAGTATATAAACAAAGTGAGGAAAATCTACCTTTTTGGTAATATATGTTTGGCTTCTTATCAATTTTGGTACCCTACTCATTAGGGTAATTCTAAACACAGCCCCCATTTTACTCCCCATAGTCCCAAATTAATAAATTAAATCAAAATATAAAGAAATTGACTATTTTATCCTGTAGGTTGTAGCCCCCAATCACCGTCTCCAACAAACTGAATGAGTGCAGCCTCTCTTTGTCAACCCCTACTTCTTCTTCGGCCATTGCAAATCCTCCCAAAACACGTAGCACTATTAATTTTTGACTCACCAACTCTACTTGTTATGCTTCTTTCTCTACGAATCAAAACCAAAACACATTCATAGTATGAAAAAATAAAATAAATAAATAAAACAGATAATTATTGGTCAAACCCGTGAATTTAAATCGGTGGCTTGCGCCCTTGATTTCAATATTTTGTTTTTATTTTTTGTGTTTTTGAGTTGTAATTTTTGGTGGGTTTTTTCTATTTTGGATGATGCAGGGAATGCGTTTGCGCTGTTTCTTTTCTTGGCTCCATTGTAACTCTATCTCTCTACCATGATTATGTGTGTGTTTACATCTATAATCATGATTTTGCTTCAAATATTGTTGTTGAGAAAAGATGAATCCGTGGGCTCAATACTCATGGTCCTGAGGAAAAGCAGGAGGATGAACTCCATTGATACACGCTGATGCGGCGGCATTAACGGGTGTAGATGGGGTTGTGTTTGTAGGGATATAACAGTCCATTTATAAATAATTTTAATTGGGGGCTGTGAAGAGTAATTCGGGGGTTGTGTTTAGAATTACCCTACTCATTAATGTAGCGAGTTAAGTTGGGCCGGGCCTCTCCATTTGGTTGGGCCTATTCAAGCCCAAGCCCAAGTTGGCCCAGGCCCGGCCTCTACAATTTGGATAATGGGCCGTGATAGGTAGAGGTGCCCACGGTTTCGGAACCGGAACCGAACCGGCTGTTCCGGTTCCAAGATGGCCGGAACCGAAACCGAACCGGAACAGTAACGGTTCTGATTCCGGTTCCTGAAACTGACGGTTCCGGTTCGGTTCCAGTTCCGGAACCGGATATGAATCGACTTTTTTTAATTTTTTTTGTTCGATTATGATTCAATACTTCATTGTTTATTGTTTAATTTTAATTGTAAGACAATTCAAATTATAAAATGTAAAAAAATACTTGAGAGTGAGATTGTATAATTTTTTTTTTATTTATTAATCCTAAACCCTTGGATATCACATGTCGATTCCAAGGGCCGAGCCTCGTTAAAACCTCCGTAAGGAAAAAGAGTAATCGTCTAAGCATTTTAATAGACCACTACATATTGTCGAAATCGAAATCGTCGTCGAAATCATCCGTTTCTTCAGAGGCATCGGTGTCGGTTTCTGCTTCGGTGATACTGATTGGATCATGTTCAAAGACCTCATCCCATTTGTTCTCTTGCTCACGGTGTTCGGCTAAAGTGTAGTTCTTGAGCAATACTTGAGCTTCGAGATTCTGCGGGGTCATCGTCTTTCGTCTAAAGTGTACCCTCCACTGCTAAAAGCTTGCTCGACCGACACCGTTGAGGCAGGAACAACAAAGAGTTCTCGAGCCATTATGGATAGGATTGGGTATTGAGTTGTTCTTCTTGACCACCAATGCAAAAGGTCTTGATTGTTTGGACCTACACTTGTTAGTTCTGATGCAATAACCGGTTCATTTAAATATATAGACAATTCATCGTTTTGAGCGAGTCCGGATGATCCCCTGTTTTGGAAGAAAGAATGGAGTTGTTGGGCCCGTTGACTCTGAGAACTAATTCCTAAGTCCATAGATGACCTTGGTCTCGTGCTATGTTCAGAACCTCCAAAAGAACCCACATATTTTTCTACGAAGTGGTTATACAGGTACTTAAGGGATACATCTAAGTTTCCCCTAATAAGATCTATGGAAGGCAAATCTACGACCAGTATCCCGTAAAAGAAAGAAATCTTCAAAAATCCATTTTAAAACCCATCATTTTGAAGCGTGGAAAACGTGCCAGAAGTTCCAAAAGCAAAGTGGTCATTCTCCATGAAATGGAGGGAGTATTAATTTAAGGATATTTTTTGTATTAGTCTTATTTATCTTAGCTTATTAAATTGTGAATTATAAATTAAATGATAAAAATATTTAACTTTACAAATATAACATGTCCATATAAAAAAATGTAATACACTAATCAGTAATCAAATGTTACATCAAATAAGTATACAAATACAAGTATAATATTGAAACATAAAATAAAATTAGAATTAAAAAAAAAACCCGGTTCTTTTCGGTTCCGAACCGGAACCGAACCGTCGGTTCCCGGTTCCAAACTTTCAGAACCGAAACCGAACCGTCAGTTCTACCGGTTCCTCAGGGTCGGTTCCGGTTCGGTTCCGGAACCGCCCGGTTCCGGTTTTAAACTGATGGTTCGGTTCCGGTTCCAGTTCCGGTGGGCACCTCTAGTGACAGGTTGCTTGCTTCTCATGTGGCCATTTTGGGTTCGGGCCGGGCCATTCGACAAGTTTAATCGTTACTTATAGAAATATTACCAGGATTTTTCATATGTGAAAAGTGAGTGTACTACACTAATACACTTGCATGCAAGAATTTCCCATAATATCAATAGACATATTTCTCAAAAAAAAAAAAAAAAAAAAAAAGACAGATAAACTGATTAAAGAAGTTTTAGACAAGTGTTATGTATGCAATTTGTAACGAGCTTCAATTCAATCTGGATCAATTAAGTTCTTATAGGGGCGTCTATTTAAAGGAATAGAGAAGAATAAGTATGATGTAGTATAAATTTATATTCTTTTCGTTTCATTTCATTTAAGTCTGCTTTGAATAAATGTTATATACAAATATGCCAAATATGGTGGGATGAAGGGAGTAATAAAGAGTGTAACTCATATTTTTTTAAATTGAGTCATTTCTTTTCAATATTGAGTCATTTCTTTTCAATATTTGTGGCAAACGTTTTCAAGCGTCTTGTTGATGGGTTTTAAAATAAATTTTTGAAGTATTTTTTCTTTTACGGGATACTACGAGTGTTTTAATATCCCATACAAGAAAAAAAAATCTTTAAAATATTATTTTTAAACTCATCATCAAGACGCTTGAAAATGTTTGCCACGAAAGCTGAAAAGAAATTACTCAACTTGAAAGGGACTGAAAGGGACGGAGGGAGTATTTACTTTAAATTTTGTTATATTATACACATATGTTTCTTAATTTGTAGGAAATGAATGGATAATATATAAAATGTCTAAATTGCTCTTACTTTTTCATCGAAAAATGATATCTCAAGGTAGAGAAGTATTTTTACAAAGATGGTAAAAGATGGTATACAATTATCACACTATTCTCTTAAGTATAATATCATACCATAGTACTTCGTATAATATATAAGAGGCTGTCTTGATTTTTATACAATTTGACCGAATTTTTTATATATCAAAGTAAACGAGATATAAAATACAGTAATAAGTAAGCTTTATACTTTTTTATACCTCTTTTAACATCCTTTTATGTCAAAATAAACGAACGGTGTAATTAGTTATTACTATCGACTCAATTTAGTTATCTGACAGTCGGAAGTATAGTAATAGTATTGTAAAGTGGCATAAATGCATCTAATTTAAAATTCTAAAATATTTTTTCAGTTGCTGACAATAAAGCGTTCCTCCGCGTATAACTAGGGTTCCACCCTACTTAAAAGTTACTAAGTGAACTCTCTCTCCATTCTTATCCAAATAATTATGAAAATATCTAGGCTACCAAACATGCCCTTAGGGTTAGCAACAACTAGAATTAGAGATGAAACAATCAAAGATCAAATTAGATGTTACACATGCATATGCAATTCTTTTATTATTTTAGTAACCAACCACAAATTAGGCATGCTGACTTTCCAAATATTAAAGATTGCACAAAAATGCGATAGCTCAGCTTAAAAGTAATCCAAAAAAGGCTTCACTTTGTTAATTTTGATTCACTCTCTTCTACAGTATAATTCGAGATCCTCTCTCTCTCTCTCTCTCTCTCTCTCTCTCAAGCGTGTGTTGAAATATTCCGATACAGCAAAGAATGGCGAGAGTTAAGAATTTTGCGAAATCTATGTACATATATGTGATAAAAGAGCAGTTTTTATCCTTGAAATTTTTTCGTTTATTCACGACTCCGCCTCCATCAAACTCAAACGAGAAACCGCTGCGATCTCAAATAACTGCCATAGAAGACAGTGGAAAGATATGAAGTTAAAAAGTGGCAGCTTTGATCATTGAAATGCCGGTTAGTAAACTCTGCGACCTTGTTAATCTTTGTGTACATGGCAGCATAAGATTCTGTGACTTCATTGCATGCTTGGTGTTTAGAATTAAAAAAAAAAAAATTGAAGAAATGAAAAAATAACAGCCATGCAAAACTTTCTTGGGAAAGATATTCTTGATATTCATTTCTTGAGAGTAAAACTGCAAACAGAGATGAGTATAAATACTTGCTAAACTAATATAATAATAAACTTAATATTCTAGACTAACATCTATCAAGCCAACTCTGTCACTGCCTTTACAAGTGAGTTTTCTGATGCTGCTTGCAAAGGAACTAGTTCAGTTTCTTGTTCTATCACCTTAGACTCTTCTCTTTCATGCCTCGTGAATGTATTCTCCATCGAAGAATCCTGCTCCTCTCGAAGCTACAAGATGTGCGCTTCAGGACTTGAGGAGGTAGCATTTGGTGGACCGTTGTTGCCTGGTGATTGCGGTGTGAAGGTTGATGGGCTTGGATTGAGATGCTATGTTACTCTTCTCACACAATCACATCCAGAACCGTTGTGATTCTCACTTTTTCTTTCAGTGTTCTTGAAAGTGTGACTACTGAGATCTCTATCCTTGAACCTTCGGAATAACACTATTAATCTGCTTCCTAGTGTCACCTCAGCATCAGATCGATGCACAACTTGCCAATTTTCGTATAGGAACCTTATCATATAGATTATGAAGGCGAAAACTCCGGCTATCCCTACAATCATGAAGAGTCCCCAGAAGCTTTCTAGGCCAAGGCTGTTGGGAGTGTACAAGTTACTAGAGTCAAGACATTTGGTATCATCTCCGAACCATTTCTTCTCAATATCCTTCATCTTATTTCCCTCGGTAACATTTAATATCGCCCTTGAAATATCACGTACCAGTGGAGATCCTATGGGAAAGACCTGCGCATGTATGTCAATTATAATCATTTCTATCATGGATGTACATCGAAAGAGATGGGACGAATTAAAGGAGGATCACTTACAAAGCCAAAACCATCTGTCTTGTACGTTGGGCCAACCATGATGTATTTCGAGCAGTACTTGGCAAGGAAAAGGTTCATGTATGGTATCTCATCGAAAGCAGCAGCTATACCTCCATTTTTACTCCCTTTTCTGAAAAGTTCATCCAAACCTTCAGTGGAATTATATGGCTTAAGTTGGGATTCATTAAAGTTCATGCCCTTTAGGAGTCCCAAAATAAATGTTCCGTTCTGGTAGCCCACGTTTTCTTGGTTTCTTATCAGCTGATTCACATCTGTGATGCTCGGTTTCAGCTGCTGGACTGTTAACATGGACGTAAGACTAGCTGTGTAGCTTTGGGTTAGTATGAGAACCACCAGGAACCATAGAATCAGTAGAAACCTAGACAAGTTGCTTATCACCCTCTCCTCTACAAAATGAAATCAAAAGGAAACTTGTTAAATTATTGCAATATAAGTGTTATTTAGACCCATTTCTGAGTCGATACTTACAGTAAGCTAGAGATTGCAGATTTCTTCGAGTGTGTAATGGTGGAAACGATTATGACTTAGTACTCGTTTGGTTCAAGGCAGAATTGATTATGTTTCTCCTCTATTTTTGGGGGTAACAATTTGGTGGATCGGGTTAACCTCATCAACTAAAGGTAATGGATAGTTCATGACTTAAACCAAACCACAAATATTGGAATCAAGGCCTAGAAAAAATTGAACCAAACATGGACTTACTGTGAGCGAAGACTATAGTTGAGAATGCAAACCAGAATATCATGCCTCCTTGTTGCCAAGGTGGGCCCCTGAAATCTTCATTAATTCGACGTTCAAGAATCCAAATAAGGAAGCCCATGAAGACAAACGTGCAAAAGCTTGTCAACCAAAGTTGCCATGTCAGTGGCGTTAAAAATTCCCATGTTTTTTTGCTCTTGTCGTCTTTGATTACTACTACCATTGAAACACCAGACTCTGTATATGGCAGGGTGAAGTCTACATGCTGTGACCTGTTTGCTACAATAGTTACATCTCCAACTACAGCATCGAATTTCTGTCCAGGTACGGAAAGAGGTTATGCATCAACACTGACATGCTAAATATGTTATGTGTTGCTTTTTAGTTTAAACTAAAGAAGTGAAATAGAAGAAATATACTTACTCCTTGCTTTACTGCATAGACCAATTCATCGTAACTGCCGGCGCTCTTGCGGTCAGGCGTAGCAAAAGGAACATACTCACACTGTAAACCATAAGGTAGTGCTTCAATCACCATATCAAAAACGTCCTTGCAGTAACCTTCCACTTGTGCAGAATCGTTGGATTTCCAAGTGACATGCATGAACTCAGAGAAACCATCTTTTACAGGTACTCCTATTCTCAATTTCTTCCCGTTGGTTGGAATCACCCAACCCTTTGGTGGAAGTTTTGAATCACCTGGCCATATGATGGATCCAAGTGTGTTTGTGGTAGATTTTGAAGATTTCAGCTCTCTCACGATTCCATTCTCCTTTGTCCAATATCCCACAACTCGAGCTCCTTGACCGATCACGTTTACTATCTCGAAAGAAGGCAACTGAAGTTGCCCTTCAACTAGCTTAAACTCTCCAGTAAGGCCTCTGAATGTTGTACTTCTTAATGCCCGAATGACTTCAGTTCCAACGCCCGAGACTCCAAATCCTTCGAGGTCAGTTGAAGTTCTAGAAATATTTCTTGCCTTTAGAAATGTAGCATTTCTTACTCTTGCTTTTTCTACTGCCATTGCTAGTGCAACTGCAGAGTCATAGGCCCAGATTCCGAAAATGCTCGAATCCAGATATTGATCAGCTGTTGGGTTGTTCTGCAAAAGCTCTTTCTTGTACTGGATTTTGAAGTTATGGAGCTCTTTCGTTTTCGGAATATGAGGTCTCACCCCTATAACTCCTTGCATAGCTTCTATAACTGAAGGATCAACTGAATCTAACTCGGTTGTCATTCCATCAGTTATGATCCACACATAGTCTTCACTCATCATTCCCAACAGTTCAGCTTTGGTGAATAGGCGAGAACCGAGGCCTTTCAACATGTGGACTATGAAAACTCTAGTTTGCATCGTCATCAGCTTGTAAAGCTCTGCAAGAATCTGATCATCTGTTGCTAATGGCGGGATAACGCTCCTGTAAGGTATGCGCACAGTTACATTTTCTGAGGCATCTGCTAAAAATGGCATAATACCTTCTCCGAACTCATTATCCACATAGATAGGCACAACTTCTCCCCATCCAAAAGCTTGGACTATTGCAGCTATAGTTTTCACTTGGGAAGAGTCACTCGAGGCAACCCGGATGAAGTACGGACTTCGAATTGACAAGAGAGATGGACTTGTGGCCGAAAATGTTATAATCGGGACATGAGCTTTGTCCCCAAGATTTATCATAAAATTTGCTTGCATCGAGGACAAGGGGCCTATGATTGCTTGCACTTCAACATTCTTGAGTAGATCTAGAGCTGCATTTCATGATTTCATTGCAAGAAAGTTATATCAGTACAAATTTCCACATTGTGTTTGCCATGAAATGCGTTTTAGCTTAGCTTCAATTTGATTATATGCACCAAACATATACGAACAAACATGAAAAAAAGTAACAGATTTCACTTTTCCTTTGGTTGCAGAGTGTAGAAATCATGTTGCAGCAGCAATGAAGATCCTCAGTGTTCAATTCAAAATCATCTCTTATCTCATAATCAAAGCTGTGTTTTCATTAAGCATGCGCGTATAATTATAAATACTTTGATATATTACGAACCTGCTGCAGCTGCTCCAACAACATCTCTCTTGGAGTCTCTTTTGTAGAGAACCAGCCTAGTCTGGTAGTCGGCATGTTTCGTGTAAAAATCCGAGAGTGCCATTTTTATGCAGATAAGCCCCATTTTTCCGAGGTAATTGTCCATGTCGAGTACAACTCCAACTCTTACAGGAAAAGGTGTATTCTGTGCTATGGCGCCATTCATGAAGAAACTATTCAACAACATAAGGAAAACTAAAGGAGGAAAAATGGCTGCAATGGGAGGCTTCAACTCCATTATTATTAAGTGCAAATTATGTGATAGTTTGGGCATCAATGTTAGTTTTATACCTCCACAGTTTGACCATAAAAAAGCCATCAATTGTATTCAGCAGTTCACATCCGCTTAAATAAAAATGTTACTGTATTTCTTGATTGAGAATTGTTTGGTTGTGTTGAAATTACACATCCACAGCTTGACGATAAAAAAACATTAGGTGTAAGCAGTTCGTTCACACCCATTATATTCAAATATTACAGTCTTTCTTGATTGAGAATTTTTTGGGAGGCATGGCTTAATTTTTTTATAATAGGGTTTAACTATTTTAGATAAAAAAAATTATTAGCTTCTTTATGAGTATATATTATGCCAAATAGAATTTTGGAAGTTTACAATGACGACGAATTAGGTCCGACGCGTATTATTAAATTATGTCGCTTACTAAGAGTCGTTTTCGATGCCAATGCGACAAAAGACGTACGTTTGTGAATGTGATGACTACAGCGTTTACCTTGACTTTTATCAACCATATATTAATGTAACGATTCTTGCTTCTAAAACTTGTCTTCACAAAGAAAAGTAGTAATATAAGTTACTTATCACTTATATTTAGTGGTGTGAATTTTGTGTATGACTTTAGAGAATATCCTCATCTTGTTAGCTGTTTAAATTTTCTATTGTATTTTCGTATTATATTTCTTATTGTATCGTTTGACATTCGACATGTGTTAAACATATTTTAAGATCATTAAAATTCTTTAATTATTATTCATTTTGAAAATATTTATAACACGTGTTGAACATCCGACATTACAAGAAAAAATATGAAAATACAATAGAGGATCTGGATCGTCTGGTTAGGGGCCTAAGATAACCGGAATATATTGAGATCAAGATAGTAAAGTTTTATGAAAAGTACACGTGCTAGTTTCTTATGTTTTTTCATAATTTTGCTTTATGATTCTAATACGATTAAATTTTTAGAATTAAAAAAAAAAGTGTTACGGATTTTAATTCAAAATTCAATTTTAGAAAAAGAAAATACTCCATATAGTTCAGTTGACTATCCGAATAAAAATAGCGAACACTCAACTGAGATGGAAAGAGAATTATTTTTATGTGAATGAAGAATTCTACTTTGTACAACTGTATCGAGATAATCCCTAAAAAATTTAAATGAAACATAACAAACTTTTAAATCTCTACAAAACTTAAAATTTTCTCTTTTAGGGTGTTGCTTTAAATTAAGTATAGGAAAATGATATAATATGACTACGAGGTGTAGCTCAGTTGGTAGGACGTTTTCCTTCCAACTAAGAGTTCGGGGGTTCAAGTCACTTCGAATGCGTCTGTGCGAGAGTGTTGTGTTGCCTATAAAAAAAATGGTGATAAAATATACTACGTATATGTCTGAAACAAACTTTACAAGGTTCATTGGCGCATTGTATATGAACAAAATGAGGAAAATCTACCTTTTTGGTAATACGTGTTTGGCTTCTTTTCAATTTTGGTAACCTCCCTACTCATTAATATAGCCAGTTAAGTTAGGTCGGGCCTATCTATTTGGTTGGGCCTATTTAAGCCCAAACCCAAGTTTGCCCAGGCCCGGCCTACTACAGTTTGGATCATGGGCGGAGCCAGGTTGCTTGCTTCTCATGGGCTATTTTAGGTTCGGGCCGGGCCATTTGACAAGTTTAATCGGTATTTATGAAAATAGTACCACGAATTTCCATACGTTAAAAGATGAGTGCACTACACTTTTTCATGCAAGAATTTCCTATAGTACCAATAGACAAAGATAAACTGACCAAAGAAGTTTTTTATGTATGCAATTTGTAACGCGACCTTCAATTCGATCTTGATCAATTAAATTCTTTAGTGGCGTCTATTTAAAGGAATAGAGAAGAATAATATGATGTAATATAAATTTATATTATTTCCGTTTCCTTTTATTTGGTATGCTTTGAATATATATTATATACAAAATATATAAACATGTCAAATATCATGTTTATTTTGAATAAACATCGGGATCCATAAATTTTTCATATCATGTTTACTTTGAATGATACAACTGTGTGTATTATACACACATGTTGTTTGATTTGTATGAATGGTGATACGATAATATCAACTAATTTAGGAGAATATCTTTTATATTTATTTATTAGATTAGTATTAATCTTTATGCATATCTTTTCCTTAGTTACTAGTATTTAGTCTTATAAATACCCCAATGTAATTGGAATGGAGATTCATTCAAGAAGAAGAAGAAGATTGAAGCAATATTCACGGCTCCACGCCTATCGTGTCTCTCAAACCCTAGCTACGCTGCCGACGAGAATCTTCTCGCGTTCAGCCCTTTCCACATCGCTGCCGACGGGACTGTCTCCCGCATTCAGCACTCGTAGCCGCCGACCTTCACGTCGAAGGCGCCGGATTTCCAGATTTATTTATTTATTGTTCGTGTTCGTTGCTCGATAGGGTTTCGATCCTATCAACTGGTGCTTTCATTGAGAGCTCTTTCCCGGAGAGCTTTCATAGCCGAACTCACGCCATCATCACATCATTCACGCCGCCGACAACTTGCGGATAGGCACGTTGAATCTATCTCCAGCCTCTGTCTATGCAAAGAACATCCAAGCCGGTTATGCGACCTGCGTCCTTCGTTGCGGTTCTCTGTGAATCATTGAACTTTTGCAAGACCTGAGCGGAAATCGGCAGCCCTACACGCCGCTGTTCCCGAAAAAAAAAAAAAAAAAAAATTAAGCCAGCGTTCGAGAAATTTCAAATCAGCGTAAACATCCATAGCCTATCCCTACGACGCACAGTACCAGCAAAGAGTTCTCCCCGGTGCCAACGCTCTGCTCATCGGTAATTCACGCCCGCGACCACCATCAGAGGCCTATGCGCAGGGGATGGATCGCCTCCTGGCGCGTTTGGAACGGCTCGAGGCCCATACTTTGGCGCATCCCCCACAGCACGAGCAGATCAAGCCACGCCCGCGCCGACCTCCACCAGTTTCTTCTTGGGATCGCCCGTTGCCTCGTCTTCAGCCGGACAGCAGTCCATGGCGGGGCGCGTTTGTGGGTCCGCATCGTCGTGTTTTCGGACGCCCTTCTCCTCAAGCTTCAGCGGAGGACCATCATCTTCTTCCGCGACAGCCGCCTCCGCTATCTTCATGGGATCGTCCCGTTTTTCGTCGCTACTCCGACGTAGAGGATACGGACGTATGGCAGCAACGCACTTCTTAGGATGCTCCTCCTCATCGACGGCCTGCCGAACCTGCTACGTGTTGGGATCTGCCGACGGCGAACTTCCAATACGAACGTAGCGATTTTCCTCGACAGCAGACCGTAGGCAATCGGTTTCCTATGATGATGGATCAAGAGGGAAGAAGAAGCCGAGCTGATGAGGTTGAATTGCCGAGGTCCGACCTGACGAGGGCGAGTTGCCGAGGTCGCATTGCCGAGGTCCGGCCACAGCAACCGCTATCTTGGGATCGTCCAACCTACTTGGAAAACAAGCTGGCAGTGGGGGACGACAACGGCAAATCTGAACTGCCCGTGGCCGAGGCTGAACTTCCTGTGGCCGAAGCCGAACTGCGTGATGCGACCAAGACACCTGCCATCAAGGCCGAGATGAAGGCCGAGTTGCATATGGAGCTTGTCGCCGAGGCTCTCGCGCGAGTCGACCAACCTCCCATTGTCATCAAGGATCTCAAGCCAGTCGCCCAGCCTTGCCTGATCACAGCGTCTTTCGCCTTCATTTCTTTCTCACCTAAATTGTTGCAGAAACTACCTAACTCCGGTAACGTGGGATGTGGAAAAGAAGGCAAACATCTCGAAGGCAATTTTGTTTTGGTTGGGTCCATGGAGCGTACTTGGAGAGTGATCGATGGCCTAGGGTGTCGCCTGCACGTGGCTCGGTGTGTGTTCGATCCCGGAGGGGATATCTCGCCTCTGTTGTGTTTCACTTCGTCCCGGAGTTCGTGGTTCGTGGCAACATGGTACCCACCTTGAGGGCAAGGTGGATTTCAACCGGGGGAGAGTTGATACGATAATATCAACTAATTAAGGAGAATATCATATTTTTGCCCTAGCTCCCTCTGTGTGAAATTCACGTCATACAAATCCAAGGCTGCCGACGGGTCCATCCCGCGTTCAGCCTCTTCAACTCGCCGCCGACCCTTCTTCAGGGCGCCGGTTTCATTCGAAATATTAATCCGCGATCGTGGAAGAAGAACGTTAGGATTTCGATCTTAACAAATGGGTAGTAAATGAAATGTAAATTGCCCTTATTGTTCTATTGAAAAATAATATGTGAAGATAGAGAAGTATTTTTAGGAAAATAATAAAAGATAATATAAAATTGTCACACTATTATAATGTAGTAGGAGTTTGTCTGAATTTTTATATAGTTATATCGAATTTTTTATACACCAAAATAAACGAGATCTAAAATGGTAAATAGACTCATATACCTTTTTTTATATCATTTTATGTCTTTTTATGTTAAAATAAACGGACGGTTTAGTTAGTTGTTACTATCGACTCAATTTAATTTATCCAATAGTCGGAAGCGTAGTAATTGTATATCAAAGGTGTCATTAATGCATCTTATTTAAAATTCTAAAATACTTTTTCAATCGCATACTTAAAAGAGTTACTAAACTCTCTCAAATTTTTATCCAAGAAATTATGTAGCAACAACTAGATTTAGAGATGAAACAATCAAAGATCAATTAGATGTTACACATGGATATGCAATTCTTTTATTATTTTAATAACCAACTACAAATGAGGCATACTGACTTTCCAAATATTAAAGATTGCACAAAAATGCGTCCAAAATTCAAATCTAATTTCTATGATTTGAATAAAAACGTCTCTAAATTACTAAATCGAGTTGACCATAATATTCCAAACAACAAATGGAAACAAAACCTCAATCCTACATAGATTCATCATCATATGTCAAAGATTTTGACTCCAATACATAATACACATAATCATAATCCATAATTCCAATAATAATAATAATAATAATAATAATAATAATAATAATAATTTTCCACTACAAATACCACACAAAAAAGCAAACTTTCTGTGCACAAAAGTGAGGTTTTTTTTCTGCTAATTTTAGCTTCAAAAGTTGCAACAATGGCGGCGAGGCAAACGAGAGGGCGGCAGAGGATTCCGATGCGGCGGATTCAGAACCAAGACGATCTGTACGCCTCCTTCTCGAAGCGGCGATTAGGGCTGTTCAAGAAGGGAAGCGAACTCAGCACGCTCTGCGGCGCCGACGTGGGCATTATCGTCTTTTCACCGACGGACAACCCTTTCTCCTTCTTCTCCCCCAATATGGATTCCGTCGTCGAACGGCATCTCCACCCCGACCGCCCCCTGAAGCACTCCGTCAGAGCCATCGATTCCCACACGCGGACTCGAATCGACGCGCTGAACAAGCGCCCCGACGAATTGACGGAGGAGAAGCTCAAATTGAAGGCGCGGGAGGCGCAATTGGAGGAGGCGGACAAGGAAAGGGAGAAAGGGTGGTGGGAGGAAGCCGCCGTTGACGGCCTGAGTAAGGATCAGGTGAAGGAGTGGACGGCGTGGTTCAATTCCTTCAAATCTCGAGTCGAGGATTGGATGGCGCAGATCCAGAACGGAGCTGGACCGAGCTCCGCCGCGCTCAACGGCGGCGGAGCCGGACCGAGTTCTTCGATCCCGAGCTTCGCGCCGCCGGCGCCGGATCCGTCGCTGTATTCTCAGCAAATCGGCGGAGGAGAGTATTTAGGCGTCAGTACGCAGGATCCGGACGGCAGCGATGAACGTGTTTGGCGGCGGCGGCGGTGGAGGATTGGGGGAGTATTTGCTCTCTTCGCCGCCTCTAGATCCGTTTTTCCCGCCCACGATGAGCGTTGGCGGTGCGAGCAGTAGTAGTCATGTTTTTTCACCTCCGTTTCGTTTCTATACGAGTCCGGAAGGTCCGGATTCGTTTGCTGCCGGAAGTAGCGGTGGCGGCGGCGGTGGTGAAAGTGAGCTGCTGCATTTTTTTCCGGCGGCGGCGTATATGGATGAGGCCGGTGGTAGTGGAAGGGGGAAAGAGATAAATTTTTGTCTGAATCCAAATTATGATCCAGTTAGTGCAGAAGCTGAGAATCCATCTGCTGCTCCTGAAGAAGGGGAAGGGGAAGAATTAGGTTACTAGTGTTTTTTTCTGTGAAGGGCAGCGTTTAAAATAAAGTATTAACGGTATTCCACCGTCTCATTCAAAATATCTTTTCTTTTCGAACGGGTTAAGTTCATGCTATTTGAACATTTAATATTTTCCAAAAAGAGAAATATAACAATTTAAAAATGGAAAATGAAACGTTTTGAATGGGACAAAAAGAGTATTTTGGTATCCCCTTATATATGCTAATAACTGTGAAGTGTAGGTTGCTTTCATTTTGAGTTTAGATTAAGAGGGTGTTCGATAAGTTTATTTTAGACGTACAATTTACAAGTTCTAAATATTATTGAAATCTTATAAGTTACTACGTACATTATATGGGTATATTATGGCCGGTCATAATCTCATTTTTTGAATAGAGGAAAATGATAGAAAAGTAAAAGCCATCAGAACTTACAAATCACTATATATATATATATATATATATATATATATATATATAGGGTCAAAATTTAAAATACCCCTTTCAAAATATAAGATGTTAAAAATACCCCTAATTAGTTACATATGTAGAAAATACCTCTTTCTTTTAAATAATAAGAGTGGGTCCCATTTAACAGAAATTGTCGTCCATAGTGGAACGAATCTATTCTCTGAATGTGGGCCCCACATTTTGAAACAGGCAACGTTGGAAATTGGGTTGTTTGACTCAGCACAAACATCAAACAAAAACAGCAAACGACAAACCCTCACTCACCCTCACCGCTCACCCTCACCGCCGCACACCCTCACTCAAACCCTCCCCCTCCCATTGCAGCTTGCCGGCCGCCCCCTTTTGCAGTGGCCCGTTGCTCCACTTCCATAAACTCATTGCCGAGCCGTGTCACTGCCAAGCCCTCTCAACAGCTCAACACCTCACGACCGTTGATACCTGCCGCCGGAGTAGCACCCCGCCCCCGCCGTCATTGACAATGGCATACGAGTCGGAGGAAGAATTCACCGACGAAATATTGGTGAGTTAAAAATTATTAACACTTCGGACGTCCCCACCGCCGGCAAACGTGGCCTCCAACTTCCCACCGCCAGCCGGAAAAAATTCGACGGCGGCGGTGGAAATGTACGGAGATGGTGGAGGGGCGGTGGATAGGGCCATAAAATTTATATTACTTGTTTCTTATTTTCTAGCTTATCCACCGCCGGTAGCCGTCGCCGGAATGTTCCCACCGCCAGGAACATGTTTCCGCCGGCGGTGGTCAGTCTCCGTCGACTTCAGCGGGCGGTGGATCGGCCCGGAATTAAAATTTTAAATTTTTCATCATATTTATGAATTTGATTTATTTGTTAAATTTTGTTTACTTTAATTAGCTTAAGTTTTTTTCTTAATTAATTACTTAGTTAGTTAGTTAATTTTACTTAATATATTAGATTAGTAATGGTTATTTAGTTTAGTGCTCTAACACATCATAATTTACACGATTACAAATCATTTAAATAATTATCACAATTAATCATAGAAATCATTAGATTAGTACTTATAACAAATTAATTAATTTCTATTTACTTCTTAATTAGATTAGTAATTTGATAATGTTATTTGTGATGTTATTCCTTTATTTAAGAGTATCGAATTAGTTTAACATTTTATTGGCGTGGTGATTAATTAATTTAAATTAGCTTTAGTTAATTTTACTTAACATATTAGATTAGTAATTGTTATTGAGTTTAGTACTTGTAACACCATTAAATTTAATTTGGAGAATATGTCTAGTAATTCTTAATTAGAATAATTGACACAATTAATCATAAAAATCATTAGATTAATACTTATAACAAAAATATTTTTAATATGTTTACTACTTCTTAATTAAATTAGTCATTTGTAACTCAATCGAAAATGAGTTTAATAAAAAAAAATAATTAGATTTCTGATGTTGATAATTTATTTAAGAGAGTCATATTAGTTGAATTAGTTTTAAGCTTAAATTTAGCATGTGAATTAGTTCAATTAAATTTAGCATGCGAATTAGTTTTTTTAGCATATCAAATTAGTTTATAGCTTAAATTGTTTTTAGCATGCGAATTAATTAAATTAAATTAAATTACCTTAATATTAGTTCATCATTTAATAGGTAAATCTATCTTCTAGCTTTAATTTAATTAAATTAAATTATAACTCATCACAAATTTGAATTAGTTGCTGTCTAATTAATTTGAATTTATGAAAATAAATAAATTAATTTGCTACCTATTTAATTTGTCTTGCTTTTGTATTAGTTTGCATGTCCGAAGTTTAATTACTTGTATTAGTGCATGTAATTCGTCTATGTTTATACAATTTTTGAAGAATATAATTTTCGTTTTTTATGGAAAAAAATAGGACAAGCCCGAACCACGGTATCGTCACCCAGAGTATATAAACGAACCAGCAAAGCCCAATACATGCTACTATATTGATCTAGTGGATGGCATGAAGAACATGTTATTCAAGTTCGGGGATAATGCTTTAGTAGAACGATTCAGACAGGGACCTTTCGGTCATTTCATCGGTTGGGCACCAAAGAAGAGCTATGGGGGCGTACTTAACAGTATAGTGTCTCGGTCAATTCATTCAAGAACCGGAATTTGGTTCCACATCGGTGGTCAACATATAAAGTACACAGCTCAAGATCATGCGTTGATTACCGGATTGAAATTTGGGGGCAACACCATTTGATCCCATCATTACACGTAATCCTAGAAATTCATGGCTCTGTCAAGTTGTTTGTGGAGGGGCATGTGAAAGCGCCAACAGCTTGCTCGATATGTTAAATCGAAATCCGAGCCCCTTCCCTGATCCGGACGGTGATATCCACTTGCGAATGGCGTACTTGTTGATAGCCAATGCTTTCCTCCTTGGGCACGATATGCGAAAACCACCATACGATTGGTTGTGGTTATTGGTCAGTGGGTGATAGACGTTCTCCGTCCAGTCTGTAGAAGTTGCAAATCTCTGTATCAGCTCGAGCTCCGCCTCCAAATTTCCGGTGCCATCGATATCCTGACCGAATGACCCTGTGTACGGGTCATCATGGTTGATTGTAGGGACATATGAAGATGATGCTCCCTCGCTCGAAGACACGTACACTGTTGGAAATGACTCTGTACGGCACAACCAATTAAGTTGTTGATCGGTTCTGAGACGCGATTTAACAGTCCGTCTGTGCTCCGACATCGTCAGATAGAAAATATCATAAGCAGTGCCCGAGGGATTGCAGTAGAGAGATATATGATATTGCAGGTTGTCTATCGAAATTGCATCTATGGATAGGGGGACATCTAAATATGTGCCACCATTATAGTTACAATCAGTCCAATATCCTCCGTAAATAACCTTAACGTACTCGAAAGCCATCTGTAATAAAATAAAATTTAAAAATATGCATATGTTAGATAGTCATAATTTTTTAAAATTGTAACATATCATTAACTTAAGAGAATTAAAGTAGGTCAATTTAAAATATTGAATTAAACAATACTAAATCCTAAATTAATCATTTAAATATATATAATATGACAATTAAACATGTAGTGATAGGTAAAATAATTCAATAAGCAATAATATAGTATTCACCGCCGGCTGACGTGGCCGGAAATCTCCCACCGCCGGCGACACAAGGCTGCCGGCGGTGAGAGATTTCCGGCCACTTTAGCCGGCGGTGAATAGTGTATTATTGATCTAATCATTTTTTTACACTCAATTAATGTACTATGTTCAATTTAACAACATTTCATCAATTAAGAGATTAATTAAAGAAATTAAATTCAAACTATTATTTAATCAAGTACTAAATCCTAAATTAATCATTTAAATATATATAATATGACAATTAAACATGTAGTGATAGGTAAAATAATTCAATAAGCAATAATATAGTATTCACCGCCGGCTGACGTGGCCGGAAATCTCCCACCGCCGGCGACACAAGGCTGCCGGCGGTGAGAGAGTTCCGGCCTTTTTAGCTGGCGGTGAATAGTGTATTATTGATCTAATAATTTTTTTACACTCAATTAATGTACTATGTTCAATTTAACAACAACATTTCATCAATTAAGAGATTAATTAAAGAAATTAAATTCAAACTATTATTTAATCAAGTACTAAATCCTAAATTAATCATTTAAATATATATAATATGACAATTAAACATGTAGTGATAGGTAAAATAATTCAATAAGCAATAATATAGTATTCACTGCCGGCTGACGTGGCCGGAAATCTCCCACCGCCGGCGACACAAGGCTGCCGGCGGTGAGAGAGTTCCGGCCTTTTTAGCTGGCGGTGAATAGTGTATTATTGATCTAATCATTTTTTTACACTCAATTAATGTATTATGTTCAATTTAACAACAACATTTCATCAATTAAGAGATTAATTAAAGAAATTAAATTCAAACTATTATTTAATCAAGTACTAAATCCTAAATTAATCATTTAAATATATATAATATGACAATTAAACATGTAGTGATAGGTAAAATAATTCAATAAGCAATAATATAGTATTCACCGCCGGCTTAAGTGGCCGGAAATCTCCCACCGCCGGCGACACAAGGCTGCCGGCGGTGAGAGAGTTCCGGCCACTTTAGCCGGCGGTGAATAGTGTATTATTGATCTAATCATTTTTTTACACTCAATTAATGTACTATGTTCAATTTAACAACAACATTTCATCAATTAAGAGATTAATTAAAGAAATTAAATTCAAACTATTATTTAATCAAGTACTAAATCCTAAATTAATCATTTAAATATATATAATATGACAATTAAACATGTAGTGATAGGTAAAATAATTCAATAAGTAATAATATAGTATTCACCGCCGGCTGAAGTGGCCGGAAATCTCCCACCGCCGGCGACACAAGGCTGCCGGCGGTGAGAGAGTTCCGGCCACTTTAGCCGGCGGTGAATAGTGTATTATTGATCTAATAATTTTTTTACACTCAATTAATGTACTATGTTCAATTTAATAACAACATTTCATCAATTAAGAGATTAATTAAAGAAATTAAATTCAAACTATTATTTAATCAAGTACTAAATCCTAAATTAATCATTTAAATATATATAATATGACAATTAAACATGTAGTGATAGGTAAAATAATTCAATAAGCAATAATATAGTATTCACCGCCGGCTGACGTGGCCGGAAATCTCCCACCGCCGGCGACACAAGGCTGCCGGCGGTGAGAGAGTTCCGGCCTTTTTAGCCGGCGGTGAATAGTGTATTATTGATCTAATCATTTTTTACACTCAATTAATGTACTATGTTCAATTTAACAACAACATTTCATCAATTAAGAGATTAATTAAAGAAATTAAATTCAAACTATTATTTAATCAAGTACTAAATCCTAAATTAATCATTTAAATATATATAATATGACAATTAAACATGTAGTGATAGGTAAAATAATTCAATAAGCAATAATATAGAATTCACCGCCGGCTAAAGTGGCCGGAAATCTCCCACCGCCGGCGACACAAGGCTGCCGGCGGTGAGAGAGTTCCGGCCACTTTAGCCGGCGGTGAATAGTGTATTATTGATCTAATCATTTTTTTACACTCAATTAATGTACTATGTTCAATTTAACAACAACATTTCATCAATTAAGAGATTAATTAAAGAAATTAAATTCAAACTATTATTTAATCAAGTACTAAATTCTAAATTAATCATTTAAATATATATAATATGACAATTAAACATGTAGTGATAGGTAAAATAAAATTCTCACCTAACTAATTGTTGAACACCTCTTTTGCAGTCTGTTTCCAGCCAACCTTTTCTGGCTTCACTTCGATTCTAGAATAATTCACGTAATGAAGTTTAAAATGTTAATTATCATGTACTAAACCTTAATTTATTGAAGAATTGCAGCTTACAAAATAAATTATTACCTCACTAATTCTTGAATGCCTCCTTTTGCAGTCAATTTCCGACCAAACTATTCTTGCTTCACTTTTATTCCGAACGAACCTTTTCTCCTTCACTTATCTTACACACACTTTCAAAATAATTACATGCGAATGTTTTTTTTTTTTTTTCCCTCTGATGGATAATTGAAATTTTTACGTGTTTATGTAGTGTTTATGTATAGTATATATAGTGGAGATTGTTCAATAGCATAGGATACCTTCTTCGAATATTAATTCAAATACAGTTCCTACTTTAATAGAGAGCATGCATGACAATTTTTCATGCATGTGTCGAGTCGAGGGCCCGGACCTGAGTCCAGTACGGATGCATGCATGCATAGTAAATTCATATTAAAGTAAAAGCAAGAAAAAAATGATACTTCATCTTACCGACAAATAACATAAAGGGACCCAATTTTATATTTTTTTAAGAAAAGGGGCATTTTTAACATATGGATTAAAAAAGGGGTAGATTCAACATCTACAATTAAAAAAGGGGTAATTATAATTATTAAGACATATATATATATATATATATATATATATATATATATATATATATATAAATTGGAGCTGGTGTTTATAACGAAATGTTTTTTTCCTTGTAACCTCATGTCAACTCAAGTCAGGTTAACGAGTTGGATTAGCGCTCCGGGGCCCTTCATTGATTGTCCTAGATGTTATACTATTTCCATCACATATAAAATGTCCACTTTAAAATTGGATCACAAACCAATGTATTTATATAATAATATGATGTGATGGGTTGAAGTGATATTAATTTGGGGTAATAAAGTTACTTTTGAGATAATAAATATACTTTTGGGCTAATAAAGTTACTTTTGGACTAATTAAAGTGTGATGGGATGTGCTGAAGTGATTTTAATCCATACCACATTAGGAAAGTGAACTAAATTTTGGGATGACTCAAAGAGGAAAGATGGACATTTTATATGGGATGGAGGTAGTATTAAATTTTGGACCTGTTGATCGGATACTTTGCGTATCCACTTTTTTTTTTAATAATATTCTTTTCCTAATAATAATATATATAAAAGTTGATCATAATATCCTTATTATAGCTGGTCTTAATATGGTCCCATAGCTTTATTATTATAAAATTAAAAAATAAGATGTACATATATGGAACTTTTTCTTAACGTCCAAGTGCATAAAATTTTATTTATGATTCTCACCCCGTCCATTTAAGACGTCCACTACATCTTCCGGCATCAAATTTAATTTTTGTATGAATGGATGTTAAAGTGATTTTTGAATCTCACTTAATATAATGGAGAGTAATGCTCCCCTATCTATCGTGGGCATACTTAATATGCCCACGATTGAGGTAACGACATATATTTAAGGAAAATCATAATTAATATACCTTATAAAAATAAACTCTATCATAAAAAACTAAACTTTATTAAAAAAAATGAACCCTAAAAGGAAAAATCATTGACGTGACACTGCCACATCAACGGTGGACACATTAAGTGTGTCCACCGTGGGTAGGGGATCATTTCTAATATAATGGATATTAAAGTAAAATGGATATTGAAATGGATTATGATTGTCTTTTGAAGGTGACAAAGAAATTGTGAATATATGATCCGCGTCCTAAAATAGAATAGCACATTTTTTACAGACAGGCAAAAAGGAAAAATTGTACAGGGACGGAAAAGCACTATTTTCCTCAACATGTTGCACCTATATAAAAATAATAATAAATAAATAATAAATAATAATAATAATAATAATAATAATAATAATAATTTCAAGTCTATTTATTTATTTTTTAACAATATTAACTGAAATTTAAAGACCGTGCCACGGAAGACTCGAACTCAGAATTTTTTATCTCAAAACTTAACTCTCTACTGCTAGACCAACACACACCGTTGCACCTATATAAGTCTCAACATGTTGCACCTATATAAGTCAAGTATTACATATCATACTCCGGAGTGTTTCCTAGAGCATGAACTAACAATTAATTCCTTTTTTTTTTTTACATAAATTCAAAAAAGTCCCCAATTAATGCGTGACATGAAGGCCTGGTTGAAGATCGTCCCACCAAGAGAATAGTGTTGCTCTAACTTAAACGACATTATTTAGACATACAAACCTCTTCTGTGTACCCAGTACGTACCGAAAATAGCCGCTGCAGATTCCCACGATATCCAAAAAAAAAAACATACGCAGCGGAATCAAATCAACAACATATAATTACATTCTTCGGAGGTCAATAGAGCCATTTCAAAAAAGAAAAGAGTTGTCATGATTATTGTATATGGTGGGCCTCTCCCTCTGGGAATTTGAAGAGAAGAGTTGGGAAGGAATCTAAGCAGCCGTCCGGTTTCTCATCATACGATATAAAAATCAGAAATCTGAGCTGCCGTGGAAGAGAAGGTTGGTAAAGATAAATGTTGGTTTGCACTTATTTGGTAATTTCTGTGTATTCGGGTTGTAATGGCGAGATCATGGATGCCTATTACCTGTTTGTTGAAATGCCGAAACCAATGCGATAGCTCAGCTTTAAAAGTAATCCAAAAAAGGCTTCACTTTGTTAATTTTGATTCAGACTCTCTTCTATAATAAGAGATCCTCTCTCTCTTTCTCTCTCTCTCTGAAGCATTTTGTTGAAATATTCCGATACAGAAAAGAATGGCGAGAGTTAAGAATTTTGCAAAATCTATGTACATATATGTGATAAAAAGAGCAGTTTTTATCCTTTGAAATTTTTTCGTTTTTTTCAGGACTCCGCCTCCTTCAAACTTAAACGAGGAGCCGCCGCGATCTCAAATAACTGCCATAGAAGACAGTGGAAATATATGAAGTTAAAGAGTGGAAGCTTTGATCATTGAAATGGGGGTTAGTAAACTATGCGACCTTGTTAATCTTTGTGTACATGGCAGCGTAAGATTTTGTGACTTCATTGCATGCTTGGTGTTTAGAATTGAAATAAATTGAAGAAATGAAAAAATAACAGCCCTGCAAAACTTTCTTGGGAAAGATATTCTTGATATTCATTTCTTGAGATTATAACTGCAAACACAGATGAGTATAAATACTTGCTAAACTTAATATTCTAGACTCAAGCCAACTCAGTCACTGCCTTCACAAGAGAGTTTTCTGATGCTGTTTGCTGGTTTTTTTGTAAAGGAACTAGTTCAGTTTCTTGTTCTATCACCTTAGACTCTTCTCCTTCATGCCTCGTGAATGTATTCTCCATCGAAGAATCCTGCTCCACTCGAAGCTGCAAGATGTGAGCTTCAGGACTTGAGGAGATTTGAATTTGGTGGGCCATTGTTGCCTGGTGATTCCGGTGCGAAGGTTGACGGGCTTGGATCGTGATGCTCGTTTGTAGGCTCCATTACTCTTCTCACACAATCGCATCCAGAATCGTTGTGATTCTCACTTTTTCTTTCAGTATTCTTGAAAGTGTGACTACTGAGATCTCTATCCTTGAACCTTCGGAATAACTCTATTAATCTGCTTCCTAGTGTCACCCCAGCATCAGATCGATGCACAACTTGCCAATTTTCGTATAGGAACCCTGACACATAGATTAGGAAGGCGAAAACTCCGGCTATCCCTACAATCATAAAGAGCCCCCAGAAGCTTTCTAGGCCAAGACTGTTGGGAGTGTACAAGTTACTAGAGTCAAGACATTTGGTATCATCTCCGAACCATTTCTTCTCAATCTCCTTCATCTTATTTCCCTCGGTGACATTTAATATCGCCCTTGAAACATCACGTACCAGTGGAGATCCTATGGGAAAGACCTGCGCATGCATATCAATTACAATCATTTCTATTATGGATGTACATCGAAAGAGATGGGATGAGTTTAGGTAGGATGACATACAAAGCCAAAACCATCTGTCTTGTACGTTGGGCCAACCATGATGTATTTTGAGCAGTACTTGGCAAGGAAAAGGTTCATATATGGTATCTCATCGAAAACAGCAGTTATACCTCCATTTTTACTCCCTTTTCTGAAAAGTTCATCCAAACCCTCAGTGGAATTATATGGCACAAGTCGGGATTCATCGAAGCCCATGTTGTTTAGAAGTCCCAAAATAAATGTTCCGTGCTGGTAGCCCACGTTTTCTTTGTTTCTTATCAGCTGATTCACATCTGTGATGCTCGGTTTTAGCTGCTGGACTGTTAACATGGACGTAAGACTAGCTGTGTAGCTTTGGGTTAGTATGAGAACCACCAGGAACCATAAAATCAGTAGAAACCTAGACAAGTTGCTTATCACCCTCTCCTCTACAAAATGTAATCAAAAGGAAACTTGTTAAATTAGTGCAATATAAGTGTTATTTAGACCCATTTCTGAGTCGATACATACAGTAAGCTAGAGATTACAGATTTCTTCGAATGTGCAATGGTGGAAACAATTATGACTTAGTACTCGTTTGGTTAAATTAGTGATTACAGATTTCTTCGAATATGTAATGGTGGAAACGATTATGACTTACTGTGAGCGAAGACTATAGTTGAGAATGCAAACCAGAATATCATGCCTCCTTGTTGCCAAGGTGGGCCCCTGAAATCTTCATTAATGCGATGTTCAAGAATCCAAATAAGGAAGCCCACGAAGACAAACGTGCAAAAGCTTGTCAACCAAAGTTGCCATGTCAGTGGCGTTAAAAATTCCCATGTTTTTTTGCTCTTGTCGTCTTTGATTGCTACTACCATTGAAACACCAGACTCTGTATATGGCAGGGTGAAGTCTACGTACTGTGACCTGTTTGCTACAATAGTTACATCTCCAACTACAGCATCGAATTTCTGTCCAGGTACAGAAAGAGGTTATGCATCAACAGGGGCGGAGCCAGAAAAAAACTTGAGGGGGGGCTATATATTATACTCCCTCCGTCCCAAAGATAGCGTCCTGTTTCTTTTGACAATAATTTCAAGTTTTTTCGTCCCATAAATTTGGGCACGAAAATTAAGGGAATGTTTAATCTTTTCCTTATTATAAATAGTATAAATATAATATTATTCATAATTGGGAAAAAATTACACATTCGCTTCATTCTCGTACTCAAATAAATGGGACGAAAAAGCTAGAAATTATTGTCAAAAGAAACAGGACGTTATTTTTGGGACGGAGGGAGTAAATTTTGAGTTTGACGTAAATTTTTTTCTTATTTGGTTTGGTGATGGGGGCTTTACACTTATTATACACAAATTAACTAAATAATTTGAAATTTTTTAAGTTAAATAATTTTTTTTTTTCTTTGGGTTGGTAGGGGCTTAAGCCCTCCTCCCATGCTTACTGTATCCGCCCCTGTGCATCAACATTGACATGCTAAATGTGCTATGTGTTGCTTTTGAGTTTAAACTAAAGAAGTGAAACAGAAGAAAGATACTTACTCCTTGCTTTACTGCATAGACCAAATCATTGTAACTGCCGGCGCTCTTGCGGTCAGGCGTAGTAAAAGGAACATACTCACACTGTAAACCATAAGGTAGTGCTTCAATCACCATATCAAAAACGTCCTTGCAGTAACCTTCCACTTGTGAAGAATTGTTGGAGTTCCAAGTGACATGCATGAACTCAAAGAAACTATTTTGTAAAGGTACTCCTATTCTCAATTTCTTCCCGTTGGTCGGAATCACCCAACCCTTTGGTGGAAATTTTGAATCGCCTGGCCATATGATGGATCCAAATGTGTTTGTGGTAGATTTTGAAGATTTCAGCTCTCTGACAATTCCATTCTCTTTCGTCCAATATCCCACAACTCGAGCTCCTTGACCAATCACATTTACTATCTCGAAAGAAGGCGACTGAAGTTGTCCTTCAACTAGCTTAAACTCTCCAGCAAGGCCTCTGAATGTTGTACTTCTTAATGCCCGAATGACTTCAGTTCCAACGCCCGAGACTCCAAATCCTTCGAGGTCAGTTGAAGTTCTAGCAATATTTCTTGCCTTTAGAAATGTAGCATTTCTTACTCTTGCTTTTTCTACTGCCATTGCTAGTGCAACTGCAGAGTCATAGGCCCAGATTCCGAAAATGCTCGAATCCAGATATTGATCAGCTGTTGGGTTGTTCTGCAAAAGCTCTTTCTTGTACTGGATTTTGAAGTTATGGAGCTCTTTTGTTTTCGGAATATGAGGTCTCACCCCTATAACTCCTTGCATAGCTTCTATAACTGAAGGATCAACTGAATCTAACTCGGTTGTCATTCCATCAGTTATGATCCACACATAGTCTTCACTCATCATTCCCAACAGTTCAGCTTTGGTGAATAGGCGAGAACCGAGGCCTTTCAACATGTGGACTATGAAAACTCTAGTTTGCATCGCCATCAGCTTGTAAAGCTCTGCAAGAATCTGATCATCTGTTGCTAATGGTGAGATTACACTTCTGTAAGGTATACGCACACTTACGTTTTCTAAGGCATTTGCCAAAAATGGCATAATACCTTCTCCGAACTCATTGTCCACAGAGATAGGCACAACTTCTCTCCATCCAAAGGCTTGGACTATTGCAGCTATAGTTTTTACTTGGGAAGTGTCACTCGAGGCAACCCGAATAAAGTACGGACTTCGGATTGACAGGAGAGATGGGCTTGTGGCCGAAAATGTTATAATCGGGACATGAGCTTTGTCCCCAAGATTTATCATAAAATTTGCTTGCATCGAGGACAGGGGACCTATGATTGCTTGTACTTCATCATTCTTAAGTAGACCTAGAGCTGCATTTCATAATTTCATTGCAAGAATCTTACGTCAGACTAAAAATTTCCACATCGTGTTTGGCATGAACTCTAGCTAAAAAGCTTGACTAGAAAAAGAAGAAAAGAGGCAAGACAATTCGAGGCAATTCATATTCACGCCTTTTACGAAGGAACAAGAGAAAAAGTTAGCTTGCTATGCTCATGTCTGATTATATGCAGCAAACATATACAAACAAACATGCAAAAGTAACAGATTTCACTTTTCCTTTGGTTGCAGAGGCAAACATGTTGCAGCAGCAATGAAGAACATAGATACAGTACAGTAAGTAATTTTTTTTTAATTTTCTCAGTGTTTAATTCAAAACCATCTCTTATCCCATGATCAAAGTTGTGTTTTCATTAAACATGCGCGTGTAATTATAAGTACTTTGATATATTACGAACCTGCTGCAGCTGCTCCAACAACATCTCTCTTGGAGTCTCTGTTGTAGAGAACCAGCCTCGTCTGGTAATAGGGGTGACTCGTGTAAAAATCCGAGAGTGCCATTTTTATGCAGATTAGCCCCATTTTTCCGAGGTAATTATCCATGTCGAGTACAACTCCAACTCTTACAGGAAAAGGTGTATTCTGTGCTATGGTGCCATTCATGAAGAAACTGTTCAACAACAGAAGGAAAACGAAAGGAGGAAAAATGGCTGCAATGGGAGGCTTCAACTCCATTGTTATGTGCAAATTCTGTGATAGTTTGGGCATCAATATTAGTTTTATACTTCAAAGTTCTGCTAAAACAGTCACACATCCACATTTTGACCATAAAAATGTCATCAGTTGTATTCGGCAGTTCACATCCGCTTAAATTCAAATACTACTGTATTTCTTGATTGAGAATTGTTTGGGAGGCATAAAATAATATTCAAGATATTTATGATGGTTAGTTGTGATCTGAGGATCAATAATGGTTACAGTAACTTAACCCCCGATTTTTTAATTGAAAGGGAAGGGTCTTGCCAAATAACTTGCGCTTCATTGTCCGTTGAAATTGATTTGTGAAAAAGGAAGCGAAATGAAATCACCTATAGAGATACAAGGGCGAAAAATTAAGCTCCAAAATATTGGGGTCCATGTAGTATAGTAGTGTATATACAATTCAATTTACTTGAAAAAAATATTTATGATTTCAGATTTTTTAGCATATATACTTTCTATTTTATTTATATTATTTAGGTAATAGATTTCAGATTTTTTATCGTCCATCCTTTTTTACAAATTTTTAATTTCTTTCAAACTTATAAGTTTTATTATCGGAACACTTCAATAACTTATGATGGAATGAAATGAGGTGGAATGGAATGGAGGTAGAAATAATGTAAAAATACATTATTTCTACCTCCATTCCATTCCACCTCATTTCAATACATTATTTCTACCTCTATTCCATTCCACCTCATTTCATTCCATCATACCAAGCACCTATTGTTGGAAATGAAAAACGTTTTCCTCTTTTTCTTCTTGAAACCCTTTTGTTGAGTGTACCACATTGGAAAAATATAGAAGTTAATTTCTTGCCCACTAAGTCACGTAATTAATGTGACTAACCTTAAACCTAAACCTATCTCTCCTATATACTACCTCCATCCCATTACATTAGTCCTCTTTGCTTTTTGATTGTTCGGCACGCTTTTCCACCGAAACCTAGTACGAGTTTTAAAATATAATTTTGACGTATTCATTTTTTCACGGTGAAAAAATGAATACGTCAAAATTATATTTTAAAACTCGTACTAGGTTTCGGTGGAAAAGCGTGCCGAACAATCAAAAAGCAAAGAGGACTAATGTAATGGGATGGAGGTAGTATATCCCAGCCTTTATTCACATGAAATACACAAGAAAATCATAAACCTCTCTACGGCCGCCGTTCTTCTTCTCCTCTCTTTTTGTCCTCACGAGTGCTCGTAATGTTAGGTGTTGGAAAGATTTGGTCAAAATGGAAAGTGCAAATCATATCAAATCAGCCGAGAATTACACCATCAATTGAAGATATTGTTTACCATAATCTAGGATTTATTGTTATCTCATTCCTTGTATAACAATGAAAGAATAGTATAAGAAAGGGCCATTTTGTATCTGTTTGAAATCAATCAATAAAAAAAAACGAAAATATTCTCCTCTATTTTGAACATGGTATCAGAGCCAGGTTCATCCTAGGCTCAGAAAAATCTCATCACAGCCTCAACCTTTCCCTACCCTTCGGCGTTTGATCAAGCCAACTAGCCAAACCAAACAAAAATCATGTCAGACACAGAAACAGAAACACCAAAACAAACCAAAAACCAGCAAAAATATTGTTCTGCCGTTTAAGTTAAATGGCAGAAATTACCCGCTTTGGTCCAGATTGATGAGAATCAAGATCGGAGGCAGAGGGGCCATCAAACACATTCGAGATGCGCCTCTCGGTCCAGAAGATAAGGAATATTCAGATTGGGAATAAACCGATCTGATTGTGTTATCATGGATAATTGATAACATCGAGAACGACCTCATAGCTGACTTTGCTCATCACCAGACAGCCAAAACTATCTGGGATAACCTCGCCGTCACCTACGAGAGCAAGTCCGATCCATATCTGGTGTACGATCTGGAAGAAAAGGCAAATCGGATTATTCAAGGCAGTATGGATCTTGAGACATACTACAGGAAGATCCATGGATTATGGATCAGCATAGATGGATACCAGAAGCAGCCAGTAACATGTTGTGACAATGGCATAAAACAATACAGAGAAAATCAGAATATGAGACGACTATTCAAATTTCTGGCCGGCCTAAACGATGAGTATGATGCTATCAGGCGGGACATTCTAAAGGAGGAAAAACTACCCTCAATCGAAGCTGCGTACGGATGGGTGAAAAGGGAAGCCGCACGAAGGAAAATCATGCCGGCTACACCATCTGAGACTGGAACAGGAAGCCCAGATGTCACGTCTGGGGAAATCGGCACGGGTTATGGTGCTCAGAAGAACAGAACAGTCCCGCCACGAGCTCCACTGCCAACAGCACCGCCGCATGGACCACCGCCGTCCAGGAACCCCGCCAACGCTGCCCCTCAGAAATCGGTCGACCAGAGTCGACTGTGGTGCTCTCACTGTGGTAAAAATAAACATACGAAGGATTCGTGCTTCTTACTTGTAGGTTTTCCGGAGTGGTGGGAAAACAAACCAAAGAAGGGACATGCGCATATGGTGGATGGTGAGAGATCAAATACATGGTCTGAAGCAAGGACGAACGGAGACAGCCATGGTGGTGGGGACGGCAACGGCGGACCGGGCAACGCTGTCGGCGGAAGAGGCACCGGAAATATCGCGGAGCAGATCAGAATTGGCGAAGGTAGAATTAGGGTTCAAACATGCCCTAATTTTTTTTTTGATGTTTCCAAATTGCAAGCAGGTCCTCCTCCAAGTTTCAGGAAATGTCAGAAGGAGCCCCGCATTTTGCAGGAAGATCCTCCAGGAATATGGTATTCGCATTCGGACCCCCGCTCATTACAAAGGGGTCCCTCAACTCTGACGAATTCCAAAATAGACCCTCTTTTTTTGCAGAATGGCCCCTGCCGAAAAAGGGCACCCCTTATTCACACCTATAATCGATTTGCACCTTTATTATATGATTCCGCTGCTTTCAATGTGCAAAATATTCATGATAAAGACAGGAAGGGGTGGATTTTCGACTGTGGTACCACAGATACGATGACTCCGGACAAAGGAGACTTTAGTAATTTTACTCAAATTACTAAATCGTTTATCAAAACAGCTAATGGAGAATTGATAAAGGTGGCGGGTGCCGGAACTATAGAAATCTCAGATAACCTATGCTTGAAAAATTGTCTCTTCGTGCCAAGTTTATCTCAAAGATTGATGTATGTGAGTCATGTAACCCGGGAACTAAATTGCACGCTGCTAATGTTCCCGTTTTTGTGTGTTGCATGATATTCGGACAAAGAAGATAATTGGGCGTGGCACTGAGGACCACAGGCTCTACTACATGGATGGGGCAGCTCATCATGGTAGCGCAATGCTAGCTCGCTGATCCACGAGAGATGAAATTCGGTTATGGCACCAGCGTTTAGGTCATCCTTCTTTCGGTTACCTTAAACTTTTGTTTCCAAATATTTCTATTCCCAAAGATTTTTTTGTGAGACTTGTGTTTTGGCGAAAAGCCACAGATAATCCTTTAAAATTTCAAATACCCGAATGAATTCTATGTTTCATTTAGTGCATTCTGATGTGTGGGGTCCTGCTCCTATTGTTGGTGGAAACGGATTCAAATATTTTGTTACATTTATCGATGATTGCACGAGAATGACTTGGGTATATTTCTTAAAACATAAATCTAAAGTGTTTGATAAGTTTATCTTGTTTCTAAACTTAGTTAAAACACAGTTTCAAACCACTGTTAAAATCCTTAGATCCGATAATGGGGGCGAATTTGTTAATCATGTGATGTCCGACTTCTTTGCCTCATCCGGTCTAATACACCAAACTTCATGTGCCTATACCCCTGAACAAAATGGGGTTGCGGAACGGAAAAATAGAATCATCTTGGAGATCACTCGATCAGTAATGATTGAGTCACGTATCCCCACTTTCTTATGGCCCGAAGCAGTCGCTACCTCAGTTTTTCTTCTTAATCGTCTGCCCACAAAAATTCTGAACATGAAAACCCCTCTCGATGTCATCTCTAACCAAACCAACATCCCAGCTCCTCTTAACTTGTCTCCCAAAGTATTCGGTTGTTCCGTTTATGTTCACATACATAAACACGAACGCACGAAACTGTCACCGTGTGCTAAAAAATGTGTCTTTGTCGGGTATGGTATTAACCAAAAAGGATATCGATGCTTTGATCCATCATCCAGAAAAATTATCACCACCATGAACTGTAACTTCCTTGAGTCCGAATTTTTCTACACAACCCATCTTGGTCGTCAAGGGGAGAATAGTGACATCACCTCTTCTAGTGATCTAGACAACCTAAGTTGGCTTGTGTCAAAACCCAATGACTCGAATGAGGATCCACTAGAGACACCAGCAGTCGCTACCGCCGAGCACACCTCTCCACCAGAGTCCCCAAAGTCCACACCAATTACCTTCTCGACTCCGATATCCGAGGTAACACCTGAAACTCCCATCAGTGAAGATATTACTCCTACTAACACTGCAGAAGTCGAAGAGGAAGATAATACAATTGATGGTGACACTGGGAGATACATATTACCGCCCCGCATAAATCGAGGTGTTCCTCCAAAATGATATTCCCCAGAAAAGTTCAACCCGCAAAGTCGATATGGTGCGGCCAATCACATTCAGGGAGGTCTGGCCGAAACAGCACAAGCTTTCAAAGCGGCTCTCTATAACGAGGAGGAAATTCTGAGAAACGCGGAAGAAGCTATGCAGCATGAACACTGGAAGAAGGCAATGCTCACAGAAATGGAGGCCTTAGACATGAATAATACTTGGAAAAAGGAGAGACTACCCGAAGGAGTGAAAATGGTTGGGTGTAGGTGGGTTTTTACCATTAAGCGAAAGCCGGATGGATCGATCGACGGATACAAGGCCAGACTTGTTGCAAAGGGATACACTCAGACATATGGAGTTGACTATGCTGAGACTTTCTCACCGGTGGCCAAGATTAATACCCTAAGAGTCCTTTTTTCCATTGCAACTAACAAAGAATGGCCCCTACACCAGTTCGATGTAACTAATGCCTTTCTACATGGAGAACTCGAGAAGCCAGTATTCATGGAACCCCCGCCCGGGTTCACTGAAGGTTCTGAGAAGGGAGAAGTGTGTCAACTTGGGAAAACACTTTACGGACTACGACAATCCCCGAGAGCGTGGTTCGGGAGATTTACTCAAGCAATGAAGAAGTATGGATACAAACAGAGTAATGCTGATCACACTCTGTTTCTAAAGAAGAAGGGGAAGAAGATCACTTGCCTTATCATCTATGTGGATGATATGATTATCACCGGAGATGATCATGAAGAAATAAAGAACCTTAGAAGCAATCTGTTCAAAGAATTCTCAATGAAAGACCTGGGTCTCCTCAAGTATTTCCTAGGAATCGAAGTTTTGAGATCAAAAAGGGGAATCTTTATTAGTCAAAGGAAGTACATCCTGGATATTCTGGCAGAAGTCGGTATGCTAGAATGTAAGCCTGCGGCTACACCAATGATACAAAACCACAGACTGCAAACAGTGAAGGGAGCAGAGCTGGCCGATAGGGGGAGATACCAAAGACTCGTTGGGAAACTTATATACTTATCGCATACGAGACCAGATATTGCGTATGCCATAAGTGTGGTAAGTCAGTTCATGAAAGAACCTCAAACAAGTCACTGGGAAGCTGTACTAAGAGTAGTACAGTATCTAAAGGGCACAGCCGGGCATGGACTGTTCGCAAAACACAATCATTTGGATATCTGCGCATTCACTGATGCAGACTGGGTAGGAGCTTGGGACGACATGAGATCTACCTCCGGCTATTTCACCTTCGTTGGAGGAAATCTTGTGACATGGAGGAGCAAGAAACAGAAGGTAGTTTCACTATCAACTGCGGAAGCTGAATTTCGAGGCATAAAGAATGGGCTCACAGAAATTCTTTGGTTGAGAAAATTGATGGTGGAACTTGGACTCTATACTTCGAAGGCATGCCGGTTATTCTACGATAACAAGGCGGCTATCAGCATTTCTGAAAATCCGGTTCAACATGATCGAACCAAACATGTGGAGATTGATAGACACTTCATCAAAGAAAAAATTGAGGCAAAAATAGTTGAGCTACCACATGTCAAGTCTGAAGATCAACTTGCTGATATTTTGACCAAGGCAGTTAGCGCTAAGTCATTTCAAGAAGTACTTGGCAAGTTAAGTATTGGGAATCCCACTACTTAACTTGAGGGGGAGTGTTGGAAAGATTTGGTCAAAATGGAAAGTGCAAATCATATCAAATCAGCCGAGAATTACACCATCAATTGAAGATATTGTTTACCATAATCTAGGATTTATTGTTATCTCATTCCTTGTATAACAATGAAAGAATAGTATAAGAAAGGGCCATTTTGTATCTGTTTGAAATCAATCAATAAAAAAAAACGAAAATATTCTCCTCTATTTTGAACATCAGGTTTCTGTGTTAACCTTCGAGAGTGGTTTTGGCATTGAGACTAGCGCCGAGGGTCTGCCATAAATTCTTGACATATTGCATTTTATATTTTCTTTCTTGAGAAATCTTATGCATTAGAATTTTGGAAGTTTACAATGAGGAGGGTCTGCCATAAATTCTTGACATATTGCATTTTATATTTTATTTCTTGAGAAATCTTATGCATTAGAATTTTTGAAGTTTACAATGAGGACGAATTGGCATGATGCGACGTACGTTTGTGAATGTGATGACTACAGCGTTTACCTTGACTTTTATCAAACCATTAATGTAATGATGCTTCCTTCTAAATCTTGTCTTCACAAAGATGTAATATAAGTTATTTATCATTTATATTTAGTTTGGTGTGTATTTTGTGTATGATTTTAGTTCGAATTCTCAATTACATTTTCTTATTGTGCTGTTGGACATTCGACATGTGTTAAAACATATTTTTAAAATCGACATTTTTTTTTATTAAGGAATTCTCTAATTATTATTGATTTTGAAAATATTTATAACACGTGCCGAGCATCCAACTGTACAACAAAAAATACAAAAATACAATAGAAAATTTGGATGGTCTAACTAGAGTCCTAAAAGAAACCCCGAATGGGTTGAGATCGAGAGAATAAGGTTTTCATGAAAACTGCATGTGTTAGTTCTTATGTTTATTCATAATTTTGCTTATAATTCTAATATGATTAAACTTTTGGAATTTTTATAAAAAAAAAATGTAAGGATTTTAATTCAAAATTCAGCTTTAAAAAAAAAAAGAAAAAAAAAGAAAAGAAAAGAAAAAAAAGAAGAAGATACTATTATTTTATGTAAATGACGAATTCTAATTGTACAACAGTATTGAAATAATTCCTAAAAAATTAAATGAAATGAAACAAAATTTTAAATTTATACATTTATCTTTTACAGTTTTGTTTTAAATTAAGTATAGGAAAAGGATATAATTGCAAAGTTAATTTTGTAAATCATCTATGTTTTATAATAAAAATTTTCTAAGAATATGTCGGATCGAACATGTCTGAAACAAACTTTATTGGCGCATAGCTTTTTAGGATATAAACAAAGTGAGGAAAATCTGTCTTTTTGGTAATATATGTTTGGCTTCTTATCAAATTTGGTACCCTACTCATTAATGTCGCGAGTTAAGTAGGGCCGGGCCTCTCCATTTGGTTGGGCCTATTCAAGCCCAAGCCCATGCCCAAGTTGGCCCAGGCCCAGCCCGCTACAGTTTGGATGATGGCCTGTACCAGGTTGCTTGCTTCTCATGGGGCCATTTTGGGTTCGGGCCGGGCCATTCGACAAGTTTAATCGTTACTTATAGAAATATTACCAGGATTTTTCATATGTGAAAAATGAGTGTACTACACTTATATGCAAGAATTTCCCATAATATCAATAGACATAGATAAACTGATTAAAGAAGTTTAGGTAAGTGTTATGTATGCAATTTGTAACACGAGCTTCAATTCAATCTGGATTAATTAAGTTCTTATAGGGCGTCTATTTAAAGGAATAGAGAAGAATAAGTATGATGTAGTATAAATTTATATTCTTTCCATTTCATTTCATTTAAGTCTTGCTTTGAATAAATGTCACATAGAAATATGTCAAATATGGTGGGATGAAGGGAGTAATAAAGAGTGTAACTCATATTATTTTATATCATACTCTCTTTGTCCCTTTCAAATTGAGTTCATTTCTTTTCAACATTTGTGGCAAGCGTTTTTAAGCTTCTTGTTGATGAGTTTTAAAATAAATTTTTGAAGTGTTTTTTCCTTTACGGGATACTACGAGTGTTGTAGTGTCCCGTAAAAGAAAAAATCTTTAAAAAGTTATTTTAAAACTCATCATCAAGACGCTTGAAAACGCTTGCCACGAAAGCTGAAAAGAAATGACTTAACTTGAAAGGGACGGAGTGAGTATTTACTTTAAATTTTGTTATATTATACACATGTTTCTTAATTTGTAGGAAATGAATGGATAATATATGAAATGTCTAAATTGCTCTTATTTTTCCATCGAAAAATGATATCTCAAGGTAGAGAAGTATTTTTACAAAGATGGTAAAAAATGGTATACAATTATCACACTATATATTCTCTTAAGTATAATATCATACCATAGTATAATATATAAGAGGTTGTCTTGATTTTTATACAATTTGACAGAATTTTTTATTCATCAAAGTAAACGAGATATAAAATACAGTAATAAATAAACTTTATACTTTTTTATACCTCTTTTAACATCTTGTTATGTCAAAATAAACGAACGGTGTAATAGTTGTTACTATCGACTCAATTTAGTTATCCGACAGTCGGAAGTATAGTAATAGTATTGTAAAGTGGGATAAATGCATCTAATTTAAAATTCTAAAATACTTTTTCAGTCGCGGACAATAAAACGTTCCTCTGCGTATAACTAGAGTTCCACCCTACTTAAAAGTTACTAAGTGAACTCTCTCTCAATTCTTATACAAGAAATTATGTAGATCACTTAGGGTTAGCAACAACTAGATTTAGATGAAACAATCAAAGATCAATTAGATAATTTAGATGCTACACATGGATATGCAATTCTTTTATTATTTTAGTAACCAACTACAAATTAGGCATGCCGACTTTCTAAATATGAAAGATTGCACAAAAATGCATCCAAAATTCAAATCTAGTCCTCAAAACTAATTTCTGTGATTTGAATAAAAACGTCTCAAAATTATTAAATCGAGTTAACCATAATATTCCAAACAAAACCAAACCTCAATCCTACACAGATTCATCATCATATGTCAAAGATTTTGACTCCAATACATAATACACATAATCATAATCCGTAATAATAATAATAATAATAATAATAATAATAATAATAATAATAATAGTTTTTCCACTACAAATACCACAAAACAAAGCAAACTTTCTCTGCAAAAGTGAGGTTTTGTCCTGCTAATTTTAGCTTCAAAAGTTGCAGCAATGGCGGCGAGGCAAACGAGAGGGCGGCAGAGGATTCCGATGCGGCGGATTCAGAATCAAGACGATCTGTACGCCTCCTTCTCGAAGCGGCGACTAGGGCTGTTCAAGAAGGGCAGCGAACTCAGCACGCTCTGCGGCGCCGACGTGGGCATTATCGTCTTTTCGCCGACGGACAACCCTTTCTCCTTCTTCTCCCCCAATATGGATTCCGTCGTCGAACGGCACCTCCACCCCGGCCGCCCCCTGAAGCACTCCGTCAGAGCCATCGATTCCCACACGCGGAATCGAATCGACGCGCTGAACAAGCGCCTCGACGAATTGACGGAGGAGAAGCTCAAATTGAAGGCGCGGGAGGAGCAATTGGAGGAGGCGGACAAGGAAAGGGAGAAAGGGTGGTGGGAGGAAGCCGCCGTCGACGGCCTGAGTAAGGAGCAGGTGAAGGAGTGGACGGCGTGGTTCAATTCCTTCAAATCTCGAGTCGAGGATAAGATGGCGCAGATCCAGAACGGAGCTGGATCGAGCTCCGCCGCGCTCAACGGCGGCGGAGCCGGACCGAGTTCGTCGATCCCGAGATTCGCGGCGCCGGAACCGGCGCAGGATCCGACGCCGTATTCTCAGCAAATCGGCGGGGGACAGTATTTAGGCGTTGGTACGCAGGATCCGGACGGCGGCGCGGCGACGCCGGCGATGAACGTGTTTGGCGCCGGCGCCGGCGCCGGCGGAGGATTGGGGGAGTATTTGCTCGCTTCGCCGCCTCTAGATCCGTTTTTCCCGCGCACGATGAGCGCTGGCGGTGCGAGCAGTAGTAGTCATGTTTTTTCACCTCCGTTTCGTTTCTATACGAGTCCGGAAGGTCCGGATCCGTTTGCTGCCGGAAGTAGCGGTGGCGGCGGCGGTTGTGAAAGTGAGCTGCTGCATTTTTTTCCGGCGGCGGCGTATATGGTTGAGGCCGGTGGTAGTGGAAGGGGGAAAGAGATAAATTTTTGTCTGAATCCAAATTATGATCCAGTTAGTGCAGAAGCTGAGAATCCATCTGCTGCTCCTGGGGAAGAAGAAGAAGAAGAAGCAGCTGCCTCTAATCATGGGGAAGGGGGGAATTAGGTTACTACTTGTGTTTTTCATTTCATGTATGCATGTTACTCCATTATTGCCCTATCCATGCAGCATTTATAAACAGTGTTTTTTCGTCTCATTCAAAATATCTTAGTACTACGTATTCTTATCGAACGGGTTCATACTATGTAAACATTTACAGTAATATTTTTTCAAATAGAAAAATAGAACGATTCAAAAGGAAAAATGAAACGTTTTGAATGGAACGAAAAGAGTATTTCTTTACCCCTTGTGCTAATAACTCAAAATTTATGTAGGATGGTTCCATTTTGAGTTTTAAGCTAAGAGGGTGTTTGATAAGTTTAGTTTAGGCATTTTTTTTTATCAGAAAAATTGAATTGTATTAATCCATATCGGTACAAGAAATACCAAGCGGGATATTTTTAAGATACATTCCAAGTTACGCACAGGTTTTCCTTTGCCCAATCGACAAAGCTAATACTAGCATTTGCATCGCCTCTCACCAAGCACCAACTCCAATTATAGTCAGTCATGATCTTATTTTTTAAATAGAGAAAAAATGATACAAAAGTAAAAGTCATAAACCCACTAATCATCACTAATATTTTATTGATTATATATATATGTATATATATATATATATATATAAGTTGACTTTGGAGTTGTTTGTTACGAAATGTCTTTTTTCTTATAATCTCGGGTTTACGAGAGTTGTTTGGGACTTGTTGATCGGATATTGCGTGTATCCTCTTTTAATAATAATATTATGTTCCTGATAAAAAAATATACTCCCTTCGTCCCGCAAACTCGGCAGGACGGAAGGAATATATAAAAGTTGACCATAATATCTTATTATAGATGGTCATAATGTAGTTGTATAGCTTCATTCTTTATAAAATTTAAATTTTTTAAAAATAATAAAATGGCCATATATAGAACGTATTTTTAACGTCCAAGTGCAGAAAATTTTATGATACTCACCCCATCCATTAAAAACGTGCACAAAATCTTCAGCGCCAATTTTAATTAAACTCCCACTGCACGTACACACTCACGCACCCAAGGTAAGTTGAATCCTGTAGAAATAAGCAATTTCTATAAATACAACAGAAGCTACAACAGCTTGTGTGTAACTGCGAAGACCAATCCTAAAATTACTTCGACTAATTTCTCATATGAGCGGAAAACAGACAGCAAGTATCATCCAAGAAAATATCTGCTGCACAAGTTTCGTTGTTATCAAACTAAATTTAACAGACTTCCATTGCTCAATCGAAATTGCCAGAAATTTGACTAGAATGGATAGGATAGAGATGGTGACTGCCACACCAACTGATTAAACATTCAGATACAGAAGCATATAGGTCTAACTGTATTCAGTGGTTTGGACAACTTCTCACTCGTCTCTCGTCACGGGATCTAAACCAGCAGATGGAGTGTCAGCAAAGTATTCTTGATGTTTGACATTGACACCATACTGCAAATCGATATGGAGAAAGATCAGTTACGACCAATGAAAATGAATAATGTGAGTTTCGATTGCACAAAAGGAATCTAGTCAGAAATTCATGTTAGGAAAGTTAATTTGAGGTGGTGCAACTACTGGATCTAGTCTCAACAGTGCTGGTTCAATCACTGAACACACCACCACCATTCAACGAACAAAGCAACAGGCATACTTGAATTAATGATAGGGAACTTATGAATATTTCAAATTATTGCCAATCAAAATTCACATCTATATTACAAGTACATTACATTATAGCCAAAGCAGGGAGACCCTAAAAGCATGACATTAAGGCATTTACCTCACGTAGAGCCTTGGACAGATCCTCCATTGTCAAGATCAAACGCTTATCCTGATAGTGAAGTTACTGTTAAAACTTATAAAAACTTATGGAATTTATAAAAAATCACATATATCAACCTTTTGCTGTTTATCTCTTTTGTCCCTGATTACAGCTGATTGCCGTGCCTTACACTGTCTGCAGTGAGATGCAAGGGAACATTCATCCAATAAGCAGTAAGATAGAAATAGCAAGAAAATCAAAATGAACCACATAAACAATCATTATCTCTCAAGTAGAATTTGCACAGAGAAAAGTATAAGAGCGTACTGAAGTGCGTCAGTTGCCACATCTGCAATGAACTTCTGAGTTGCAACTGCAACCAACCTAGTCCTAAGGTGAAATAAAAAGAATATATGAATATATGATACAGCAGAAGACCATGTGAAATGACAGGAGACAGCACCAGCATATGAGAGAAAGCGAGCACGTGGACAGACGATAAAAGGGGAAAATATTGAAGACAAAACACTTAGCGTATGGCTGAATGGACATCAATGACTTTACGAATGATAATAATAAACAGATATCAAAGAAAATCATTATTTTCAAAATATAGCTATTTGGTATATAGATAGTCCATATGTCTACAGAGAAAAGAAAACGATTGTTGTTTGGCATATGTAACCTTGGAAGGTAAAGAGAGACCAGAATTATTGGGAGACAACTCTTCTCCTGTCCAGATATGTGATATATGCATACCACTATTTCATCACCACTCTCTTTAAACAATGTTCCTTTATGTTCACCGCAATAATATACTGATCTTAACCAATGGTCTCTGGGCATCTAATATTACCTCTATATCTTTTCCTCAGATATTTAACAATGTAAAAAAATTCAGATTCGCCAATTATTCACATCATTTTAGGTTTTGGATACATATATAACTTACAATGCGAACTGGTTCCAGCATAAAAATATTAATTTTCTTTTCCTCTAGCAGGAAAGCTTCGGGTGACAAGAAATTAGAAAGAACAACAGAGTTTAAGATTGACTTTCAAGGAAAATAAAGTCGCTACAGGTAACATATTACTCTTTTGATGCTTACTTGTTTGATAGGCTATATAAAGCCTATTATTGTATAATAGTATGACTTTGACTAATATTTGGTAGGTTATATTAGTTAAACAAAGGCCCTATGCTAAGCAAAAGCCCTCTACTAAAACACTATTTCCTCACTCATATTTAACTCACCCTACCCCCCATTTAAGTAATATGGATTTGCATAGTAAAATCATATTGCCCATTTTAGCCCCCAAAAAATATAAATAAATCAATAATTAAAGAAAATAAAGATATATTTGTAATTTAATAAAAAGTACAAGGTTATTTTAGAAATTATACAAGTTAGTATAGAGCTTAATGTATGCTACCAAACACTTGTTATAATTGTATATAGATTTTAGTAATGCTACCAAACACTTACATATATTAACTATATAGGTTTATTCTCTACTATTTACCTTGATACTATTAATATAGACATTACTAGATTAATTACCAAACATGCACTAAATGAACTGAACTGCTAAGTTACTTCTATGCCCCGATCTATATTCTTCAGAAAAATATCAGATAAATACATGCATGTATCCCAGGAAGCATATTATGTGCATTAATCATTTTGAATCATGAGAGAGCACTTAAAATATTCTTTTAAGGGAGCAGATCTGACCCTCAAGACATTTTATATACACTATTTTGAATTATTAGAGGTGGCTAAATATTTTTTAGTGATAATATTATGCTGAATATTACCAGAAGAGAATACAAGTGAAACACAATAAACCTAGTTTCACATACATGCAACACGGGTTGAATAACATTGAAAATTGGTCATCCTTGTTGTCACGTGCTTGTCCGATATGTACTTTAAAACACCACTATAAATGCAAGAGAACAAGAAAACTCACAAGCCCCAAATTAGCACTACTCTAAGATGAACAGTTGGAGAGGCCAGTTATTCCAAATAAGCACTTGAAAAGGGTTCCTGCCAGAATTATAAGCTTCCATAACTGTATGCGATGTGATTTTGTAATGAATTAATCAACGTGTCCACACGAAATATACGGCTTAACGGTAATTGCTAGAAATCATATTACAAAACCGTAGACCAAAACAATCTAAAATTGGTTACCCGAAACAAGTAATATGTACAGTATCAAAGCAAATTAAAATAAGATTAAGATTATTCCATTCTCGTGTAGTTAAGCATAAAAAAGCACAGCTAAATCATCACCCTTCCAAAAGAACGCGAGAAACAATTTAGGTAAAAGAAAATTCAAGTTAAACTAGTACTAAACTGGAAAAACTGAACTGGCAGGGAAATTCAAACCACATGATTTCACTCTCGAAGCGATTCCTCCCAATCTAGGTCAAATTATAAGGAAAGGGAAGAGTATACCTACAATCGGTTGTCGGGGCACTGGAATCCACTTTTCGCCAAGTAATGCTCCACCAATTCATCAGGAATCTGCGCGAAAACAGAATCAATTACAAACAAAACGGGAAAATATAATTCAATCGGAAGATGGAGAGATATAGATAGCGGCAGTAACTGTAGGAGTGTAGTCCATCAAAGAAGCAAGGAACTCCGTGAGCGCAGCATCGTCGTCATGGCGCCCGTCCTTCGATTGCTGATGGCTAGATTGTCCGTTCATTGCTTTCTCTTTTTCACTGACTGTCAAGCTCAATCCGCGGCGGGCGATGGAGGTGGCGCGTGAGCTCAGACGCGACGATCCCGGTGGAATGAGAAGCGATTGCGAAACCACACAGAAAGTTTCGCTGCTTACCTCTTGCGTTATAAACTAGCGTTCTTTCTCGGGTCGGAAACTCGGCGGTTCGGTTTATAAGCCCCGACCCGATCACCCATGTGAAAATGACATTTCTTTTCGGATGATTTTATTTATTTTATTTATTTATTTTGAATTTCTATTTCTACTTCCAATTTTCAATATTTCCAAATGTAATCACAAAATGTCGTTTCTTTTTTCAAATTTACGAATTTATTCTACACATATTAACAATTTTATAATTACAAAATAATCAATCTTGATATTTCACATCGAATAAGTGAAAAATGTCAATACAGTATAAATATGAGTTCAATGGACCATCTTGCAATTTAGGTTAACCAATTGGCAAAACGAAGACGAACGTCAATAATTACTAGCAAGCTCATTGTATAACCATAACATAACAGACTCTCACCCCATATGTCCTGTGTTACATTTTATCTAGTGATTCTAGTCTCGTTGAACGTGTACGAGTGTATTGTACAACCTCCGTCCAAGTTCATTAGTCTCATTTTTTTTTTTGTCTGTCTCATTTATTAGTCTCATTTTTATAAACGGAAGGGAATTAGTGGTGGAGAATGTTCCTTAAAACCTTTTATCTCACATGGCATTAATTATTGTGCCAAAAACAAATGAGATTGATAAAGTAAGACGGAGGGAGTACTAAAGAAAGGAAAAATAAAAATAAAAATTGACATCGTTATTATTTAACGTTCGTCTCTAACAACTCGAGGAACACATAGTTTTATATCTGTGGAGAAATAACCCGTCTCTTTTATTACATGATGCATTGAACCACATCAGGCTACAGCAAACATCATTTCACTTTCAAACTACTGTTACTCATCTAGTACTGTATTATTTAGGCCTCAAAAATAACAAGACTCGCTTATCCACTCAGTGACTCAGGTTTTTTTACTTCACCTCTGCTGCTGGCTGTACCGTAAGATCCCGTACACATCGATGATGCCCGGAGGGAAGACGGGGTCGACTGCAGCTCTAACAGCAACCTTGGCCACAGCGTTGGCACTAACTGGAGGGGTTAGTAGAGGTCCGAGGAGGGGGATCTGGCTCAGAGGTTTAGCGTGCTGGAGTACCTGCGCATCATCAACGGAGAACAAGTTCAAGGGGAAGCTTCTTAGCTACGATGTATCACTGAGTGGAGTTGAGAACACAAGGGGAAAAAAAACACTACGACTGATTCTACTCAAAATCCTTTGCTACTATTTCAGAACTCCCAAAACTCGAGGGAAAATATTCCCCTAAAGAAGAGAGACAAAAATGAACCTCACCATCTCCAAAGGAGATCCAATCACACCAAGAGGCAACTTCATGCTCCCAACACGACGAGTTCCATGAATAAATCCAGGCCTCAAGATCACACCTGCAAAAGAGAGGATCTTTAAATAAGATTTAAGAATGAACACAAGACATATTTTTTGAACTGGAATTATGATCCAGTAAGCGAGTCTTTGAACCTGAATAACTATATCCCGAAAAAGTAACTAGGTCGAATTCCATTTGGTGGATTACACAACATGTAACATTAAAAAAACATCTATCAAGAAAATGTCAGTCTCAACAGCTCACCTCCATATGGATACCTAGTGAGTAGCTCTGTCTCAGCTGCTCGCTGCACCACATATGACACTGGTATCAGAGATATATAGTGTAATACACAAGGAAAGCACCAGCTTCAGCTTCAGCTTTATTGCACCATACTTATTTAAAACTAAGAAGAACAGTCTTGTTATCTCCCTTCCTCTATCTAAAATTATCAACCCCGATTCCCAAGTTACATTTCAAAAAAAATTAAAACCTAGCATGTTTTACAAATTTGACAAACTTAAAAGTTAGAGAACAGGCACGCAACCAAAAAATTCTACGAACACTCCAAAGACAACTCAAGCACAGACTAACATTGTCCAACTCCTAAATCCAACAAATCTCGTTAGTATCGACAAAAATTGAAGCAATCTTTCAAAATAAATAAATATTTAGAAAGAATTGCAACTTCCCTCTACATTTAAAAAATTATACCACCCCTTGGCTTTCAAACTTCAAATTATTTCAATATTTTGATCTAGAATATCAACATATTAATGAAGCTTATCTAATCTCTCTTTGCATCTGGTTCATAATAGTTTCATAAAGTAAGTATTCAAGACCTGCTTGCTGAATTGCTAAAAGAATTTAAAACTTTCTTGATTGCTACAAGTACTCAACCACTTGTGATCATCAAGAACTTTCACATGTGTAGGCAAGTAGAGTTTTTGGTCATACCTTTCCCTCATAATACCCTTGGAGGAGATAATTTACTAGACCAAAATCAGCAGCTGAGATGTATACAAACCTCTTGACACCTACAGAAGAAGATGAACAAAGACCCCGAAGGTGTTATGCCTAGAACTCAATCCATAAAACTTAAAGAGACATTTAGAGAGTAAAGTCACAATCCTGCATTCCTGTGAAGAGAACACAAAAATATTCCAGGAGAATCTCTCAACTCCTCAATACTCTAGTAAGGAGCAATGACAAAACTTGGTAAAAGAAGAAGGAAAAGAGATCAACAAAAGCACCTGCTTCTGAAGCAGCTCTAACAGCATTAATATTTGCAGTTCCGTTGACTTTGTACATCTGTGAATTGGAACCAAATCCACCAACACAAGAGATCTGCAGTAAAAAGCATTTCCATCGATGAAAAACAACTTAAACAGCATCAAAAGGTAAAAATGAAGTATGAGGTCGATATTAGCATAAAAGAAAAATTATGGCAAACGTTCTAGCGGAAATCAAGTAGAATAATGTAAGCAGTCCTTCCTGACTCATGACCGTGAGGTCAGACTAGTTGACAAGCACGGCTATGGAATTTACATGTTCTCTTGTATTACCTACACGTGCATTTATCAAATATGTAAATAGAAATGCCTCGAGTCAGTGAAACTGAGCAAGGTACATCATGCTCTCAGTTCATACAAACTCGAGGGAAAATTTGTCGAGCACAATGCCAAAAGGATGCACATCTGTTCCTATGATCTGGAATGAATGAATCAACAAAAGAGGCAGACCCTAGTTAAGCATTCCAATTTATAACCCCACTAATCACAAAATTCAAGTCTACATAAGACACGCCGAGCTTAACATGGAACCCTAGACTCCACAGATGACAAGCCCAACTATTATATCCAGTTCATGCAATAGTAACCATACTAAAGAAAACAGAACCACTGGAAAAGTCAAACAGTGAGCCTGTCGCTGCTTCACTTAATTTTAAAATTATACAGCAAATACAAAAAATCTTAGGCAATTTTTAGAACGCACAATCGATGTAACTCCCTTCAGCGCATCCTTCCACGACTCGGTCAAGAAAAGGTTACCTGCAAACAGGAAAAGGAAACTCAAATGAGTAAATGCTCTCAACTATCAGGAAGGATAGCAGTGAGAAGCAAATGAATACAGCAGAGCAATCATAACACCTTGATGCCATATCACACTGTTAGCCCACGATTCTTGTATCGAGGGTCTACCTGACCTGCAGATGGCAAAAACTGGCATGTGAGATATGAGTGGTAGAGGTAACAAAATCACTTACAGTCAAGGCAAAGGACATTAAAATGACATTTGATAATACAGAAGCTAATTTTATGATTTCATCTTCATTAATATACAATAGCTATTTCTGGACTCAACTCTACATGTAACCTTTTCGCGTATACCATAAGTGAGCACATATCAAGAAACATGAGAGGAGAAATTCTCAAGAATACGTTTACGTTCTCAACATCCAACTTCAGGATCAAGGAGCCCATACTTTACTCACTGAGAAATATGATTAGAAATGCATATTGCAGCATGTGTACATGAGAACTATCCCCTGGCTGGTGTGAAGTAATCAATGTACTCCCTCCGTCCCATCTAAGATGTTACGTTTTTTGAGTATATTTAAGGTATAAAATAATAAAATGTAACATCTTATATAGGGCATAGGGAGTAAATGATAATTGAATACATCGCAGTACAAGTTTTCTTCTAGAATTTTGAATGGAATTCAAATGGCTGACAATCAGCCAGGAACATATACATCTATCAGATAGACAAAAAAATTGTTCTTACATTTACAATAGAATACCTGCTCAGACTAGCCACAGTCAAACCGCGATTCAAAGCTTCCTTGCAGATATGAGAACCAACAAATCCATTTCCCCCAAGCACAAGCAACTGAAATACAAAATAAAAGATACAGCAAACCTAATGAAGCATCCAGATAAACTTATAAAGATGTGAGAGATTCTCCACAATAATCAAAGAACTACCTTCTCTGTTGGAGGAGGAGGGACCTCTACTGTCTCTGCATCCTCAACTTTATCAGTTTTAACAAAATCATGAGGACTAGTAGGTTTATCAGGACCGGTTGAGAAAAACCGTCCATTTGCTGATGCAGCTATACTGTTTTGATGAAAAGCAGTAAGTAGGATAACAAGCAATATTCAGACAGAGAACTGAGGCTATGGAGAAAGTGGAGAAGAATTTTAAGTGATCAGGGTCAGAAGATATTCAAGAAAGAAACATGAAAGACCATAAGAAACAAAAGGAGTAAAAGAGACAATGTCATGTCGAGCAGAGCACATTCACTGTACAGATACTGCTAAAGAATGAGAAACTCTTGCATCAATAAAATTAACTACCCTTGCGAAGAAAGTTAAGTAAACTTTTCTTTCCTGTCAACACCCAAATCACACAGTTGCCACCTTGATATGCTTAAAATGAGCAAGAAAGAACCATGAAAATGTCTCCTAGTCCTAGCCAAATCACACAGTGCACATTACGCATATTTCCTAAGATAATAGTCTTGTTCCTAGACATGATTAATATAAAATAAAATAAAGTCCAGTAAAGATGATACAGTGATCAAATAATAGATATGTTTTTCTTCAAAGGAAGGCCAACATTCTAAAAAGAGTTCTCTTATAACGCATTTAAACCGTTTCTCTTTAGCATCCAATCCTCTACACAGTCACAGAAATTGTGCCATAACCGACAAACCATAGCATTACTTGTCATATTGCCATTATCCTACATAGTACTCCATGAAAGTGAAAACCTAATAAAATCATTCAGAATTCCCAAAGTTCCATTAGTACGGTTTTTATTTTATAGTCTCATTTTTCTTAATACCTAGAAGGGGCAAATACCTTTACACGCTCTCACAATTTCAACATTCGAATTAAACCTACACGGAGATGCTCCACGAGAACACCCAATACTTCTACAACGCCTGGTACAAAAAAACTAAATTCCACCATTTCAACCGAGATTATTCAACAAGCTGAAGAAAAAATTCGTCGATTACAAATGACAAAGTTAAGCACGGTATCCCCTCACAAAATATAGATACTAAAAACACCAAAATTAAGCAGGAAACACCATAATAATCATAATCCAGTGTCCAAACTCCATTTCCTAGCAACGTTAAAGAAGATAACTAGTTCTTCAAAATGTCCACAACACCAAACAAAATCAACCAACAAATCAGAAACCACAAGGCATCCGCATAAGAATCACTGCATTTCGAACGAATAAAATGTAGAAAAAAAAAAAGGAAATAGAACTTACGAGAATCTGGGGAGCGAGAGCTTCGAATACTGAATTAATCGAGACATTCCGTTCAAGCAAAGTATAATTTTGCAGCGTGATCGGTGTATACCTATATTGCGTGGGGATTTTCTATTTCTTCCTTCTTCTTTTTTGATATTTTTATTTTTATTTTCTTTTGGATTTGTTTTTTATTTTGCGTTTATATATGATTCTGCATAGAGCACGATCGAGAAGTTCGCTTTGTGTTAGGAGCGGAAGGACACGTGGCGAGTTACAAAAGCGACGCGTGGCACAAACATGTGGCCTCTCTTCCGCCTAGCATTGATACTTCAAAACTATGGAAAATTATTTTCATGTTGCCCGTGACGTCACTACTCAAGCTCTTAAATTAGTGGAAAATAATTTGAATATATTTGTGTACTACCCAAATACTCCTTTTCCTCCATCACTTTATAAGTGTCTCATATTGTTTCGTACGGAGCATTATTAGGGTAAATTTGATCATTTAAATTAAATTTTTGTCTAAAAAATATAATAAGACATTCATTTGGAGACAAAAATTTTAAAGAATTGAAACACTTAAAAAGGGATGGAGGAAATACAAACAATGGATAATCAAATTATGTAGTATATCTCAAGCAAAGCCCATCTTCTCAGAGGCAGTCCAACATCAGTTGGGCCCATTAAATTTTCCGAAGTGTTTATATAGAAAGTCCACTGGACCAAAAATCAACTCTACTGGACTTTAGTGTAAAATAATATATGGCATGATTCTGAATAATTCTATAAATGGCCTCATTTAACTCTTTATTATAGTCTCTATTAAAATGATACTCCCCCTGGGTGAGACCTTCTCACTCTGGCTGAGACATAAGGAGTAATATTTATAGACTTGTAGAATAATAAGAGGCGACAAAGCATGCGTCTAATTCATCTCCTCTCGCTGAATCTCTCGTATCGAAAATTTTGAATTGTGGATTTGGGTGTCCGTAGAATTCACTCAGGACCGGTCCTGTGCTTCTTGTGGCCCTAGGTGAAAATGAAAAAAGGGCCCTTCAGAAACGGTTTTTTATTTTTTTTATCTATAACTAATTTCTCTAACCTTCTATGAGTTTCATTGGTTTATAAGTAGCAAAATAGTGCTAAAAAACAAGAAGAAGAAAGAACAATAGTAATAATATCCAGAAAATCTTAGAAATTAAAATACTACCCCTCCGTTCCCCATATTGGTGTGGGTTGACTTTTTGTACGCATTTCAATGTGTCGAAAAATGTATGTTAAAGATAAAATTTGAGTCTCACTTGATATAATATATATACACTATATTAAATAGAATAATATAATATATCAAGTGAGACTCAAATACTTGACATCTATTTTTCGATACATTGAAATGCGTGCAAAAAGTCAACCCTAATGATATGGGAGACGGAGGGAGTAATAAAATTCAATCAAATGGAATCAAAGGTGACACAAATAAAAAAAACTACTACAAAATTAGATCATGAACAATATCAATTAAAAAAAAGAGATTAAAAATCCCAAAAAAAAAAAAAAAGTTACAAAAAAAAGAAAAAGAAAAAAAAAATGGGCCCCAAAATTTTTGGGGCCCTAGGCATGTGCCTTGTAGGCCTTACCTCAGGTCCGGGCATGAATTCACTTGATTACTGTAAAAATCTTCTTCTTTTCTTGAACGTGGTTATAGAAACATGTTTATAAGAAAAAATAATTTGCGTTTGATGGCATTGTTTTTTTCACCTCAAGTTTTCTGTAACTGTGGAGATCATCATTCATCGTCATTCTTTAAAGATTTCGGTGGCTATGGTTTATTTAAAACTTAATTTTAGTAATTTTTACAAAATTTAATTTGGATGCTATGAGAGCCGGATAGCAAAGTTATTATTATTACAGTATTATTTTAAATACGGGCTATGAGGAGTAAAATGGGTTACATAATTCAATTATTTAATGTATGTGTTGTATGATCCCACTTGCTCTTCATAGTCTATTGTTTAATCTGTCACCCAAATATGTGCATATTCTATTTTTTATTGTGAATCCATTACAATAATATTTTTATACATTTACTATCTACTACTCCCTCCATTTCATATAAAATGATACATTTCTTTTTGGAAGTATTTACTAACTTTACCATTCATGATCCACCATTAATTAACTTTACACTATATGTGATATCAATCTTCGTTCATAATAAATAACACAATACACTACAATTCCTTCTTAAAACATTGATCACTCAGGCTGATGCATGCAGAGATTTAAGGCATTAGAAGAATAGTTATAAAAATCAGTAGAAATATGACGTAACTCCAACTCATGTAGCCTCCAAATTAAATTTATACTATTTTGGGAATGATAATCTGAAAGTTCTTCCAATTGTTTCAATAGTTTCATACTTAGATGAATTTGATTAAAATTAAGAGTAGATCCATATAACTATTAATGCGAAAATGATTCGAGTGTAAGAAATACGATAACGCCCGTCAAATAATGAAAATCATTCAAAATTCAATCAAGCTTCCACAATGATCGAATTGCAACCTTTCAATAAAATACGGAAATATTACAAGTGACATGACACATATATGCATAATTCGTCATCATATTTTCACTTTTCCCTTTAGCTCAAACGAAATTCAGGATTTGGATCCCCTGTTGTGCACAACAAGTGTTGTGCATTCCAAACGGCGGCGTTTTTACATTTTCCCATAACTTTTTTTTTTTTTTTTTTTTTTGCGGTTATGATTTTGGTTCTTTCTTTTTCTTTTTGTTAAATTAATTTTTAGTTTATTATATTTTCAACTATATTTTCATTGGTGTTTTCATTTCATAAATAGATATATTTAATGTTCAATTAATCATTTCATAGTTAGGCTTTATATTTTATAAATTTAAAATTTTTAGTTAACCATTGACTATGGTTAGTTATTTCACAATTAAATTTTATATTTTTTAATTATAATTTCATAACAATATTCAATTAGTATCATAATTTTGAGCACAAATAATTTATCCTAAGAAAGAATTAAAATCAAAACTACATGATGAATTAAGAAAGCACGTCACTGCTATGTTTATCATCTCCACAGCAAAGGATCCTTACCCTAAAATCCATCATCATATATGTTACTCGTAGCTTTTAATTTACTTCCATTTCTACATATTGATGCTTTATTTCAACCATCAATTTCTCTTTTATAATTAGAGCATTACTTCTCTTGACAAATTTTGAATATGTCTATGTTGAAAAGTGTTAAGAGATATTAGACATGTAACTTTTGATCTCTTAATATGATCATGGGAATAAGTTTACATATGCACCATTAATTTTTTGAGTTAGACAAGAGTTAACCGATGTTCCTTTAATTCTCCCATAGTTACTTCATGAGAACAATATAAAATTGTGACTAGTTTCTTAGGTTTATATTCAAAATTATGAAAACTTTGATTATTTTCTAAGTTTTTCATACTACTGTTATGTGAAATTGTGATTATTTTTCTAAGCATTTTATTCTAAAATATTCTTTCGTATGCGCATGTGACATTTCTCTAACTTTCTAAAATTTCGATAGCTTCACTTCATATTTTACTTTTTTAATTATAAAAATATCATCTTATATTTAGAACTTTAAAAAATGAGCTTAATTTTTATTTTATTTAAACAAATGTATGGCGAAATAGCCATCCTTGTACAAACATCTCATAGTTGTTCTTGTCCAAATTAATATTGCAAATCACAATAAGCTCTACAACATTAATTTATTTATTCTTCTATCCATTAAGAAATTAAAATATCTGTTCCAAGTAATATACTAGATTTTAAGCGAGGCGTCGCAAACGCTCGCAAATGATTGATTTTAATTGTGGGTGCTTTCTTATCTGAAAAATTAAAGTAGAATAATTTAATGGCTGACTTAATTAAATGCTTTATGTCACCTATTATCCCTCTTTGGGGAACAAATTTAATTGTTCTCTCTCTCTCTCTAATTGTGACTTCTGACATCAGATTCTAATATACCATTTTCGTTTTCAATTTCTACGCTATTTTCGATTATTTATTCATTATTACATATATTATATATATACTCTCTCGCCACTAGATTTGGCCCAATACCAAGTGCTTTTCCCACTAAGTAATATACAAATCTATATATTTCACTAATAGCTTCTTTCATTAGATACGATCTTAGTTAATTATTCTCTCTGATTTTTTCCTTTCTTTTTTAAAAAGACAAATCTTATTTCTTAATGTTCTTGTGAATTAGTATGATTAAAAATTGATTCTCACTTCAAGTCCAAATATATCTCCACACATTTGAGGATCTTAAAGTAATTTCTTTTTCATTCAAAAACAAAATAATAATAATAATAAATATGTCTCAATAATTAATTAGCTGTTATATATCTTCAAGATTCATAATTAAAATTGAAAGCATGCTGGTTACAAAATAGAATCCAAAAATAAAATTAAAGCAACTCTTCTGCGTCTAGTAATTACTGAAAGGAAAAAATAAGCAGAAATGATTTTTTTTTTAAATAATAAAGTGATTAAATGCATAATTTAAAGTGGAAAGTGATGAGAGGTTTGGGCCCATGAAATGATACACAGAATTGTTTGGATATAGTTATAAGATTAGGATCCAATTAATCTCTGCCCTGTCCTTTCACTTGATGTACGGCCATTTATGTATAATTGATGCTATTAATTTGTAATTTTGTATCACTTTATTCTATTTTTCTCTAATAAAAACATAGATATGTTTCTCCCAATATTATATGAAAATTTATGATGGTCGACAAAGGATAAGCAATGAAGGGATTGGGGCCCTTCACGGCGGAGAGAGGGCCACGCAAAGACATACTCCCTCCGTCTCAAGATTCATGACGCACTCGTAGTATCCCGTAAAAAGAAAAATACATCAAAAATTCATTTTAAAACTCATCACCGAGAAATATGAAAATGCTTGCCGAAAATACCAAAAAGAAAGGGGTCATGAATCTTGAGACGGAGGGAGTACTAAAAAACTGTGGTGCTTTGTGGGACCCTCCACAACATTTGTAATTTTCTTTATAGAATATCTAATGTATTAGTAGTAATTGATAACCTTATTTTTTTTAAAAACATGAAATTTAAAGATTGTGACACGAAAAAATTAAATTTAAAACATTTGATCTGATACATTAACCTCCTGCCTTACTTTCAAACAGTTAACAAATTGTTCCAATATTTTAATTATTTGCCAACTGAATTATACTCCCTTCATTTTTTTATTTTTTTATTTTTTTGAGTGAAAATATTTTCCTTCCATTGGAGTGAAAAGAAAGGGGAAGAAAGAGTAAAATTCTTCATCATGGATAAAGAGGTGTGAAATGGTTTAAAATAAGGATAAATTTAAAGGGTAATTGTTTTATTTTCCCTTATTTTCCCATGATAATTTTCCATCAAAGAAAACGCAATCTAATAAAATAAAAATAAATAAATTAAAAAAAAAAAATTGCAGTAGAATCAAGATATTTATGTATCTTTAAAAGTTAAAGTGTATGTAACGTTAACGTACATATTAGTATGAGTTAAGTAACTTAAGTAGAAAATAAACGCACATACTATACGTTATACCGAAATTGAAGATATTTAATGAGCACATGCATGCAGCAGAAAATAAGAATATATACTTAAGCTGGGACAAATGCTATAGGGTTGAAAAAACCACGAATATATATTGAGGTGACTAATCATAGATCAAATGGCTCAGGATTCTTAAATTCTGACTTTGGTTAATTAACTGATTAAAGTGTATATATATATATATATATATATATATATATATTGAAATGAATCGAAAATTGTAGATTTAGGAATAGACATTTCATAGGGCATTACGATGTTGCCATTTAGCTTTTAATGATACGATTCTGATACATAAATATAAATCTGGATGAGAAGTCTCTGCATCATCTTAGATTGTTGTTCGATAAAATAGATGCAGTTTCTTCTTCTGTGTTTTAGCCTTTAATCAAATGTCGGCCATCATCATTTCTGCTTTTATATATGCATTTTTCAATTTGCATGAGGAATCTGTAATGCTAACTATGATAGATGGATGATGATATTTCAATTTAGGGTTTGCATTTCAATTTCTTTCAATTCATATGTGATTTGGCTTTAGTTGATTCTTTATAGATTATTAGGATAAGGAAAGATATTTCTAAATTAGAGAATTCTATATTGTCTCTATCTATATGCATTAATTAGTTTATTTTTTATTTTTTACTTAATTATGTTTACTATGTAGGATTGCAAATTAGGAAAATCACAAAATTCGTGATAGACCCACATTTTTTTTCTTTGATTTGATACTAATCATGAGATATAAATCTCACCCCACATACATGGATTACTCTAATCCTATCCTAGATATTCAGTCCATATCTTATCCCAAAATCTAACAATTCTTAAATTAAGGAACTTAGAGAATTTGGGAGAGAGCTCGCATGAAGCGTTGACAGCTTGAGAGTGAAGTAGAACGTTCTAATATAGTGTAATGGTCGTAGTATTTATAGGTGAATGGAATGCGGGGGCAATCTTGTCCTTTTACCTTCATTAATGGCAATTCACAAATTAACCCTAAGAGAATCTAAAATCCACAGTTTATGCAATTGAATTATGTAATGGGTTACATATAGTGGAAGAGGCAATGAAATAATTCATAAGATTTGTGTTAGCTTTCTAGAACGCACAATGCAAAAAAAATCATTAAGGATATGATGATAGAAAGCTAGCTGATTGGCAAAATACAAATAGCTATTGGTGACTTGGGCAAAAGTAAATAGCACTATATGTATTGTTTATAAATAAATCCCTAGATTAATGATTAAGGTCACAATCATGATATTCCCACATCTGAATAATACTAACAATTTTGAGTGGATGATCTCCCTGTAGCTGGGACTGTGCATCCATTTGCCTCTATTTGTGTCATCACACATTTAGATAAGCTCATAACCTTTCCCTTTCCACTTTACAAAGTGCTTTCATACACTAAATCCACATATATAATATACTTATTCTCTATATCATGAATATTTTTACATATGTATAATATTTCATTTAATCAAAGATATTGTTACTTGTATAAATTATAAAAGATACCCTTACTTACTAATGATAACATTTTTTTTACACAACTAACATGTAATTTAAAGATCGCGTATATATTTATATGTATAGACATATAATAATATGTACATATAATTAAATAAATGTTCTTCTATAAATAACATGCGTGATTGTAAATTTGAGATAAAAAAAATGATTTCTATATAAAATGTGTTGCATGCATACAGCGAATTCTAGAATAGAATCTAGGAAGAATTAATGTTAGTTAATTAAAGTGTCACATATAAAATGTTCTCTACTTAAAATTCCGGTTTTGATTCTTCGAAAGAGATAAATTAACGTCATATATATATGTATTCGCTCTCTTTTTCTATTAGATTTACTTTTTTATATTGAGTATCAAGTGGGTATTATATACTTATTTAACTAAATTAGTAAATACTAAATGTGTCTATGGTTGACAGTACAATGATATATATAACTAACTATTAAGCCCTTATTGAACAATTATCAACGTGATACTGCCACATCAATGATTGATACATTAGTTGTGCTTATGGTGAACAGTGGATGTTATATTTGAAAAGTTATAAGTCGCTCAGTTTTTTAAACACAATTAACATAAAATTAAAAAACCGCACCACGAATGATTCGAACCCATTAAATCTTACCGTTAAGCCGATACACGTGCGGACAAGTCGTTCTACTTGTGATCCATGTGTGTCTCGTTGATGATCATCATTTATAAGGTATGTTATGACGTACGCAGATAAACGAACCTTAGCTAGAATCAGATTTATTTTATTTTTTTTATTGTGAAAAATGTCAGTTTCACGAAATTAAGAATCCATTCTCGTTTTAATTTGGTTGGCGAAAATTCGACCGTTTGGCAAATTTAAAGTTAAAAAAAAAAAAAAAAAAAAAAAGCGCACCACACGAAGATGCGTAACTAACGCTAGAAACGATTATTTATGTAAACTAATTTAGATGTTCATACTTAAAAATAAAAATTAATTTAGAGAATTGCAACCTTTTTTTTGTGCAAGATTATTGCAATTAATTAGGTAGACAGCTGCACACATTTTTTCTTCCTCGTTATCTTCTTCTTTAATTTCTCAGTATCTCGCTTCAAATATTCGTTTCTATTACTATTAATTAGATAATGCTGTGATTAAATATATCACGGATACATGATAATATAAATTAAATTATGAAATAAAATATTATATTATAATTAGCCGCACTATCCAAATTACTTTCTAAAGACATACATATAGTGACATGTACTATGTATGATACAAGTGGTCACCACATAAAACATCAAATCCATCTAATAGTTCTAATATACTAATAATAAATAAATAATTAATATATAAAAGAAATCAAACTGCAAAGTGACCTAAGCACACTCCACACTTGTTTATAAATAGCACTTCACTTCCTCTCCATTTTCTCAAACACAAACACAAAAAAACACACTTTTCTCTCTCAAATCTCCTCAATTTTTTCTACTTCAAAATCCAAATCTAAATTCGAAAAGGAAAAAAAAATTAAAAAGAAAAGAAAATGAGAAGCGGCGGCAGTTTATTTCACACATCAACAAGAATGACCACCGCCGAGGCGACAACCACCGCGAAGGCGACATTCTCGCCGCCGGCGACCATCCAGCGGTCGCCGTGGCACTCGCCGGTGCCGTACCTATTCGGCGGGCTGGCGGCGATGCTGGGGCTCATAGCCTTCGCCCTCCTCATCCTAGCCTGCTCCTACTGGAAGCTCTCCGCCGGGGAGGAAGGCCGGGAGGACGACGTTGAGGGCGGCGCCGCCGCCGAGAAAGGCGACAGCACCTCCGCCGAGAAGGCGCTGCCGGTGTTCGAGGAGAAGTTTCTGGTGATCATGGCTGGCGAAGTCAAGCCCACTTTCTTGGCCACCCCCATGGCTAGTAGAAGTGCTTCTTTTGATGAAGAAAAGGTCGAAAATAAAGAGAAGAAAATTCATGAAGAAGAAGAAGAAGAAGAAAAGGTGAAGAAAAATGTTGAAGAAAATGGAGGTGCAGAGCAATCCCAATCAAGTTCAAGTCTTAGTTAATGAATAATATTATTAGGGTTTTATGAATTAATTTTGATATTTTCATTTTCTTTTTCTTTTTATTTTGGGGTTTGAGTGATCTTGCTCAATTTTTGTGATCCGGGAAAATTGTAAATTTTCTAATGAGATGAGATGAGCAGCTTCGGTTTGTTGAAATATTAATTATTTGGTCACAGCTGTTAATTAATTAAATTTGCAGAGTAATTAGTATAATTAATTAATTAATTGTTATTACTACTAAGTACAACTATATATAAGTAGTCCACTTAATTAATTAATTAACTAAGTTTGCCTTTGCAACCAGATAAGAATTGTGCTTGAAATTTAAAAAATAAATAAATAAAATTGAAGTTGTCATGAAGCACTAACATTTAATTTGTGCTTGGTGAAGAGGATAAGACTGAGAAAATGATCAAAAGTATATATTCTTAATTAATGGAGTTCCCTTTTCTTGTTTAATTAATATATGGTGCCATTACACACACAATTATATTTTATATAGTAGTATTATGTAATTATCAAACATAAATTCTGTGAATGGGTTAGCCGGATTTGGCTACCGGCGGCGGAAGGGTGGGCGGAGCAAGGCGGTGGCCCCACACGTAGCAAAGGGCATGCATGCTTTGGCCTTTTCGAGTGTTGCTTTAATTTAATTTGTTGCTTTTGAGCTGGAAAAAAAGAAAAAAAAAGTTTCAATAATGTACTTTAGTTTTTGGCCAATTTGTTCACATGTACTTCGAGTTTTGAGATGCCATGCAATATTTGCTTAACCCTAAATTCACACGCCTTTTCTTTCTTTATCTTTAACTTTTTTTTATTATTATGTATAATAGCTAGCATGTAGTAATCACAAAAAAGAAAAAAATGAAATCACTAAATAAAAGAAAACTTAATATAGTGAGAGGTTGTATGATAAAATAAAATAAAAAATAAAAAAATAAAAAACGGTTATTTCATCGAAAACACGGGTCCTCGCTATTCCGTCAACAGGTGAGTCAGTATTTTACTCGACAACAAGATTTTCGTCGGCATTCCGTCGGCAATCGGATTTTCGTATTTTTGTAGAGGAGGAGAAAATCCTTTTAAAGATGAAAAATATCTAAAATCAAGAATCATTACCTCTCTTTTAATTCGTAGATCAATGATGTGGTGGGGGACATGAGTGGTTTCTCGTGTCATTGAGGTTAATTGATTTGTTGGGATGCAACTTGAATTGAAGTACGCGTGGCGCCATGTTATTGGTGGATAGCTACGTATCATCGAGTTCTAGAGAGTGCCGCGCCGACATCCCTCCGCCGCCTGCGGCGGTCCGACACCGTCAAGCCGTCATTCAATTTCAACGCAGAATTAAGATTTTCAGATTTCGAAACTTTAGGCCAACGTGCTTTTTGCTGCTCCTCGTGACTCTCTAATCTAATAGTGTATATATATATATTTTTATTTCCGCCAAAAAATAAAGAAATAGTAGTACTACTATTAATCAAGTTCATGTATACGTCGATATAAATATATATTATTTTCTTATACAGCCTGTTTTTTTTTTTTTTTTTTTTTTTTTTTTTTTTTTTTAATTTTAGTTTTGTAAAAGAGTTCTCAAATTGACAGGGTTAAATGACTTATGTTGGCACATTTTCTTAATTGTAGACCTAAAATAATATTTACAAGCCATGTAGATAAAAAATGTGCTTTTATGAAATTCTTTTTATAAAAAAGGGCTAAATTTTGATGTTGTTTGTGGGGAAAGTATAATTAATAGGGACACACTTGGGTCAGTCAGAGGTACCGTGCGGCCGGCTAAAACACTGTCATTTTTATTCGTGTAGATTAGCATTTTTCTGTATAAAGATTGGCACTTTAAAAAATTAGCATTTATTCGTAAAATAATTATGTTAAAGATTGACACTTTTATTCGTATAGATTAACATTTTTCTGTATAAAGATTGACACTTTGATCCGGTCACACTATGTGGCCGACCTCACCCAAGTTTTTGTCTAATTAATAACTTTTGAACGCTTTCACAATTTTTGGAACTTAATTTCATCATATATTTCGGCAAAGTACTTCTGCTGACACTAATTTTAGAAAGAAATTTATACATCGGTAAGTATTATTTTATTTTTTAAAGAAAAATAGAAACTCCAAGCAATTTGTATAAACTTGCACTCTAAAATCAACACATTGATTGGGCCCAAATTAAATTGATTCAAATACCATTAGAAACTAAATATTTAATGGCCCAAAAATAAGCCCATAGATCAGCCCAAGTATATATACATTAGCATTAGTAGGCAGAGTACTAAATGAGACATCCAATTTCTGCATTGCATCATAAATTCATAATCATATATTCTGAAATATTTTTTTTTTCATGAATATTCTGAAATCTGAGGTTAAATTTTCTGTTCCTTTCTTATTTTACATCTTGTCTTACAGGATATGTGTATTGTATTTTAAGATACAAAAATTTGTACAATTTAATCTCATACATATCTGCCTTAAGGGGCCTGCATATAATTTATTACACAACGAATAATGAATAATGATATATGTGTATGTTATTTGCTCAAAAAAGAAAAAATTGTGTATGGTAAAATCTGCGAATAATAGTATTATTGACTGACAACTGAAATATTCTGAAAATTTTGGGAATTCAATTTCAATCTCGTGACCAAATTTTGTCCTACCTTTGCACAGTGCATTCCAATATATGGGAATTATTGTACTCAATCATTTACATGAATATATTTTTGAAATTAAGCAGAATACCATGTAAATCAACAAAAACCTTAGACCATTAGAAATAATGATGTATTTCTCAAGCTGTCTAATACAGCGTTATTTCTTGACTTTAGGGTTAATAGGGGTACTAGGAATTTTAGAGTTGAATAAAAACGGTAATACTCCTATATGTCAAATTAAGATGGGTTGTTGAGTAATTATAATAAGAACTCTGTATTTATTAGAGCCGGCAAAATGACCGGCCTGCCCGACCCGAGCCCATTAGGTTTTGAACTAAACAGTGGTTGTCCCAATTACGCTCGAAAATTTATTGGGCCAAAATATTTGAGGCCGAATTCGGCTCGAAAACTATCCCTTAGTGTAAAAATGATCGTGTCGGATTGGGTCGAGCTCGTCGGACTTATATTTCAATATTATTTGTAGGTAGTTCGGGCCTTCTCAAAATCCTACTAAGCCTAAATATATGTGACACATCCCAAAACCAAATCGGCCTTGGGTCGGGTTGAGTAGGGCTAACTTTGCCACCTCTAGAATTTATCTTTTTATGACTTATCTCCTCATGTAGTTTTAGTCAGAATGTTTCTTCCGAAAAAAATGAAATTAGATGTCGACTCAATATAATATAATAAATAAAATCTACGAGCGAGACATTCAAATCGAATCTTGAAATTATTAAGGAGGCAACGAGAAGGAAGGGAAGCCAAGCAAATGAATTATGGAAGGGGGCCAAGTTTTAGGGTTTTTAGATTTTAGTTGAAATGGCCACAAGAAAGCTAAGCTATCACAATCAAAGCATGAAAATCGATGTCAATAATAAAGACTTGCCATTTCCTATGATGCCCCTAACGCTCCCACAAAAGCCACCCCCCTTTATTCTGTCAATTTCAACTACTAATTTCTACTTGCACTATTTTCTTTTTTATTGGCCCAAATTTATTATCTCTATTTTGTTGAATAGCAATCGGATAATTATTGTCCACTATGTCATGATATTAAATTTGATTATTATTTAAATTAAAGTTGCAAATGCAAAATTAATGAACTAGGGTGGTGAAGTGCAGCCCAAAACTCGAAATTAATTAACCAATTCCAGCTGAAAATTGGAATAGAACAGCAAATAAAAGTGGGGCAAAGCCCAAGTTGCCGCCAAATCCAAGACTACAATTTACGTATGGGAGTCGCGCACTAGTAATGCCATATAAATAAATATATACTTCATCCGTTCCATTTATAACGTCCCATTTCTCACGAATCTTTTATTTTAAGCACAAGTTTTTAGGATAATATAATTAGAGATAATGAGTAGCCTTTAATACTCATTCTATTCAAGAAAATCTTGTCTTAATTCCATTCCGGACCATCTCCCAAAATCACGCACTTTCTATTTTTTGGACATGAACACACACGCATTATAACAATACATTTTATAGCCAGCCTTTTAACATTACATATTTACTTAAAAATTTACCTCACAATAAACAATACAAGTCAATTATATTATTTCTGAAAACTCATGTTGGTCAAATCAAACCAAAATTTTTAGAGATGGATGAAGTATATTTTAATATTCTAAAATAGAGCGTTATAGATCCATAAAAGCATATTGATGTTTGATCTTAAATTAAAAATTATATCAAAATGTTTAATTTAGTATAAAAATAGTAAAAACCGAATAACAAACGAACAAATTATGATGATTTCAAATATTATGATTTTAAGTAAATAGGAAATGTGAGTTAAAATTCTAATTATTTCTTTACTAAGAAAGAGCTCATTGATCACCACAAGGGAACGACTGAACGAGTGGGGAGTAGAAAACAAAAAGGTTTTAGGAGTAGAGAAGTGCGAGAGCCAACCAAATCGCCCACGTCTCTCTGTGGACCCCGCTCCTTGTCTAAAATACAAGATCATATTTTCCGAAAATAGGAAAAGATGGCTTTTTATTTGGCTAAGAATCCGCCAACTGTCGTCACCTGATTGGGCAGCTCCAAGATCATCCCTACCCATTCAGCTTACTTGTCAAATGCTGTGTTTCGCACTTCCCCACTATACATAAAAGAGCAAGAAATTTTGAATACACTCCGCAATTCTCTCTTCAACTATCTAGAGAGAGAGAGAGATTGAGAGTGAAGCTGCAGCTGAATCGAAGGGAGAAGAAGAAGAAGAAGAAGAAGAAAATGGGTGGTGAAACATGGAGCCTGACCGCGAAGCTCTGCGACTCGTGCAAGTCGGCGTCGGCGGCGGTGTTCTGCCGCGCCGACTCCGCCTTCCTCTGCGTGTCCTGCGACGGCAAGATCCACGCCGCCAACAAGCTGGCGTCGCGCCACGGCCGCGTCTGGATCTGCGAGGTCTGCGAGCAGGCGCCGGCCTCCTTCACCTGCAAGGCCGACGCCGCCTCCCTCTGCGCCGCCTGCGACCGCGACATCCACTCCGCCAACCCCCTCGCCCGCCGCCACGAGCGCGTCCCCGTCGTCCCCTTTTACGATTCCGCCTCCGCCTCCAAGTCCTCCCCCCCCTCCGACGAGTACTCCGAGGAGGAGGCCGAGGCCGCCTCCTGGCTCCTACCCGACCCGAACAACAAGGCGGAGGACGAATCCGGGTCGCCCGAGTACATGTCCGCCGAGTACCTCTTCACCGACATGGATCCCTATTTGGATCTGGATCTCAAATCCGGCGACCCGAAGCCGCACCATGCGGCGACCGTCGACGACCACAACCACAAGCATTACTCCTCCGATGGCGTCGTCCCGGTGCAGAGTAAGACCGAATTCGGGTCGGGTCACTTCCCGGGTCCCGTCGTCGACGGTTTCCCCACCTACGAAATCGACTACTCGGGCCCGAAGCCTTTCATGTACAACTTCACCTCTCAATCCATTAGCCAAAGTGTAATCTCCTCTTCCTCTGCAATTTTTCTCTTCAATTATAATTAATTTTATGTTAAATCAATTAATTAATCAAATCTAAAACCTAATCGATCGATGCAGGTGTCGTCGTCTTCGCTAGAGGTGGGGGTGGTGCCGGAGCACAGCGGCGCGGCGGAAGCGACGGAGAGCTTCGCGAAGGGCGAGGGGGTGGCGGTGGCAGTCTCCGGCATGGACAGGGAAGCTCGCGTCCTGAGGTACAGAGAGAAGAGGAAGAACAGAAAGTTCGAGAAAACAATCCGGTACGCCTCGAGGAAAGCGTACGCGGAGACGAGGCCGAGGATCAAGGGTAGATTCGCGAAGCGGTCGGAGCTGGAGGTGGAGTCCCTCCTCGCCGCCGACGCCGCCTCGTACGGCGTCGTTCCGTCGTTCTGAGTGTAAGGTCCGATGATCTGTTTTTTTTTTTTTTTTTTTTTTTTTTTAAGGAAGGTCCGATGATCTTAGGTATTATTAATCGAATTTTGGGAGCCAGATTTTGTAGGCTCTATAACATCTGATGATGATGATGAAATCGATCGTCGTGTGTAAATATTTTGTAATTTCATGTATGGGTTCCCTCGATTTTGTACTGACGTTTTCCACTTCTTTCTTGTGTTATAATCTCCAGATTTTGATGCTTCGTTGCATCTATGCTATATATACAATTCTACTAATCTTCAAGGTTCAAATCTCTTCAATAAGAAGAAAATAATTCACATACTACGGTATATATAAATAACTCATGGTGCAACAATTTATGTGAACAAGCTCAAGTTTATGATAAAAGGTTTCGGGTTTGAGTATTCCATGATACGGGTTTTAAACTTCAGTTAGATTGTTTCAAAAGCTCGAGATTAGGATATATTAGTACAAAAATATACTTCATGTGGGAACTATAATGTAGGGGGGGTTTCTTGCTATTCTAGTTGTTTTAATGTAAAAAAAAAATGATTTTATATTTCATTGATCTTAGGTTGGAAAGAGGTTTATAAATCGATTTGTGAAATCAAAAGTTATACTCATTTTGTCCCAAGTGCTTATACTTTATTCTATTATATTAATATACTCGGAATGACCTGTATCAAATACTACATTCATCCCATTATATTAGAGTTATTTGCTTTTTGATTTTTCGGCATGCTTTTCTACTGAAACTTAGTACGAGTTTTAAAATATAATTTTGATGTATTTATTTTTTTTATATTATAAGTGTCGTTGTATCCCGTAAAAAAATAAATACGTCAAAATTATATTTTAAAAACTCGTACTAGATTCCGGTAGAAAAGCGTGCTGAAAAATCAAAAAATAAAGGGCTCTAATATAATGGGATGTAAGTAGTACATAAATAGCTAGCTAAGACAGATGGAGGGGGATATGTCCATGTATTGGCTTCTAAAAGTCGGATGTCGGCATCCTTTGTGTTACGGTGTGGTCTGTAAATTTAGTGTTAAAATTATTGTAAAAAGAAAGGAAGTTATTTTCTTTTTTTTCTTTTTCGAGAGAGAGGTGTAAAAGCAACGTTTTTAATGTTCTTAGTTCATAATAATATTGTCTCCATTCTTTAAAAAAAAAAAGGTTATATTGTCTCCATTATTTCGTGCAAGTAACATGAACAATACTGGCTTATTTTAGATCAACACATTCATGGCATCTCTCCCCCATATTTCCTTTCCTTCATTCCCAATTTCTTGGATTTTTCTTCACTCATTCATTATTCAATTAATGTCATCATTGTTTAATATTCCTTCTAATTCAATTACTATTTTTTTTGGGTCAATTGTACTTTTTGAATAAATTATTATCCCAAGTGAAAATAAATTAGACATATAACTAAACCATAATTCTAACCACATAATCGATTGTTATTGTACAATTATTTAAGTTTAAGTAATATATTTTACACAAACTTTCAGCGTCCACGTTGTTTTCATACTGAATTAAAACATCGTTATATTGTTTATATAAAGAATTAAAAAATACTTAAAAAAAAAAAAAAAAAGAGGACTGAAATAAACTAGAGTATGTTGATAAGGCTGTGGCCCACACACGTATCAGATAACGAGACGCCATTGGCTGGCTGGATTTCCAATTCCTTCAGACGTCAGACCTCATATAGTTGTGTGTGGGCCCCCACCACCACGTGTCCAATTTAATAATTCATAATAATATAGTACTACTATTAGTCAAATCTGTATTTTTCCTTGAATTTTTGAAATAACTAAAAAAATATGGCGATAACTCTAGAGTTGTGTCGCAGCTGTCGATTTCAGTCCTTTTGTTTTCATTCACCATTGTTTATTCGTTGACAAAATTGGAGTGATTGCGATGGAAACTTTAATTTCATTGCTATGTTAATCTATTCTCGTCGACAAAAAAAGATGTATTCAACTATCTACTTTTTTCTTTCATTACAAAATTATTATCAATGCTTTGGAATTTGGATATGTATTATTGATTTAATTCGTAATTATATATATATATATATATATATATATATAGTGGTAGATTAACCACTATATATATAAATATTGCAAATCTGTGTTCATGTGTTGATCTAGTGGTAGAAAGTTAACACTTAATTAAGAGGCAGAGACTAAAAAATTATGATTCGAATCTTCCGTGGTATCACTAGCGAACCTACCTTAGGACAAAGGGGAGAATTGGCTCCTTCCAATATTATTTATTTTTTATTTTGGTTTAATAACTATAATTTTGATAAAATTTTAAAAAATTACACCACAGCTCCTTAAGTCTTGTCGCGGCTCCCCTCGATATTCTTTTTTGGGTACGCCCCTGCGCGGTATGATCTTTGAATTTTACATTTAGTTGTTTCAAAAAAGAATTGCAAACATAAACCTTCTTAAAACCTCGTGGAGAAATAAACAATGATGTACCAACCTTTACTAATGAGAAAAAGTAAATAGCTTTCAATAAGCTCTATGTGTATAATTAAAATCAATATATTTGGTTAAGTGCTAACTCTCGTATTATGAATGTTTGTAACTATGATGAAATTGGCGCCATTTCATTAGACAGTACAGTAGAATCAGAAAATTACATTAAAAAAAACAAAATATTTGACATACATTAAAGAATTTTATTTTTTGATATATATATAGTTTTGTTCATTTGTAAGTGAAGATAATGTAGGGTCAGCTGCTAGCTAGTCAAAAGCCAAGCTCTTTACGCAATTCATGTATTCATTCATCGTAGTTTTACAGGGTATTCTCATTTATTCATAAAATGAATTAGATAATAGTATTATTTATATAATAGTGATATTGTAATGATTCGCAATTTTTTTTTGTAAAACTTCAATATATTTAGTCAGTTTAATAGTTCTGAATCTTTCTATCTCGCTATGCATTATGGGAAGTTCAATGGGAAATCTCATGGATTGTTTATTTAAAACAACATATGTGCAAAAATAAAAATAAAAATAAAAAGCCAAGTATTTTTCCATAGAAATTTCCTTGAATTATTAAGCCAGGTCGGTCACGTCACGCCAAGTAATTTCAATTTTCAAGGGCTTTCATCAAATGATCCAAAGTTATCTTAATCCAAATATTGCCCCTCTCTCTCTCTATTTATTTTTTATTTTGTTTAAATAGACTCAAAAACGTTTTATAATAATCATCTCTTCTTAGGAAACACGAATTTTTCTATTTGGACATGTTGAGTTTTTGGTGCAAGTTTGAAATACTCCCTCCGTTTTTGGTGCAAGTTTGAAATACTCCATCAGTTTCGCTGAATATTTGTTATTTCATTTTCGGTCCATTTCACCAGAATATGCATTTATTTTGCACATTACTCCACCCATATTAATGTGAGCCTCTCTTTCCACTAACACCACTCACCTACTATTTATTAAAAAACTCGTTGAAAAAAAAAACAAATACTTAGCTAAAACGGAGAGAGTATTTTAAAATCTCTAACACTCGCTCTCTTATTCTCAAGAAAATAAAATAAAAATGCCGACCTAAGAGTAGTGGGATTAATGCGTGAGATATCCGTGATAAATGTCTCATGTTTGAGTATTCTATGGCGTGGTATTTAAATTTCATGTTCGAAGCTCGTATGATTGGCTTTAACTCTATGTTTATTTCGATTCAACTCACTTATGCATCTTGAATTTAGTAAACGTATAGAATGGATCAAATTGCTTCTGTATTTGATGAATCTATAAATAAATCAGAGAATTTATACCTCAACATATATATACCAGAGATAAAATAGCAAATAGTATAAATGGGAGAAACATGATGACCTCAAAAGCATAACGATCCACAATCTACGTCGCGCCCATGGCCAAATCCAACTAAACCTTTCCGATGAACTCCACATCGAACAAAAGAACTGAATCCGGTGGAATAACGCATGATCCTGCACCACCAATTCATTTGAGCACAACAACTAGCCTTTAGCAACACCAATAATCGAAACATAAGAATGAATCTTGAAAACAAGGATTAATCAATGTCTTAGGCTAGGTCTCTCAATATATGAAGTTCTCCTTTACTTCAGCAAATATTAATTCCCAGATCAATTTGCTTCTTGAGTATCTTAGTTACTTTTGTCATTTATATTGTTATCAATCTTCGTTCATATACCCCGATGATTACAATACACATATATCATAACAATGGTGAAGAAAATAGTTAGTTATGCTTTACCTCCTTTGCAGCCTGCTCCCCTCATGCCATATCCCAATGCTGGAGGGATTCTCAGCTTGCGTTTCCCTCCTGCAAAATTAACACTTCAAGTTGCATTTCTCTCTTACAACAAAAACGAAGACGAAGACGAAGACAAGACAAAGACAAAGAATGACGACAATATCCATTTTCTACACATACTCAATTTAACCAGAATCAAAGAATGAACTTTTGATGTAGTTAAATCAAATTTACTATACATAAGTGTGAGGAATATATTTCGTTAAATGTAGAATTTAAGCATTTTCAAAGATGATAATGGAGTACAATGGAGTACCAGGTAGCATGGCTGGAATTCCATCTCCACCAAGAATTCCAGCATCCCATCCTTTAATTACCTGCATTACAATCACATACACTAATACAGTAACAGTCATGCTAATTTCAATATTTGAATTTCTATTTCTATTTCGTTTTTTTTCCCCCAAAATTGAATTAAACTATAACGAATTGCACGAACCTCACCAACGCCAATGCGAAATGTGAGAGGCTTTCCTCTATTGTAACTGCTATCAAACACCTTCCCATCTTCCAATCTCCCTATGTAATGCGCCTGTAAATTTAATTTTGATTTTGTTGCAGCGAGATTCAAACCTAATTACAGAACAATGGAAGGAAACAGATTTCATCGAATTCACCTTAATGAGCTGCCCTTGAACAGGTTGGGGCCCAGTCCCGACAACCTTATCGCAGTAGGCGAGCCCCGAAGGAGCCGCCGTGAACTCACATGGAGCGACGGCGGCGCCGCTCTCCGCCGCCGCAGCGTCCGCCCGGGGATGAAGCAGTTGGAGAATGCTGAAGCAGAAACCAAATCCGACAGCTTCTCTTCTGCACAATAGAGGTGAACTTGCGGTTGAATGTTTGATTTCGTTCGATTTGAGAGCGGAGGATTCGATTATCCGCAGCTTTCTTCTGGTAAGAGCTCCCAACCCAAGAGCAGGATTGTAAGCTCCGATTGAAAATGGAAGAGCGCTCATTTTCGAGGTTCGGAATCAGCCACAATTTTTGGAAAGAGATATAATTTGAATTTCTTTTTGTGGTAAAATGAAAAATCAACAAGAGTACGAGTGGGCTTATTATTGGGCTTGAGCCCAAATTGATTTCTTGAAATAATTAATTCATTAATTTTTTTAAATATATTTATCATGTCTAGAGAAAGTTTTCAATGCAATTATGAAGATGTTCCATGATTACTGTGTAATGCTACATAGATTTATTTATTTTTGAATAAATTTATGATAGAATTGGTGAATATGAGACTTGCCACGTCGACTATGGACATGCTATTGTGGATATTAGAGTATTTGCGAGGGCACTTAGAGCACCCCCAACGTGTCGGGATCGGCCCGCGTGCCGCCGAGAGCGATTTCGGGATCGATCCCCGGCGCGCGCGATCTCGGTGCTGACATCATTATGACGTCAGCCACCCTATTTTTATTTTTATTTTAAATTGATTTTTCAGAATAAAAATAAAATAAAAAAAATAAAAAAAAATCAAATGAGCCGTTTGGATCACCAACGGCTACTTCCAAAATTTCACCTATAAATTCATCTTCATTTTTCTTCTTCTTCACCCCTCTTTACTCAATTTCTTCCTCATTTTTCCTTAAGTTTTTGAAAATTTCACATCAAATTCAAGCAAAAAAAAAAAATGGCGGATCCCATGGAGAACGAATTCAACGCTTGGTACGGAGATTACGCCGCCAACTACGGAGCGCCGCTACCGCCGCCTCCCACAAATCTGGAGGATCCTCCAACTCTAACTCTGGGGCTCGGTTTTGGTGCATTTGCCAACTCTCGAGAGTTAACGATTCGGTCGATTTTCAACCCCTCCCATTAATTCTGGCGAAGCTCGCTTCGCAACGCAAGGCTTGGAGTCCATGAATCTTGCCGCCTCATTCGAGAGTGTCTCCAATGTTCCCGCTCCGTCGCCGTCGAAAGGAAAAGGGAAGGCAAAAATGAAGGCGAAGGCAAAGGCGAAAGCGAAGGCGAAGCCCAACGAAGATGACATCGATGGCACTCCGACAAATAAGCCGCCTACCCCATACTCTCCCGAAGAAATGGCGGTTGTCGCGTGGTGTTGGTATGCAGTGTCTCAAGATCCAAGAAAGGGAAGAGACCAAACAAACCTCCAATTTTGGAAGCGGATCGAGCAACTTTACAATCAAAAGAAGCCGAAAGACGCGATCGACCAGGACCACGTTCAACTCAAATCGCACTTCGGAAGAGCGCAAGCAAAAGTTGCCTCATTCAACGGCTGCTACCTTCAAACAAAGAGGGAATGACCAAGCAGGTCATCCAACTGAGGACAACTACGACACTGCAAATAAGTTGTTCTACAACAAGAACAAGAAGCAATACTTCGTTCTTAAGGAGGCTTGGAGGATCTTGCACCAGCTTCTCAAATTTCAAGGCGTCGGCTCGAAGTCGATCCGAGGATGATGCCGGTTTCTATAGTCATGACCAGCTGATTGGGCAGAAGCAAGCAAAGAACCAATATCGCAACAAGGGAAAAGCGACGGCAAGTGCCACACTAGAAAACGTCCCCGAGGAAATGAATGTCAATCTAGTCCAAATAACGACCGAAGCAAATTGAGAATTCATCGAGTGGACAAAGGCTAAAGCTCGCGAATCACGTTCAAAAGTGATAAGGAATTATCAGAAGGCGTTGGCGACAGATACGAGTAGAATGACACCGGCGCAATTGGAATAACATCTTGAGCTGTGCAATGAATTGAAGAGCTTGATTTGATTTTTTTTATTATTATCTAAATTTAGATGTTTCTTTAATTTAGATGTTTTTTAAATTTTATGTAATGTCTAGTATTTGAATTCAATAATTAAAATTAGTTTCAAATAATTTGGTTTAGAGACAAATCAAAATCGAAAACAAAACAAAAATCGAAAATATAAATTGAAATTAAAAAAAGATTTTAAAAATAAAAAATAAGAATAAAAAAAAAATCGGAGAGATCCTGAGAAAGATCTCATGCACTGGGGCAGTTTTTGGGTGTGAGATCTCTCCCACTTTCCGGAAAGTGGGAGAGATCCCATAATTAAAGATCTACATTGGGGTGCTCTTATCAATTCGATATGTGGATCAATACTGACATTTCAGCATTTAACAAGTTTCACTTGTTAGTGAGACATGCCATGATATCTAACGAATATATATGTAGCATATACAAACACTTGCTTTTCAAATGGAATAAGCATAAGAGCGATATTTATTGGGAAAAAAAAAGAAAGAAAAACAAAAAAACAAAAAAAACAAAGAAGAAGATACATTGATAATGGAATAAGCATAAGAGCGACTTTTATTGGGGGGGAAAGAAAAAAAAACAAAAGAAGAAGGTACATTGATAAAGAGGGGTGAAATATTAACATTATCCTTCGTCTAGACCGTTCTATGATGGCAAGAGAATGGAATATGCAAGTGTGAAACTAGCTTATTTAGATATGAAATACTCTTCCCGTCCTATTGTATTGTAATGATAGAGTTATTTAAATATTGTTATAGATTCAATTCGATTAAAATTAACTTATGAAAAATAAATTGCACTAGTCATTAGTAGGGATGGCAATGGGCCGGATCTAGACCAGATCCGCCTTACTCCAGATCCAGATCCGTAAAAAAAAAATTGTCCGGATCCGATCCAGATATGTCGGGTCTAAAAAATCGAAATCCAGATTCAGATCCATCGGATCCACGGGTCTACGGATCTAGACCCGGATCCATAGTCTTTTTTTCCTAAAATGAATTTTTGAAATAATAAAAAGAATTATAGTACAATAATAATCATAATAAGTTTTTACGATATATCAAAACGAGTTGTAAAAATCTCAAGTACATAGATAAAAATCAAAAGTAAAATGTCTCCCAAGTGAAATGAGGGCCGCCTCCGCCTGTATGCTTGTTTCAAATTAGGTTTTCAATCTATAATTTCTAAAAACTAATATAATTAGAATATATATATATATATATATATATATATATATATAATATTTACAATATATATATATATTTATATAATGGATCCATGGACCGGATCTGGGTCTAAAAAATCAAATCCAGATCCAGATCCAAAAATTGGCTATTAAATCCGGATCCGATCCAAATCCATTGGGTCCAATTTTACAAGACCCAGATCTATAAAATCGGATCTGGATCACCGGATCTGGACCGGGTCCAGGACCCACTGCCATCCCTAGTCATTAGTATATACGTACAATAACTTATAGAAACAAGTGCCCTTTATATTTTATAATATAATTTAGGTCTAATATGATATGACCGTCATATTAATAATGTTTTTTTTTAAATAGACTTTATCATTTTTTTACGTTTTTTTTACACTTTTATTATTATTTTTAATTATTGTACCTAAAAGAAATATGAAAACTTATTGGGACAAGAAAGTGATAATGATAATGAAGGGCAACAGTTGGTAAGACGCTTCTTTTCCAACCAATAAAGGGGAAAATATAGAACCATTATTGATATTTTTTTGCGAAAAAAAAAAGAAAAAAAAGTGCATACATGTGAAATACCAAAATTACAAAAATATTGTGGAAAAAAGGAGTTTGTGTAGGCTCATAATTTGAGAATAATTACACAAGAAGAATAAGAAGTTGACTTTAACTAAAATAAATAGAGAGACGAAGTTATAAATAATTAAGCTCTCACCTAAAGGAAAGAAGGAAAAAAAAATCAGAAAATTGGTGGAGATGCAGATATTCGTCAAAACCCTCACCGGAAAGACGATAACCCTCGAGGTTGAGAGCAGCGACACCATCGATAATGTCAAGGCCAAGATTCAGGTCCTCATTCTCTCCTTCTTCTTCTTCTTAATTTATTTAATGGATCACTGATTGTTAGCTCGGCTTTGCTGCGGAGGTTTTCGATTTTGAGTTCACGATTGTTCCTCTTTTTTTGATTCTTTTTTTTTTTTCTTCGCGTTATTTCTTGATTATGACGAGGATTGAGGATGGAGGTAGGGTTTTCTGGTGGTGTATGATTGGGTTTTCTTTTGCAATCACTCGATTACAAGTATTTGCCTTGAAATTCAAATTTGCGCTTAGCATAGTAGGGTTGTGTTGTGATGGGTTGGACAAAGTTTGGATATTTTGATTAATGAGTTCAGGTTTTGTCTGCTTGATGCTAGATTTCTTGCACTCCTCCCGTGAACATCTGAATTTTATGAGATGCTTTCTGGATTTTCAGCCAATTCTACTAGTTTGAAATATAGAAGAGGGATTCTACAATAATTATCTTTTTAGAAATTTCTAGATAACAAGTTAAAATGTTTTGGTAACCATATATGTGTTATGATTCTATGAATGCTATCAGAGTATTACCTCTAATTCTTAGGTCCCTAGTAATCGCGCAGTCCAACGTTGGTAGTAATCGAGATATTGATTTATTTTTGGATTATTCTTTGTAAAGAGTGGACTAGATTATTAACGTCTCGAAGAATATGTGAGTGTGGCAATCGTAGTATGTTACTATTGATCTTTATTGTTGGGAGATAGTACTATTGTTATGTAATTTAGTCATTCATTAAAGGAGAACGTATATTGTTTCAATTGCATATTAGGTTGCACGTTGAGGCTGTAATTTGTGTTTTAATATTGGATGTATCGAACTTCTCGTCTCTACCCATTGCAACCTAGTTCACTTGCTGACTGTAATGATATGATTGGCTGCTGATTCCAGGATAAAGAAGGCATTCCTCCTGACCAGCAGAGGCTAATATTTGCCGGTAAACAGTTGGAAGATGGTAGGACCTTGGCAGATTACAACATCCAGAAAGAATCAACACTTCACCTTGTTTTGAGACTTAGGGGAGGTACTATGATCAAGGTTAAGACCCTTACTGGAAAAGAAATCGAGATTGATATCGAGCCAACTGATACTATCGACCGAATCAAGGAAAGGGTTGAGGAGAAAGAGGGAATTCCTCCGGTGCAGCAAAGGTTTGTTGTTTAAACTTACATGAAACCAGTTTCTAACACACATAATTCCTTAATTCCTTCCGTGCGCTGCTGCTTCAGTTATAGTTTTGATTCAGTCGTGTTTTTAATTCTGATTGCACTATGCTGAATTTTTTTTCTGTCCGTCATGATTATTCTTGCCCTGTGAATTATTCTTCAAGTGTTACAGAACTGCATATCATTTTCGTTCCCTTGTCAGAGTATAAGAGATTTTTAGGTACTCCGTCCCATTCTACTTGGCGTACCTCTATTATTTTATACTCACATATATTCAAGAAATGTGTCAAGTTGAACGCGACGGAGGGAGTATATAAGACAGAAACATTTTATATTTGTCTTTGTTGATGATTCATAGAATAAGTCTTTGATTAATTTACTGATTCCAACCCTTAGATTTATATTCTTTCTAATTGTTTCTTGAAGTCTTGTCTTCTCTCCTGTATTCTAATAACCATTGGGAGATTTAGTTCTTGGCCGTTTGTTTCTAAATTCTAATATGGTGGTTGAAACTCGTTCCCCAATGTCAATGGAGGCCTACACTTTGTGACTTCCATTCAAACTAAATTGATGCCTTCTGAAGACCGTTTCTCGAAATACTGAATTTGGCCAATATTTCAAGTCCGGTAAATTTGAAGAGAACATAATCGATCTCTCCATCGTATTTCTCATTGCAGGCTGATTTATGCTGGGAAGCAGCTCGGAGATGACAAAACTGCGAAAGACTACAATATCGAGGGCGGCTCAGTTCTTCACCTTGTCCTCGCCTTGAGGGGTGGCTCTTTCTAATATCTAAATAGCAATTTATGAACTGATTGATTCCCTATGGTGTGTGTTCCTTGAGCGATTTTTATCGACATTGCTATTAATATCGAGTTTGTGATTTCGAGTGGTTTTTTTAGCTGATTTGATCTTACCAAGATTGTTTCTCCTTCTCATACTCATTTGCAGATTTTTACGCCCTACTCTTAAGCTGTTCTATCGAGTCTATATAATACATAAATCGCTCTGTTTCGGTGAAGATGAGAACATGTAATTATTTTATATTTTACATATATTCAACAAACGTCTCGTCTTCGATGGGATTGGGGGAGTAGTAGCATTGGGAATCTTAAGAAATCGTCCTGACGTTTTCATATAATATATGGAGAAAAGTTACAAGCATTCATAATTCTTATAACAAGTCTTGTTAAGTAAAGGATATTAGCAAAGACTGATCGATCGATCGCTATAATTTTTACAGTTCAGTGCTCATAAGCTTCCTTCTTTCCTTCCTATAGTTGTTCGTTTTCTTGTGGGATCGAAGGGCTTTGATCAGTCTCGTTCAGCGGAGGCAGTATGAGACGATTCCTCCTCCTTTTTCGCAGCCAGAAATCGAACGACCACGATGGTGATGTTATCGCCGCTCCCTCTCTGGTTAGCTTCTTGCATTAGCCTCTTTGCTGCATCTTCGGGGTCTGGGATCGGCTTGATCATAGCAACGGCTTCCTGAAAAACGAAAACGTAGATCGATCAACAACACATATTACATTCATTCTAAACATTATTGCAAGGATCATATAGAGCCAAGGTCGGACCTCGTTTGTTACCACGTCCCATAGCCCATCGCTTGCAAGGATGAGAAACTCGAGGGTGTCATCGACTTTTTCCTCCTGCCAAGTATGTCGAACTATATCATACATGCCACGTAAAGGGAAGGAAGGAGCAAAAGGATCGAGGCTTCGATGATAAGCGACCGAGTACCTGAATATCTGGATCAGCAACCACATACTGCTTCAGTAGTCTATCTCCGAATGCACGAGATACAGCAAGCACTCCTCCGACTCTCCAAGTTCCTGCACGAAACATTTTTAAACGATTAGAGAAATCGAAAAAATCATCTATCCGGTCCCACAAATAAAAGGGCGAGAAAAATACCAGCCCACATGACGAAACCACCAGCCTCTTCGATACGTTGTCTCTCATCTGTTTGGTCCGGCTTGTGATCTCGAGACACAGCAATAGCTGCAGGAGAAAACACAAAAATTCATTCAAATGCAAAATAAACTCCAAGAAAACATATTACATACAACAAATATAGTTCAGATAAACCGATTTAGGATCTAAATCCGCTAAAGCAATGGTACGATTTCCAAGACATACCATGACCACCCCTGCAAATAACAGCTCTTGAATCTCCAACATTTGCAACGAGTAAGCGGTCACCAACAAGGATAGCTGTGGAAGCAGTAGATCCAGCATCCCTGTTTTGATTGTTCTCGGATTTCAGGAATTCCGAATCCGTATGACTGTAGGCATCCGCTGGAATCAGAGGCACATTTGTCATAACAGCATACGTATCCATATACGTGTGTGTGAGTGTGACTGAGTGTGAAAAAGTAACTTATATATCACGAGGACATACATATAGCCGATTTAGTATCGGAAATAAATTTTGGATGTCTTATCAGGTTGCTGAAAAGGTTTTGTTTAACATACTCTGCAGCTCGAGCTCCCCCGTGACCTAATAACAATGGAAGCTAGTCAGAATTATTATCTTTCGTCGATCTAGCATTCACTAAATAAGTTGTAATAAGATGCAATAAATCTCAAACACATCTTTATTACCGTATGAAAAAAATCATAATAACTAAAATACGGCAATACCTAAATCTGAGAGGGATGAATCGGAAAAACTAAAATACGGAGTAATAGGAAAAGCATAGGAATCTAAAAACAAAGAAGATACTACAATAGGAATCTAAAGTTGATAATGTTTCGAACTAATAGGTACGATAAGTTCCCTTTAAGTCGTATGTCTGCATTTCCAGCCATCTTTACCATCTTTTTGCAGACTAGATATATAAACAGTCATCTCATTTGAGGATTTCGAACCAAGTGCACTCTGCATCGGTTATAGAAAACTAAAGTTCATATAGATGTTGAGACATGCAAAAACAATATTGTGCCATTTTCACTATTCTTCTCACTGAATCGAGGGTTCATCTTGATACAATGTCAAAAAGCAGTTCCGTTCTCACAAACACCAGAAAAGAAAACATACAGAATCTCATATCCACCTTGGTTGTGGCAGAATATCACATGTTAGAGAGAGAGAGAGAGATACCATCAAAGACCCCGAAGAGACCAACGACCTCTCCATCAACACCATCAATCCTTGTCTCATAGAAATCCTCCATTGAAGATCTTTTACCTGGAGAACTTGCATATCCGTAGCTGAACTTTCCATTCTGACTGTACCAAGTAAATACACTCGATTATATTTTAAACAACAAAAAAAAAAAACACTTCTCAACATGACATACATAAATATTTCAATAAACGACAGTAATGGAAACCGAAGTCATTGCAAGATATTTGAGATAATATTAAATAAATTATTTAGATATATAATTTGGACTCAACCGGACAATGGCCAGCAAAGGAAACCCTGTTAAGGAGTTCGATTCCTTGAGGTCATAAATTGAGTCATTATTATACCTTAAAAAAGACAAGACACTATCTTCTTCACTAATAAGAGAAACGTGGGATTAACAAGTGAAACACGCTTAACATAGGCAACAATTCAGTTGCCGTATATAGATGGTTTTCTATTACTTACCATTTTACAGAAATTCATACCAGTGTCATTGCAGACAATATAAACAAAATAGACCTTTTCTCCTTAGATGTAGGCCGTCAAAATTCCAGACCGAAAACGACAAAACAACCTTTTTCTAGAATATCAGTAATGTCATTTCTTATGAGACAGCCAACAATTCTTTTCAAGCCTTTTATTACGTAGTATGGTAATTTAAAGCGCATTAATAAGGCCAACGGGGATCTGCCATTATCGTGCGTAAGCAATTGAACTTCTCGAGCAGATGCAATGCACGTGTCGTTTAGAAAATTTATGATTTGTCCAAAAGTTCCACAATGACAATAAACAATACCTCAAAGTGAGACAAAGCTCAACGGTTTTACACAGCAAACTTCGTAAGACTTGAGCATCCAATAAATCATAACGACTGAGGTTAACATACATTCGATCTTATCCATTTATCTTGATATAGTCTGCCTTCTTCAATGATAAATGCCTCAGCTAAGAAAGTCCAAAAACAGCATTTTATAGCTATAATGCAAAATTTTCTTTTAGTAAAGAAAGGTTTATACTTTATAATCAAGAAGAAAGAATCAAATACATTCTCCACCAAAAAATCATATCACCCACCAAAAAACAAGGAAGGAAAATATGAACAAGAATATATTCCAACATATCATAACAACAAAGTAAAATGGGGCCAGATTATTACCTAAGTCCACCGCCGCTGACCGGAGCGTTATCGACGTGGACTTGGCTTGAAGACTGTGACAATATTGAGTTCAGATAACCCATATGATCAAATCTCCCTACAATATCTTTTCCAATTCAATCTTTCTCTGTTTTTGCTTCAATATTTCTTGACCTCTCCCTAATCAATAGAAGGAATTCACCTAAATCTTTCCTTAAAATACTTTCCTCTAACAAATCTCAACACTCCGAAATGGGGAAAATGCTAATTGTTGCCTAAAGAAAAGATTAGATCAAACCATCACAGCATCTGGGATTGTTTGAATTCCAATCAAGGATTTATATATATATATATATATATATATTTTTAAATCAATCCTGCAAAAAGAAGGCATGAATTACACAGTAATTTAATGAAACGCTGCAAACGAAGCAACAAATCACATGAAGCTTCATAATCAAGAATAGATCTAATAGCATAATAAGAGCCTTAGAAATGAAAAAAAAAAAAAAATCAGATGCAAACCGTCCAAACTTTTCACCTCTAAAACCCATTAATCTTTTTCTTCAACAGAACACGAATAAATTGGAAAAACTATCCATATAAGCATGTGATGTGGGTGCAATAAGTTCAAACTTTTTTCATTCTAATCCCCTAAAAATCAAGCCTTGATCACAATATAATTCAAGAAACATCCCTATAAAAGAAAATGCACGAAAAACACATAAGCACATATGTTTCTTATCCAAAAAGACGTACACAGTTAGAAACAGAGGCTGGAGGGAAGAAAGAACCTGAAGAAATGGGGAGGCAGAAGAGAGAAAGAGAAAGACTTTAGAAAAGTAAATGAGGAAAAAAAGACGAGATGAAGAAAAAAGGGAAGAGAGAGAGAGAGAGAGAGAGAGAGAGAGAGAGAGGGGAGAGGATTGTAATAACAATAATTATTGGAGTAGGTTCGTTCAATCAAAGAAAATAAACCAGGTCAAACTAATCAATAATGGAAAGTCGTTTGTTTTATATTTTCCAGAAATCTCCCCATTTTTTTCAGGATTGATTCTTCTTTCCCCCAACTGAAAATTGAAATAAAAGGGTGCATAAATTTCATTTCGCAATTATATTCTCTTTGTTTCGAGTCACATGCTAAAATTGAGGTGTGCTTGAGAGAGAGAGAGTCAAAAAACAAACCATACCTGCAAAAATTGAGGCAGCCTAACACTTGGCTTACATGCATAAAGAGGTTTCGGCATTCATCGATTCTCAAATCACACCTAAAATTAACCTACTATCAATCAATAAGCAATCTCTCTCTCTCTCTCATATGTATATATATTATATGTATATTCAAAACCTAGAAATGCTATGGATATACATTAAAGTAGACAACTAAGAAAATCACAAGGGTAGAGAAACAATTAAGGCAAGAGGCATAAAGGGATGGAGTTAGGGATGGCAATGCGTCGGGTTTTTGCGGGTACCCGTCCTTCCAAAATCCTAAGGCCCCGTTTGGTTTGACAGATTAGATAAGGGCAGATATAATATGGGATATGTCAAGATTGTATCCCGGATAAAAAAAGTTGTTTGGTTGGCATGTTAATTTTTATATGATTAAAAATTATGTTTGGTTTGCAAGATTGTGTAATAACATATTATTACTCATTTACTAATATACCCTTGCAAATTTATTTTCTACAAGGATATATAATATATATTTCTTTAAAAATTTCATATTTGTATTATTTTAATCAAATAATATGTAAGTTTTACATAATTGATATATTAAAGATTGCAAATTTGAATGGTAAATTAATTATATATAAAAAAATCAATTTTATATACTCCGTATATTATTTATTTTAGTTATTATAATATAAAAATTTACTACTTTATATATTATTAAGTTTCAATTACTTTCTAATAATTTAATATAAATTGTTAATTTCATAAAAAAAAAAACTTTATGGAAATTTATGGAAATAATGAATGGCACAAGTTTCAATTACTAGACATAGAAAGAATGCAAATGAAGGGCATAATTGAACTATGTTGAAGAATATGCCCACGACTAGAATTGTCGGAGGGGGGAGGCCATGATTCCAATCTAGGATACAGTACTGGGCCGCTTATCTTGCGATTGAATCACGGGCTAATTTAATTATTTATCCCATCAACCAAACATAATATAGAGCTCAATCTGGGATATACTCTTGCATAATCTTTCAAACCAAACGGGCCCTAATAGGACGGGTTTGGGTAAAACTAAACGAGTTTGTGATGAGCTTGGGTAATAAAATTGATACTCGCAATGAGTTTGAGTTGAGTATGAGTAGATAGGTTCGGGTACCTACTACCCAAACCCATATATATGTATGTATGTGTGTGTGAATTAAAATATGAATAACTATTCGTAATTCTAGGTTTCTTTTTTTTATATATCAAAATTAATATTTTATTGGTATTTATCTTGAATTTTATTTTATAATTTTGTTAGTTCATATTTGATTTATAATAAGATTTGCATGTTTAAATAATAGTTTTGACTTTCGATTGATATATATATATAGTTATAATTTTGTTATATAAAATTTTAAAGAACTATTTATATTAATGTTGTAGAGTTCGAGTTTTATCGGGTAATTAGTGGGTATTACCCGATGGGTTTGGACCGGGTATGGGCATCAAAATCAATTTTTAAACGGGTTTGAGACGGGTATGAGTACGAAAAATTTTAATGGGTTTGGATTTAAGAAAGATTACATGAGTGGGTACCCGACCCATTGTCATCCCTAGGTGGAGTAGTAAGTACTCCTAATTAATACTCCCTCGTCTCAATTTTTTGAATACGAATTTTAATAAATATTAAGTCATTGTGATGTTAATGAGCTCACTTTAATTATAAATAAAATATAAAAATGGGGTTATGTATGATAGTATTTTCATAAATAAAAGATGAAAGTGAAGTCAAATAATAAGAAATAGTGGTGGAGTAGTGTTTTAAAAAATAATATGCTCATTGAATTGGAACGATTGAAAATAAAATATTAGGCATAAACTGTTGGGAGGGAGGATGTATTTGGATAAGGCACATTTTGTCGCCGCACAAATATATAAAATTATCTATAAAATTAGGACTTTCAAATAACAAAAATTAACTGTCATGAATTATTAATCAACTTTTGCATCGGTACGGAGTGAGTATATAATAAGGTCAAACAAATCAGTAAATTTGATTTAGTTTTTGTGTTTTATGGTATTTGTATTGGGGATTAAATTTACCTTTTTAAGGTTGTGAATTGTGATTGATGTTTGGTCGCGATCAAAACAACCCAATTCTCTGGCAATTTTGACTGTGACTGATGCAAACAACCCCCAATCACAAGGAGATCTTGAATTCTCAGACCCCTCGCATTCCTTATCTTTTATCTAGAAAAAAAGTTCATATATATATATACTACCTCCATCCCATTTATTAGGTCCCTTTTATTTTATTGACTTTTTCGGCACGTATTTCTACCGAAACTTAGTACGGGTTTTAAAATATAATTTTGAAGTATCATTTTTTTTACGGAATACTATAAGTGTTATAGTATCCCGTAAAAAAAACGATACTTCAAATTATATTTAAACTCGTATTAGGTTTCGGTGGAAATACGTGCCGGAAAAGTTAATAAAGTGAAAGGGGCCTAATAAATGGGATGGAGTTAGTATATTGGAAAAAAAAAAAACAAACAAACAAACAAATGATTGGGGTTCTCATCACACATCTTAGAGCATCTCCAGCGCGGGGGTCTCCGGCGACTTGTGAGTCGATGCTGCGAGTCGGCTGAGGCTCGCGCCCAGCTCGCATCCCCGACCCCGGCACGCGCTCCCCCTTTCTGCTGTGCTGATGTCATTATGACGTCAGCCAGCCCATTTTTTTTTTTTATAAATTTGAAAATTCGGCCGAAAATAAAAAAATAAAAATAAAAATTATATCTGTTGCAAATGCAACGGCTATCTCCCCCATTCCTCCCTATAAATACACACCCCCACAAATCATTTTCCACACCTCAAAATTCATCTACACATCTTCAAAATCTCATATTTCTCTACAAAATCAAATAATTTTTTCCTTTCTCAACCAAAGCCGTAGATGGATAACGAGTCATTTCTCGAAATGTTGCGCTCCCAAGGCCACGGTGGTTTCCCTCGCAGCCCAACGATGATACCCCAGGTGACGATGATTCTCCGCCCTCGCCGCCGCGGCCTACCAACCTCGGATCCGCAGCCTACGCGAGTCCTCCTGCCAAGGGAGTGATGGGTTTTTCTCCTGCCGGTTATCAAGATGTCTCCCCACCCGTATTCGATCAATTCAGAACTCCGCCTATCAGGGGAAGTCAAGGTGCGATGCAAGATCTGGAAGGGCTAAATCTATCGAGCTCGTTTGAGTCAGTTTCAAACGTTCGTCCGGCAGCCAAGAAGAAAGCAAGAGCATCAACGGCTGCTGCCCCAAATCCGGAGTCAACCGAGCGGGCGAAATCTGTACCGTACAGTCCGGAAGAGTCGGCTCATCTCATCAAGGTTTGGTCTAGCATTTCCGAAGACCCCGGAGTTGGCGATCGACAAAAGGAGCATATTTTCTGGGGCAAGGTCGTAGCAAGGTACAATGCTACGATTGAAGCTATCGGTTACAAGCCTAGAAACAAGTCGATGCTGAAGGGGCATTATCAGCGGATGTTGCCGAAATGCAACAAATTCCATGGCTACTACGCTCAAACTGTGAGGGAGTGGAAGAGCGGAGAAGACTCAAACGACGTCTTCAACAAAGCTTGTGAGATGTATTAAGCTGAGATGAAACAAGCTTTCCAATATGGGAAGGCCTATCAAGAGCTGTTGAGATTGCCCAAGTATTCTCTTTTTGTTGGTAATAAAAAGCAAAAGGGCATAGACGGGTCGTCCAACTCCAGCAATCCCGACGCAAAAGTTGTGGAAGAGGATGGCTATTTTCCGGAACACCCCCGCCCGATGGGGAACAAAAAAGCAATCGCCCAAAGAAAAAATAAAGGAAAAGGCAAACAAGCTGAGGAGCCGATTAATTTGGAGGACGTTCCGGATGGAGGCGAACATGAGTTTTGGCAATCAAGTGCCGAAGTTAATCAGACGTACTTATCGATTGCAAAGAAGAAAGATGACGTCTTGGAGAAGAAGAAGCAAGCCTATACAGGCAAGCTCATGACTGCATACAACAAGTTGCTCGCCACTGATACCTCATAAATGTCACCGGAGGATTTGGAGCAGCATTTTCTTATAAGGGCTCGGTTGTGGAGCATGATCGAAAAATAAACTTGTTTTATTGTATTTTTATTTTTTTTAAGTGGTGTATTTCGTTTCAATTTAATAAAAAAAAATCCAAAAATTGTTTTTTTTTAATTAAAAATAAAATTAATTAAACAAATAAAATCGAACGAAAAATAACACGACAAAATGAATTAAAAAATATATCAAAAATCATAAATTAAATAAATTAAAAATAAGAGAGAGTCAGGGGGAGGGGCTTGCGGCTGGAGATGAAATTTGGGGAGAGCCCCTCCCCACCAGAATAGTGCCGCAAGCCCCTAAAACGGGCTTGCGGCTGGAGATGCTCTTATGAGCGTGACAGAGTCAAGATCTAGGCTGATTAAGAGCATTAGCAGCGGTGGGCGCGCGCCCTCCAGCCCGCCGCCACCTCATCCTCTGCGCCCGGGCTCAACGGCTGCAGCCTTCGGAGGGCGTGAGCCAACGGGCGGAAATGAGCCCGTTTCAGCATCTGCTGCGCCCGCCACGTGTCACAATTTTATTTTTTATTTTTTAAATTTTTTTCTATAAATACCACACTTCATTCCTCACATTTTCACACCAATTTCTTCATCAAACTCTATCTTCTTTCATCAATTTTCACTTTTTTTGGAGGAATTGTACATTCAACATTCAAAAAAATAAATTGTGAGGAACGAGAGAGGCTAGCACGTCAAGCTATCGAGTTTTATCGTATAATAGAGGAGGAGGAAGATGCTGAAAACCGGCAACGTGAAGAACGCCAATCGTAAAAAAGAAGAAGAAACAATACGTCGAGCGTGATCGTGAATCGGGGTACGAGCAACTCTACAACGACTATTTCGCCGAAAATCCGACGTATACAGACACCATGTTCCGGCGCCGATTCCGCATGCGACATGATCTCTTCTTGCGCATCGTCTCGAGCGTGACGATGCGTGATCCATATTTCCAACAACGCCCAGACGCAACGGGACGAAATTCTCTTCATCCCTTCAAAAATGCATGATGGCGCTGCGTCAACTTGCATTTGGTGGTCCGTCCGATGAGTACGACGAGTATCTACGCATCGCCGATTCAACCGGACGAGAATGCCTAAAGCATTTTTGCCGCGCCATCGTTGCCGCTTTCGGAGAGGAGTACCTAAGGAGACCTACTTCGCGTGACGTCCAACACCTCGTCCAAATGCACGAAGCGAAGCATGGTTTTCCCGGCATGCTCGGGAGTATCGACTGCATGCATTGGCCATGGAAGAATTGTCCATCGGCGTGGAAGGCTGCATACAACAATTTCAAGAAGGGAACTCCAACGGTAATTCTTGAAGCGGTGGCCTCAACAGACTTGTGGAATTTGCATGCATTTTATGGCGTCGCCGGATCGAACAACAACATCAACGTGCTGAATCAATCTGACGTATTCAGCGATTATCTGAGAGGTGTTGCGCCGGCCGTAAATTTCACGGCCAACAACAAGCAGTACAACATGGGCTATTATCTTGCCGACGTCATCTATCCAAGATGGCCAACTTTCGTGAAGACGGTGCCATTTCCGACTGATCCACAAAGAGCTATGTTCGCCATGAAACAAGAAGCTGCGAGGAAGGACATCGAGCGTGCATTCGGCGTTCTGCAAGGACGATGGGCGATTGTACGAGGCCCGACCCGCTTGCATTATATCAAAAATTTAACAGAAATCATACATGCATGTGTTATCATGCACAACATGATAATTGAAGATGAAGGAGAAGCAGCCGAAAATTGGGAGGACGGCGAGGGATCGAGCTCAACAAGGACTCCGTTGCAAGCGCGTCAAGGTGTTGATGTCTCTTTCGCACGTTATATGCAAAGGAATGCCTCCCTCCGTGATGCAACCGCTCATGAAAATCTCAAAAAGGATATGATCGAGGAAATTTGGGCACGTTTCGGTCATCAGTAGTTTTTTCCTATTTCATTTTATCGTTATGTATTTTTTTTTCTAATTTTCTTTTATTGTATTGTAATTTTCTAAATGTGCAATACAATTAAATTTATTAAAAGCATTAATTCTCATTTTTATTTAAATCATAAAAAAAATAATTAAAAAAATAAAAAAATTAAATACTATAAAATAATGAGAGCCTTTGGAGGGCTCCAATATAACAAAAATGGGAGCCCTTCAAGATGAATTAAATACTAATATATATATTACTATTAAATTGGGAGTCCTCCAACTAATGCTCTAATAAAAATGTTCACTGACAAAAAAGAAAATAATATACTACCTCCATTCCATATAGTTAGTCTAGTTTACTTTATTAACTTTTCCGGCTCGTGTTTCCATCGAAACCTAGTACGTGTTTTAAAATATAATTTTGAAGTATTTTTTTTTACGAAATACTATGAGTGTCAAAGTAACCCGTAAAAAAAATACTTTAAAATTATATTTTAAAATCCGTACTAGGTTTCGGCGGAAACGCGTGCCGAAAAAGTCAATAAAGCAAACTGAACTAACTATATGGGATGAAGGTAGTGAACATAAGAATTAAGAAGACTAATGCTCCTTTACATATTTCTCCATAGAGCCCAGTAGAATGACATATGAATCAATTACTATTTTTTTCCCCAAGTGACTCATATCCCCAACCTCTTGATTGGAGGGAAAACGACTTAACAACTGAGTTACGCTTCGTAGTCAACTACTTGCCTTGCTCAGTTTTACACACAACACCGGAAAAAGCAAGAAGCCCTCCTTCCTTTTTTTTTAATCCAAATCATAATGTGTATTACATCCTCAACTATGATAGAGCTCAATCCATATGGGACCAATACTTGGAGCTTCATCAGTCTCTCTCTCTCTTACAAAACCAACCAGAAACCTCTGATGCTCGTAGGTTTGATCCCGATACTTCATTTTCGACAAAACTGTCGAGCAGCTGTTCTTAGATCTCGATGCAATAAGCAACTATGATAGCCTTCGACAAATGGTCATGCCATCGCCAATAGGAACCTACATTCAACATTTGCAAAATAAATAAATGGATTTGTCCAGTACTTTAGTTACATCTGGCAAGAAAAATGCTCCAAGACGTACCATGCTAATGCTCACACGATGATCCTCCATTAAATTTCTATTGAAGTTTCTGATACTGACTGTCTTCAGGTCATTTACCTGTACATTCGAAAAACGCTGGTTCAGATGATTCTTTTCATGTCAATATATCGTGCGACTCTTGGAAAAGTTCAAATGTAATTGACCAGTGGATCAGCAACCCTTCCATGCCAGAGGACATTGTCCATCACTATAACACCTCCAACTCTCACCTGTATAATAAAACAATAGGTGATCCTTTTTCATACAGACTATACAATTTAGAGAGTTTTTCAATGGCCTAGATCTAAATAGGTTGGTTGGGTTGAATAGCTACTAACCAGTTGCAGCAGCAATTCAAAATAGTCCCGGTACATTTTCTTCTCAGCATCTACAAAAGCAAAGTCATAGCTGCAGAGTCAGAGAACCATGGTTAGTCCAATAATCCATAGACATAGATCATAGCAGCTAAGAGAAAAAACACAGACATATGGCACCGGAGTTTCTCACAGGCAAGATGGTGAAGAAATAAGTTGAATAATGTTTCCTCATTATATTTAAGAAAAACATAAGACTCGAGCTTTTAGATGTTAAGAGGATTCAGGTCGAGCAATCTTGTTTGCATTTTTCTTTTGGTGGGGGGAGGGGGAAGAACAGACCTGCCACCTTCGCCATTCTGAATCATGGACTTCAGAGTATCAGCTGCTAACCCATGTTTGACAATCACCTAAATCCCAATAAAAAAAGTATATATCATTATAGTAGTCTTTATCTAACAAAGAAGCTTTCAGAGATCGTAAAGGGGATTTACTAGGGGCAAACTTTTGAGAATGGAAAGCAGTGGAAAAGGGATCAAAACAGCAACGGGAGAATGTTAGTTGGTGAATATAAATCTCTTGAGAGATACGTCCTGCTCCTGTTCATATTACTATAAATTCACACGATCAATGTAAAGTTGATTCGATTCTAAATATTATGGAATATGTGTCTGATGGATAGGCAGTAGCAGGTGGTTGTAAGGCAAATTACCATCAATGGGTTCCATTTTGTTTATCAAAAGAGTTGATAATCTCAGTTCTCCTTATAAACCTACTACTTTGGTGATTAGAGTAAAGCCAACAGCTATGCTTTCACACAGTAGCATATCTGTATAGACATAATGTGATATGGAGAGAGAGGGAGGGAGGGAGGGACGGCAAGTGGCAAAACAATATAGTCCAGCAACATACTTTCTCTGAAACACCTGCACGGTCATAATATTTTTGCGCAACTTCTAGTGACTTTGCGTCTCTCTCGCATGCGACCAGTTGACCTCCTTTTGGTAGTACCAAAGCAATTGCAAGAGATGAGTAACCCTGGCAAAAACGTAAATTCTTGAAATAAGTGAAACACGCTCTCTTACTATATACACTGCCAGTTTACAAAGCAGAAGAATATAACAAACTTCTAACAAAAGACAATGAGGCATTGTTCACTTCGTTGGATCATATTGGATTGCTAGAAATAGTTCAACAATCTTGAATCGGAGGTAAACCCAAATACATTGATTGTTTCGAACTTGGTGATTAATTCAGTGAATAAGTATACCACCAAAAGAGATATACAACACATTCATCTGCTTACTGTTAGCACATCAAAGTTTGAATTTTCATCACTTCAACATTCAATCTACTAAAGAATCAATCTGTCATACTAAGATAACACCAAAGAACTAAAGAAATGAATCCAGGATGCATACTGTGTAGACACCAACTTCGATACACTTCTTCGCTCCGAGAATCTGGGCAAGCATTGCAAGAAGCTGCGCTTGATCAGGGGATACCTATATAGCCAAAACAAAAAAAACCCCAAAAAATGAAAAAATAGCACAAATCACCACATAAACACTAAGAGATTAGAAGAGCTGAACTAGATAATGGAAGAGATAATTGCCCCTAAATACACAATCTTTCGTCAAATCCTGAATCTGCACACGAGCTTTAAAATCTGTCCATAAATACATAAACTTTCAATTGTTTCTGATTTTGCACACAAGGTCGATTTTTTCCTAATTTTGTCAGATTTCATGCTGATATATAAGTCGGATTCATCAATCGAATAGTGCGATTCTAATTTCCTATGACATAATTTCCAACAGACCTAACATCTGATTTCCGACACGAAATCTGACATAATTAGGAAAAAATCGACATCGTATGTGAAATCAGAAACAATTGAAATGTTACGTATATAGACAGATTTCAGGGTCGTGTGCATAATCAGAATTTGATGAAAGATTGTGTATTTTGAGACAATTTTCTGAACAAAATGGCAGCAAATTGAGTTAAACTCATCCATGAGTACCTGCATCTGGCTTCCACGCATGGTAGCAGTTTCCTCTCGGAGCTCACGCAGTATCTGAAACACGGAAACGAGCAGCTTTCACCAACAAAACAGTTACAGAAGCTTCAAGGCGAGATAATGAGGAGATAAAAATGGCGACCGACCTTAGGTTCTCTGACATTAGCCAATAAGTAATCATAGAGCCGAGGATTAACACTGATCACTTCCTTACGGCCGTAACTCTCATCAGCCGCCACAACCGTATCTGAATTTGGAACCGACTTCAATGCCTTCACGCTTACGATCAGCCCCCTTCCACATCGCAGGATCGGAGGAGAATTCCCAGAAGATCGAAATGCTACAAGCGGATTCGACCATTGATGCACAAACCCTAATCCACTCGTCATTGCGAAATCCTGACGAATTCAAGGCTCTAGGGTTCAATCCGCCATTTCCTCACTCTGTAACATTTATAAAATGCATTCAAGTGCAGAAATTACAGCTGAATTCCTGAGCTTGGACAATATTTCATACCAACATTGATGAGAGATTTCTAGCTACTGATAATCCTATAAAAGAAGATAAACATCTGAAATTCCAATTATGGGCTTGCAATTTAAACGGCGATATTGTGTTCCACTCGGAATGGGCAGGGGTATAAAAGTGATATTGGATTGTACAAATTCGAAAGTATTAAAAAAAACTATTAAGTATACACAAACAAACTGCAGAAAAAAAAAATGGCGAATCATGAGCTCACGTCGAATCGGATCGAACTCCTGCCTTTCATGGTCGTCATCCTCATCGTCGCACACCTCAGCGCGTTTGTCAGTATCTAAATTCCTCGATTAAACTCATTAATCGTGAATTCTATCGCAGTGTTGATATCAATTTCATATACTTTTTTTTGGGGGGGGCTGATTTAGGTTTACTGGTTTTACAAATTAGCAACTGATAAGACGGCGAAGAAGGCGAAGAAGCAGTAGAGAAGAAAATCGGCGAACGGAGGTGGATATGTACGGGTTTATCATCTTCGATTCTCGTTTTTGATTAATTTTCTGAATATTGTTCGATTAGTTAGCTTCATCTATGAATTCTGGCTGTTCAAAGTTCTTTATTTTGAGGCTTAAAGTGAATGTGGATTGATTCCAATTTGAGTAGTGCACCTCTGTTCTTTATCCTGCATATTTTGATATGCTACTTCAGTCAGTCGTTGTAGCAAACAGTTTGTGGGCTGGGTTTCAAAGACCTTTAATCACCTCCCTCTTTCGGAATTTATGCGTATCAGCTTGTGTTTTTACTTCGGTTTCTTCGTGTAAGGGTTTATGTGTAGATGAGGATTGCAGTGATTTTCTGCCTTGGCTCGAAAACAAGGCCGGAGTCGAAATTTCTTCTGTACTTTCAATTGGGAAATCGGCCTACGGTAGGGCATTGTGTGCTGCTGAGAATATACAAACCGGGGAATGCTTGTTGAGGGTTCCATATAGTGTGCAGCTCGCCCCGGATAATCTCCCTCCGGAAATAACTCGTTTGTTGGGAGATGAAGTTAGTGATGTTGCAAAAGTTGCTTTACTGATTCTGATTGAGAAGAGGTTGGGAAAGAATTCCGAGTGGGCGCCTTACATCAGTCACCTTCCTCTGCCCGAGGATATGCATAGCTCGGTATTCTGGAGTGACGAAGAACTGGAGATGATCCGACCGAGTGCTCTGCATGAAGAAACACTCAAACAGAAGAATCAAATTGGAAAAGACTTTTTGGGTGTTAAGTTGGTTCTTGATAGATTCCCTGAAAGATTTGATAACACTACGCTTCGTGATTTCACGTATGCATACGGATTAGTTACATCTCGAGCGTGGGGGAGCTCAAGGGGTGTTTCCATGATTCCTTTTGCGGATTTCTTGAATCATGACGGCGCTTCAGAGTCGTGTGTTCTGAGTGATGAAGGCAAACAGCATTCGGAGGTTATAGCTGACCGTGAAGTTGCTCCGGGTGATGAGGTTTTGATAAGATACGGAAGGTTTTCGAATGCTACCCTCCTTCTGGATTTCGGTTTTGCTGTTTCTTGCAACCGTTATGATCAAGTCCGGTTTAAGCTCGACATACCTCAAGATGATGCACTTTATGCGCAGAAGTTGGAGCTTCTTGCCAGAGATCGAACGCCAAGAATAAAGGATGATAACGAGTTCACGTATTCAGAAAATTCTTTCACAATCAGAGAAGTAAGAGCTGGCAGTAGGTGGGGTAAGGGAATCCCTCAATCGCTTCGTGCATTTGCTCGAGTTATGGCTTGCGTTTCTCAGGAGGAGCTAGAGGACTTGATGAAGGAAGCTGCGCGAAGTGATGGAAGGCTGGCTCGGAAGCCATTGAAGAACAAGAACAGAGAGACTGCAGCACATCAGCTGTTGCTCTCCGAAATGTCTCGTTTAATCAAAGATCATGATAAACATATCGAGTTGTTGAGTTCAACTCCTCCCCTTCAGAGTGCTCTAAGAAGGCAATTAGCTCTAGATCTCTTGACCGGTGAGCTATGGGTCATGAGGTCGGCTTCGACATGGCTGCAGAGCTACTGCTCGACGTTATGGAAGCGTTGAAGCGTTAGCTATCTTGCATTCGAATTCGACGAGCTTACAACTATTACACCATATTTACTTAGACTTTCAGTTTCTCCATTGCTTACTTTTTCCTCACTGTAATTCTTGAAGTGATGTTTTCATGTTTGAATTGGAAAAGGCGTCATATCATTGAGGTTTTTCTCAGCTTTGGTTATGAAAAACATGATGCCCTTCAAAGCTCAACTACCATTTTCTTCATGGCGAAGGGAAAGAGAAAATAACCCATTATTTATCTACATTTAATGATACCATTAATTCTATTAATGCCGCTTGTGTTTTCTCCTGGAGTTAATTCTTTGCTTAATATGGATGCCTTAGATGTTAATGCTTTTAGTTATCCTAGAATCTTCTCTAGTTTTCTATAATGATATTCGGTCATAACGTGGTCAGCCACACAGTTACATTCTTATTAATATACATAATTCAAAAATAATAAATTAATAATTATAATTAATATTTAAACATTTTCAAGAGATTATTCTAAATTATTATCAAATTTGAATGTAGAAAATACTCTCTCTCCCTAATAATTACTAAATTACATATTTTCTTAATAAAATATAACAAATTCATTAAAATAGTCACAATCATCAAATACATTAAAAAATTAATTTACTGAAAATACATAGATTATACTACCATTTTTTGAATTTTCTTACAATCTACAAAGGTTTGGTATAAATATATGGTCAGTGACGGACAACATCATCATTTTTTTTTCTCCTCTAGGATATTCGTTAGAGTATTTTCTTGCAAGTTTGTTGAATTAATATGTGTAATGACCATTCTACGAATTAAATATTCTTGAATACCAAAGTCTCTCTCTTTTTTTCTTATTTTTTTGTATTTGGGAATGGTTGTTCAATTCCATGCCACTCTTAATTTAAAGGAAGAATTATGTATCACATGGCATGGTTGTACAAAGATTGTGACCCAACTAATTGATTCCTTTCCCGCGCCTTTATTTTCTAAAGCTAACATAATCATCTTAAATTTGCATTATTTCTTGCCCTTTTTTTGTCTTTCTTTAAACAATTTTTTTTTCTAGCATGCAATATTGAGACTTGTAAAGTTGGATTTTGTGCGGTGAGTATTTTAATTCTCAGACCGCGAGAATTATTGAATTCTTGATTTATTGAATTTATTGATTGAGCTACACTTCATCGTCTAGTATAAATATTATCGATAACTGGATGGTGGTGGACAATTAGTAGGGATGCAAAACACAAAATCTTTTTATAATTTCAAAAATTATTTAAAAATATTTTATGCGACCTCGGTCCCATCACATGCATATATTTTACAGTATTTTTATATATATTTAACAATCAGGTCAAGTAGAATGGAACGAAATGTGTATGAGTTGCGGAAAATACCATTATTTGCGTGGCAATATTTGAAAAATATGAATAAATTTTCTTAGAACGGCATGGGGTTTACAATGTGAATCAGCTAAAAGAGCAATTTTAGAAATATTCAGACCGGTTATATTTCTGTTAATAGAAAATAAAATTTCGGTAGTTGGAATAATTGCGGCGAGAAAAATTGTTCCAAAATAAAATGATGCAGTGAAGCTAATTGAGTGCCACGTGGCACTAGCGAGAAAGGTAAGAGGCAGCGACAGTTTATAAAGTCAAATAGTACACGTCATGGATTCGGTCTCCTCCTCCTTCTTGCTATCAATTCACGAAAATACCCTCAGCATGCAGATTTTTTTTTTTTAATACAACCTCGAATTTGATTTTTATTTTTTTTAATTACAATTTAAATCCGATTTCCCATTGAATCCAAATTCTAGTATTTACGAGCTACAAGTGGCACCTAGCCTATAGTATTCTTTTTAATTTCTATCGACTTTTGATACATACTCTAGGGTCTATTTTGACTATCGAGTATTAATTACATTAATTGAATAAAAAGATATTGTTATTTATTATTATTATTTTGTTTTGGATTGCCTTTATAGTTTAGGAGTGTAATCGAGCCAAGCCGAATAGTCGAATACCGTCGTGCTCAAACTTGGCTTGTTTATTATCAAGTCAAGTTTCGAACTTGTTCACCAAATACTTCGAGCCTCACGAGTTTATTCGAACCGATCAAGTCAAAATTGATTTTTTAAATTTGAGTTTATATTTAAAATATTAATTATTTTCTTTTGAAAAATATGATTTTTAACAATAATAAGATAGCATTAATTTTTTTATATAACAAATAGTGTTAATTAGATACTTATTAGTACTAATCATAGTATACAATGCAAGTCGTAACTCACTAATCATTTTATATTTTCATACAAATCAGTTAACGAGCGTGTTCACGAGCTAACGAGCCAAATACTAAACTTGATTAGTTTAATTGACGAAGCTTCACTAAATAATTTCGAACAAACTTTTATCGAACCGAACTTCAAATAGCTCATGAGGAGTTTGACTCATTTACAGCCCTATTTATTATACCACATGCAGTAATTTATGATAGTCATCTTGTTATGACAAATATATTCTTGCTTAATGAATACTTTAGTATTTTAAATGTCATAAATAGTTAATATACACCTAGCTAATAATTATTAGCACGTGTAATTAATTAGTGATTAGGGATTTAGTTGCAAAATATTTAGTAACAAATTCGGGATATATTTTATTATACCAAACCGCAGAGGCGCTAGCTGGCAGAAAATCCCAATACAAGGAGGTATTCTCGTAATTTCGTACAATCTCAAGGGCATATGTTTTGCCCCTTCCTCAATTTAAGCTTCCAAAAATCCCACTCACTCAAAACTCTTGGTGTGTGTTAGTGTGTGTAATTCTCACGGCGGAGCTTCCAACGTCGGCGCCAAGAGAGAGAAAAACCCTCGCCGGAAAAAACAATGTGCTCTACGAAGCACAAGCAGAAGCACCAGCACAGCCACAGCAACCACCGCACCTCCTCTTCCACGGCCGCCGGAACCGGAGAGGACTGGAGGGATGAATCGATCACCACCGGATCGCTGCATCACGTCGACCTCAATACCGGATCCAACGGCTGGGCATCGCCGCCGGGCGACCTTTTCTCCGTCCGCGGCCCTAATTACCTCACCAAAAAGGCTAAAAAGCCCGCCGGGGAGTGGCTGATGAATCCGGCCGGCGTTGACTGGCTCAGATCCAACGCGAAGCTCGATCACGTCCTCGCCCGGCCGGATAATCGAGTGATGAACGCACTGCGCGCCTCGAGGTGCGAGAAATCGTCGAAGACGTTCATCATCGCGATCAACCTTCAAGTCCCCGGGCGGGAGCATCACTCGGCGGTTTTCTACTTCTCCAGCAAGGCGGACGAGCCGATTGTCTCGAGCTCGCTGCTGTATCAGTTCATCAACGGCTCCGACGCCTTCCGCAACAGCCGGTTTAAGATTGTGAATAAGATCGTTAAGGGGCCGTGGATTGTGAAAACCGCTGTCGGGAATTACTCGGCTTGTTTGTTGGGGAAGGCGTTGAATTGCCACTACCACCGGGGGCCTAATTATTTGGAAATCGATGTCGACATCGGTAGCTCGGCTATCGCCACCGCGATTTTGAAGCTGGCGTTGGGTTGCGTGACGGCGGTGACGATTGACATGGGGTTCCTCGTCGAGGCTCAAAAGGAGGAAGAGCTGCCGGAACGTTTGTTCGGTGCCGTGAGGATTTGCCAAATGGAGATGAGTTCGGCGACGTTTATTGATAGCGTTACTCCGACGAGCAAGGTTTTGCCGATGAGTAGTGGCGGCGAAAGCGAAAACGAGGATGATTAGTCCTGTAAGATTTATCAAGATTATTCTTGTTAATTTAGCCTTGGTAAGTTTATCCAAAATGTGAAATTTCGCAGGGATGATTACGAAAAATTATGATGAATGATGAATCCCTTATGGGGTGATGAGTGTAGATAATAACTCTAAGTGTTGAATTTATTTCACCAAATTTGATATTTTCCAGTGTTGCATACTTGCATTTCGTTCTTTCACCATAACTTTGGTGCTGGTGTATGATTTAATTGCAAACACAGGAACCATTGCAACTTTTGCATTAAATTTACTTCAACAAGAACTTGACAAAATGATTTCAATGTGATGATAGTGCATTTCATAACCGACAACAGTTATAGATAGAATATTTATTGCCTTTTGCTTGGAAATGCTCAATCTGCACAGTGTTTGCTTGCTGGTATTGATTATATTTTGGTTTATTATTTGACCTTGAAATTTGTGCATTTAATATTGAGTACAGCATGTGCTCAATGAAAAAAATTGACATTAGCATTCAAATCTTGAGTAGTACTTTGTTCCTCTTGATTTATCATGGATCCATAAAAAGTTTTTGTTTTCTTGAACTTCTTGCAAAGCTTATGGCCCCATTAAATGTTGGAATGAAAATTGGATTTTGATTGCTTCAGAAAGATAGGTCTTCGACAGCAACCTTTAGTCCATGATATGCTGATATAATTCAAAAAATTGATCACTTTACATTAGCTTATTCAATCTTGTATCACATGTTAGGATTCACCAAACAATATTTAGTATTGTGGCATTGATATTGAAGGGAATTTAGCTTGCAGAAAAGGGATATGGCTGCACTTTTCTTCAGCCAATTGTATGGTGTGGCTGTCCAAAAGGTAGGAAGGAGAGAGCCAAACTTTTGCATATTTTTATAAAATTATATATTTGTGATGAGTTGGATGGAAAGATATGTTTGTTGGATTCTCATTTTCTTGAGCTGTGAGCACTTTTGTTCTCTTCTGGCTGCTTGGCTGTAGTTGAAGAAAGAAGATGTGGATTTCAACTTCCATTGATTGCTTTAATCTTTATGGGGTGACCTTTATAAACACTCATGATAATTTAGTGTGGTGGGCTGAGAGGGATTCCTCTTTTTTCTTTTTGCTTTCTTTCTCAGAAACTAAAGGCAACTTTGATGATGTGTGAAAATTGAAACTACCCATAACCACAAGGTGTTGATAGTACAAAAATGTACTTCAACATCTTCCTTGGAAGGGCATGATGTGTTCCTCATCAGACATGATTGTTGTCCTTGTTTCAGTGCTGTACTTTTTTTGTTGGTCAGATTCTTGAGGGACTAACTAAGTACATGCATCACTACCAAATCTTGCAGGACCCTTGTCTTTTCTGTCATTCATCTGTCAATTTTTTTTTAGTTTTCTATTCATGAGTTTGGGACCTTTGTGTGATTGGTTGCTGGAATTTTCCTATGATTGAGCTAATAGTTTATTGGCACTTGAGAAGTTGGGAGATGGATTCAAGATTTGGTGATTTCTGGCATCGGTTTATGCTTTTGAGTTTCCCAGAAATGATGGATTCTTGAATTATAAACATCATAAATTATTTCACAACCTCGGACTTTTTAGCCATTCTTTTCTTTTGCTGGGCTATTATTTTTAGCCTTTTTTTTTTTTTCTTTTTTTTCTCTGGACTACATAATGGGCCTAATATTGAATTTTCTGTTGAAAATCTAATTTGCTAATTCTGAAACTCATACGTAGGAAAGCAACTAACCTCCTGCTTTACCTTTTCCACATGAATACATCTACTTCTTTTGTCCTGTTCAAAGCCTTCACGTTTTCTTTTTGAGTTTTCCCATGCAAAGCGTCAATTGTCCAGTTTTGAAAATAATTAACTCTTAAAAAAATTGTGGATCTTACAATATTTTAATAATTTAGTAATTTACACTTTCTCCTCAATTATCGTGCCGAAAAGACAGTGGGTGGCGTTTTGAATGGGACGGAGTAGTACAAATGAAAGTACATTCAAATCATAGTTATTGAATAGAAGTGTTTTCCGTTTAAAAAAAAAAAAGAAAAGAAAAGAAAGAAGAAAGTCGATGAAGGTCGGCACGCTCGAGATATTTTAGTATATTTTGATTTTGATAAACACATGCTTGATGATACCATAAACGTGTGCTTTAGGCAATCTATTATTTTTTCTATAAAAAATAACAAACCTGTTCACACATCCCAAAAATAGACCACTAACCATTCTTGCAGTTGCAGGGACAATATTTGCAGTTAACAATTTGTAATTGAAGATCTCGTATCACATGTTAAATGTGTGATTAGGTATAAAACTAATTTCATTTCATTTATTGCAAAGTTGTGCATTTGGCTCTGTTCCCATCCCCTGTTTCTCTTCATTGAACAACTGAATTAACTGCTGATGTATATATTCTAATATTGGAGAACCATTTATTGATCTAAAATCTTGCGGAAATTATGTATCACTGACATATCTCAAGTAACATACACCTATAATGTGTCACATTAAGATTTTTCCTTCCTTCGGAGTAAATTCATATTCTTTTTATGTAAAAACCTCTAGTTCTTAAGTTCTTTATCACATGTAATGTCGTCAACAGCCACCAGCTCCGAACCCTAGCCTCCCTCCGGCAACGTCATACACCACCTCATACGTCAACTGCTGCGTGTTCCCGAAGATTCCGACGTCGGAGGCGTCTCCGTTTCCGGCGAAAGCGAGGCACGCCTGCGTCGAGCTAACCGCCACCAGGATCCCCGACGAGCTGAGGTCGACCTTCACGCCGCCGCCGAAGGTGAACGACACGGTGGGGACGGTGACGGTCGTGTAGTTGGAGAAATCGTAGCACGTGTCCAAGATGGAGTACGCCGGCGCCGTCGGGTACTTCGTCATCCCCTGCTTGAACTGCCGAGCTCAGCGCGCTGTACGCTGCCGGCGGCAGCCGCGTGATCACCGTGCCGGAGTCGATGATGGCCCCCGACGTCTTGAAAACCGACTGCCCGATCGCCAGCTGGCGGCCGCCGACGGCGAGAGAGACGATGGTGATGAAGTAGAACGACTTCCCCTGCGAGGAGTCGAATGGCGTGAACTGCACGCTCTTCGCGGCCCCGGTTTGGCCGAGCGAGAGGTGGCCGGTGGAGCTCGACCTCGACGGGAGGCAGTAGGAGAAGTATTTGCCGTATTTCGCCGCGGTCTGGGATATGACTGATAGCGGGTCCCGGCCGAGGCCGATGAGTCCGGCGGTGCGGCCGAAGAGGCCTTGGTTGTTCTGGCCGCAGCCGAATTGGAAGTTAGGGAAGACGTCGTTGGCGATGGTGAGGGTGTCCTTGCTGAAGAACCCTACCGAGAAGGACTGGTCGCCGTATTGGATGCCGTAGACGCACGTCCCGACACTGCAACCGGCGTTGTTGCCGGTGGCGGAGGAGAGGCCGGAGCAGGCGGAGGAGGTGCATGAGATGTTGGAATATGAGGCTGAGGTTTTAGGGTTGAAAATAGGGTCTTGTTGTTTGTAGCAGGATCTGGCGCAAGGCTGGCATTGGGTCCAGGTTAGGTCGCTCCCGGTGTCGAAGATGAGGGAGAGGGTCTTCTTCGGGGTCCCTAGGCCCACGGAGACGAGGTAGTTTCCGGTGCCTAGGGAGCTTCCCGGCTGCACGGGGAGGTTTACTTTTTTGTCTTTGACTTTTTCCGTGTTCGAGGCCGGGTTGAGTCGGGCGTGGATTGACTCGACTCGAGATTGGTCATGTGAGAGGATGTCTTTTAGGGGTGGCCTAGTGGCGGAGGTGAGCTTAGAACACGGACCGTGGCGGTGGAAAACTTCTAGTGTGGACGGCCTCTTCTTGATTGCATCTGAAAATGTTTGATGCATTAGTTTGTGCAATCAACACATTTGTTATAAATCATTTAGTGAGTTTCTTGATTTGAACAAAAGAAGAAGATAAATTAGGAAAAGAAGGTTCTTGTTAAGGCAAACCTAACTAATTGATCAAATTAGGCATGCAAGGTGCAATTGCAATTATATAAAGGAGGAGAAGGTTAACAAATAATTGCCTAGAAGAAAAAAAAAAAAAAACTTACACCCAAAGAGAATGATCACTCACAAAATAGAACCTATATAATATAAATCACTCTCCATAGTAAAATTATATTCCTTACGTCCTAGCAAAGATGAGACGTTCGTTGAAGAATAAAATAATGAATTTTTTATTTTCGGTGGGAAGGATAGAGAGTAGTTTATTTTTTAATAAGTTTTCTTAGGTTTAAAATCTAGAAGTCCTTGTTTCTGGACCAATTTGTTTTATATAGTGGGGTTGGTTTGGATAAATTGTGTATTCGGTTGGATTTAGCCAATTACATGATTGTTTAATTTTTTTTGAAAGAGTTATTTAAACACAAATGATAGATGATTTAATATTTATATATTTCTAAAAAGTTTTCTTGAGTGCTATCGTACTCTCATTCTGGGATTAGTTTTCAATATTTAATAACTATACTGTTCATGTATAATGACAGAATAAAATAATATTAAAACCCTCAGCTCATAATTTGTCTTGATCATGAAAGTAATCAAGAAATGTAAGAAATCATTATTTTCTCCAATTATATGAGACAAAAACTATTTATATATAAAAGAAACTGGCAAAACAAGACAAAGGCACCAGTTATTTATTGTTTGTTTTTACATCAATCCAAAAGTTTAAACCGAAATTAGCTGTAAAACCACTTGATATTTTGCTTCTAACAGAAAGAAAATTAATAATATAATGAATTAGTGCCAAGAGAAATGAAAAATTGACAACTTAATTTATTCTCATATTAATTATTGCTTTTGTCCCATGCTACAAAAAGGTTTGTTGCCCACTTCTTTTAGGTAGTTAAGAAAATGAAAATGATTTATTGCTCTTATGCAATTTTAATCATGTATTGTAGAATATATATATAATTTTAGTTCATATTTAATTGGAAACTGGCCAATATTAGTAGAAATTAACTCTGTTACCTTTTCAGGATATTATTAGATCATTTTTTAAAAATGTGTTTGAAAATCATTTCAAATATGAAAGGAAACAGAAAAACATAGTAAAATTTTATTTATTGATTTATTTTAGACCTCCATTCTTCTCATCTTCAAATGCTATTAAGGATGAATAAAAAGCAGCAACTGTTCGATGTATATTTATATTATTTCATCTTAAAATGATGACATCATTATCTTAGATGGTAGTATTATATTAAAACTCATACCAAAAAAAAAAAAAAGATCTTAAAACCTTTCATGTTTACTGTGGAAAATATGCAACAAAAGGGAAAAGTTGCAAAAACAAAAGTGACCAAAAATTGAAAGAGAAAAAAGGAAAAGAAATATATCTTCTTCTAGCACTAATGCACATGCAAATGCGAGAGAGAGAGAGAGAGAGAGAGAGAGAGAGAGAGAGAGAGAGAGAGAGTTAGTTTACCTTTGGAAGGACTGCAGATAGAGGCTGGAAAAAGAGAGCTAATTTGAATTGTGTGGAAATTAGATTCTTGAATCTTAGTTCTTGAAGCATCAAGAGCATGGCTTTGCTCTAAAAAACATGAAACAAAAACCAAGAAAAGAGGAGAATATAGCAAAGATTTCATGAAGAAATGGGGAGTGGCCATGAGTGAAATGAAATGTTGTGAAAGATTTTTTGTTTGTGAGCAACAAGCTTCCATCATCTTGTATATATAAATAGGATTTCAAGAAATCCACATCACCCATTTGGTAAATATTATTATTCTTTTTTTTTCTTTTTTTTTTCGTCAATGGAAGGATCCATCATTCATGATGCATGTTAATTTGTTACTTCATTTACTCTATATAAGATTATTTTATGATCATATGTTGTAAGTGGGCCTACACCATTTTCTTAAATAGATTTAATAAATGGGTCATGAGTTGAAATTTGAGAAATGTTCTTTCACTTATAAATGGTGCTTGACTAGTTGAAGAAGAAATCAGTATCTAGCCTATGAAAACTCACCTCTATTATGATTAATTTATCTCATTCTTAATCATTTCAAATTGTTAGTTGTGCATTATATGTCTTTTTTTTCCTTGCAATTATGCTTATTAAATTATGCATTAAAAGTTTTGTGAATATCCATCAATAAAATTTGGTAGATTTGGACGAATATTGTTCTAATTAAAATAGGACTTTATGAAGTAGGGATAATATTAGTATATACAGAATACCTACTACTAAAATAAATAGCAATTAATTAAAATTATAAATAGAAAATGTGAAAGGATAAATATTTCAGTAGTGGGAGAGCGGACTCCACCCATAGTAAAAGTTGGAAGAATTTTTTTTGAAAATTTGAGGTCTAAAAAAAGGTTGAGATTTGAGAGAGGAAAATTACAGTATGGACCTCACTTTTGTAAATGGGATTTATAATATTCATTTTGAAGAAAAAAGATTATAATACTTATAAGTGAATATTGGCCTAACCTATATTTTCAATTGCAATATAAAATTGACCAAAACATTTTGTTTTAATATAATGATTTTCTTTTGTATTACATACAATAATCGCGTTAGGTAAAGTGTTATAATAATCATAAAATTAAATTGCAATTGAATTATCAAACACTCAAATCTAAATTTCTAGCTATGATTATAAAACAAAACCCTATCGCTTATATACATGAATGCTTCCTTACATGGCGTAAGCACACTTAATGTTCTCACGACTTATATAACAATGTCACATTAATAATTTTTGCATCTGTAGTTTATTTTTTTGGTAGAATTTATCTTTAAAAGGTATATTAATAATAATTTTTCTTTTATTATCATCGCCATATTAACCGTTGACACATTAAATAAGCTAAAGTTGGGTAGGTGAGCATTCCTCCCTTATATATATAGAGAGAGAGAATAGAGAAATGATATGCTACTTTCCCCCATTCGTGGGCAACTTCATGGGCACCTTCGTCGTTTTATCACTTTGGTATTACTTTGTTTGATTTTTTAATTATTTTATATTCTAGTACTTTAGAAATTAATATAGAAATTATAAAATCTAAAAAATCAAAACTCAATTTATTCTTTTTTATTTTTAACTTCAAAAAAGAGTAATAAAACAAATCGAGATTCGATTTTTATTTATTTTTTCGATTTTATAATTTCTATATTAATTTATAAGGTACTAGAATATAAAATAATTTAAAAAATCGAACAAAGTAATACCAAATTAATAAAACGACGAAGGTGCCCACGGAAGTGCTCACGAATAGGGGAATAACATATCATTTCTCTATCTCTATATATATATGTATGCGGGATAAAGTTCAATATGTGTTATATATATGCTCCTCATAAATTAAATATCTATAAATGTTTCGTTTTGGACTAATAAAGATATCAAGTATTTATGAAAACAAATACTTAGATATATACCAAAAAGTTAGTCGATTTATTGCCGGACCAAATTGAAAATCGATGTTTCATAATACACCAAGATTTGTTTTTTCAAGAATTAAAGATAAATTTAGGTACGCTTCCTTGATAATTACAAATGATGTCTTCCTATTCTCGGATAATCATACACCATATATAATTGTGTTTAGGGTATGAAATTTGTGGAAGCAATACCATAATAATAATATATCATATATTTAACCATTTTTTGGCATTATTTGTAGAATACACAAATGTAGGTTTGAAACCACTGCAAAAATTGCAATTTCTATGTAAAAAATAAGAAATGGAAAACGACGCACAAAAACGCGTTTTGTCCGTGATTAATGTTAGCAATGGGGTCGGTTGGTGGAGTTCCAAAAAAGTAAAAAATAAAAAATAAAAAACTCTCATGTTCATCATAATTTATTCCACTCCAAAAATTATGCATGCGACAAATTCATCCTTCATGCCCAATCAATACGAAAAATTTGCAAATAGCATGGGAATCTATGGATTATTATTATTATTATTATTATTATTATTATTAAATTACATATGTATTTGTATTTGTATGAATGTTAAAATTTATGTAATACTATTGAATTTAATTTATTATGGATTTCGGGCATGCACAAATATGTATGTATGTATATGATACTCCCTACGTCATGAAATAGGCGAATACTTTTTTTTTCCAATGGTCCACCAAATACGTGAATAATTCATTTCTGAATATGTACACGGCCTTATATCTATAATTTCCTTTTTCATGTTCAAAATTCAACCGAAATTTATTTTAATTTTATTTCACTTTTATATTCACTCATATTAAGTGAGACTCAAAACCTACTCTTATATCTACTCAATACAAATATTAAAACTTGCATTGGAAAATTCTATTCATCTATTTCGTGGATGTAAAGAGTACTATGTATTCAACAATAGGGGCATGAACTTTCTTTTGTGGCTCAAATAAAAACAAATCTTTGCTATGTTAGTTCTCAATACATCAATTGATGGCTTTAAGAAGAATATTAAAACCAATTTAACATGAAAAAAAAATATTTTTTATTTTTTTTGAAATTAGCATGACATGTGCATGACAGAAAGAAAGGAGGCCCATATCTTCCTCGAATTTTAGTATGATGATTGGTCCTACAATTCCAATAGTCTTTTTCCTTGTCTCTTCCTAAAATTGCATTTTGTATTATAATGGCAACATGTGTATGATTGATATTTTGTGAATCGAGATATTGGATTGAGAATTATTTGTGTTCATATTAAAACTGGAAATTTTAGATAAACATATAAGTTACTTATTATCTCAAAGTATAAGTATTTTAGGCATACTCAACCAAGATGTTATTTCTTTTGTCAATTATCTTTACTTCTTCCCTTTTCTATTCCCAAGAATTTAGTCTTTAGTTTTCCTATTAAACCTCCTAACGAATTAATCTTACAATAATGACATCCGTTCATAATTTGGCTGGATACCGTGCATATTATTCTTAATATATATAATTCAAAAATAATAAATTAAAAGTTATAATCAATATTTAAATATTTTCAAAAGATTATTCTTAATTACTTCTAAATTTGAATATAAAAATATTTTCTCTCCCCAATAATTAAAATAACCCCACGTTGTATAGTAAAAAAAAACATTTTTACCATAACTCCTGAACTACTATGACAATATTAGGGGTGAATCCAGAAAAATAACTGTCTTTGAAAGATGAATCATTCTAAATTTCGAGTTCAAGATTTTGAATTTTTCTATGATTTGTTGACGGGGTTTATACTATAATTCGCACAAAATGTTAATAATTTATGATTTCTCAAGAGTCATGAAAAAAATTGGGACATACTTAAACCAACCTTTGAATCTTCTCTAACAATTTTTAACATTTTATTTTTTAACATTATTATACATCTATCTATACCCTATTATAAAAGAGCCTTGTTTTACAAAATTTGATTTGCCAATTATATCCTTATTATATATTTAATCTAAGGGCAATAGTGTAATTTATGTATTATATAACAATAAATACATTAAATCATTAGATATATATTACAATAGTGTATTATATGAACAAGAACTGTAATAATTAATATTCATTAAGATATATATTGAGGCCTATTATGCATCCGATTTATATGAAAATATTAATTACGTGCATGCATATCAAGGATTCTTTATTAGAATTAGAATTATTCTCCTAATAGAACTGCGGATTTTTATGTTTAGGCATTATAACTATATATGATATGATGATTTGTTATAGATGGTACAGCATTATGTATTTATTCATAATCTCAATATATTAGTATTACATAGAAGTACATTGCTATTAATAAATACTATAAGTGTATATACATTTTCTATGTCTCACGTTTAAGAAAGCTTTTGTTTTAAATAGTGTTCAATGTTTCCTTCTAATATTTTTTATTATGTTAATAGAGTATTCGATTTTCCATGAAAATTACTGATTTGTGTAGTAATATATTAACACACTCATATAACTATTATAAGCATATATCTATAATCAATATAAGGAGTTCAATTTTAAATATACTCCCTCCTTCCCATTTAAAGCATCTCATTTCTTTAACACAATAATAAGGAGAAAGTGTAAAGTGTGAAAATATGACATAGCCCATACTTTTTAAGGATTATTATTATTTTTTTCTAAAAAGGGAAAGGGGATGGCTCTAAAAGAAAAAAAAAAGAACGTTTTGAAAAAAATATATAGTAGTTGACTTAAAAAAGAAAATTAGTAATTTAAATATATATATATATATATATATTTTTTTAATACATGAAATTGTTGCACTCTATTTAAATTCAAAAATTATATTGGAAAACCACATTTAGCTTATATTATTCAATTATTTTTAAACCATATGCATCATAGATGAATAAAGTAAACTTTGATATTTCAATTCCTTTTCGTTGAATAATTAATTAAAAAAATTATATATATTAACCTAATTGATGTAATACCATTCTAAATATACTACTTTTATGATGACATTTCAAAAAAAAATAAAAAAATTGAATAATTAACGTCTAAACCAATAGTGCTCTTTATGATTAAATATTTGGATTTTACTTTATTTTCTACACTTATTAACGATCATTTATAAAATCGAAACTACTCCAAATGATTAATTCAAAATTGCACAATACAAATGATTAATATTATTATAAATGAAATTAACACGGAATGTTTAGTTTTAAGTTAATTTTCACGATATATGTACTTTCTAAAAAATAATACGCACACATCAAAATATTATTCTTAAAATTATTTTTTTCACGTGCTTATGTATGCACGTAATCCCTGCCAGTGTATTAAAAAGGATCTTACACTTCCGCGCCAAAGCTTCTGAAACTAAATTTTTGGGATAGACGGAGTACTCTCTTCGTCCACGATAAGTAGTACGGAGTACTATTTTTTTTAAGTACGAATTTTAATATATTTGTAATGAGTAAACGTTAAAGTGGAATTTGAATCACGCTTATAATGTAGACAAAAACTTGTGTCAGCCGGAGGCACCGTGCGACCGGACCCAAAGTGTCAATCTTTATACAGAAAAGTGTCAATTTATATGAATAAAAGTGCCAATCTTCAACATAATTATTTTACGAATAACATGACAATTTTTAAAAGTGTCAATCTTTATACAGAAAAATGTCAATCTATATGAATAAAAGTGTCATTGTTTTAGCCCGGCCGCACGGTGCCTCCGGTTGACCCAAGTGCGTCCCATAATGTAAAGTAGAATCTTTTATGTGAGGTCTATTCTTTGCAGACCGATGGAAAATAAAAATATGTCTGTTTATTATGGACTGAGGGAATAATATATATGGGAAGCTTCCTAAGACACTCGCCTCAAAGCCTATATACTAAGTTTGCTACTATATCTTTATTTATTTATTTGAAGGAATATAACGATGATATCATTGGTCTACGAGTCAACGTAATTAGTAGTACCTCTCAACCAGTCTGTTATCCTTTTCAATTTTTTTCTTCTATTTCCCACTGCGTTTCCATTTCCATTTCCATTTCCATTATCTCTCTCTCCATATAATTATTTAAGGCAATCTTGATAAAGGGGGACAGAAAATTAGTGGCCACCACAGAAAAGAAGAAGGAAACAAGAATTCCTATGTATTTAATAAATTATACTCCCTCTGTTATTTTTAACTTGTCTCGTTTTAATATTTTATACCACTCATATATTCAACAAACGAGACAAGTCAAAAATAACGGAGGGATTACATACACCATATCTTACTAAAATATGGTGAAAGTTTGGATCCATCTACTGAAATTCTTCTTCACAAATATAAATGTTAATTAATCTAGATTAGTTGAATTATATAATTTGTGAGAAACATCTTTAGTGCACGATTGATAAAATCTATATCCTTTTTTCTTAATATTCCTCACTAATTATCTAAATAATAATGGATTAGTTGCAGGCCCACGACATTTTGTAATTTGACGCTGTTCCATAATTAGTCAATTATCTAATCATAAAAAAAAATGGTGGCCCATAAAAACAAATAATGCTATGTGAGTAGTAGTGGAATCTTGAATATAAATTAACTTTCTAACTCCCATGGAATCTTGGCCCATTGGTAGGCCACGTCGGATATTCATTAATCAGTTATACTCCCTTCATCCTTCTATATTAGTGCCATTTGTTTTCGGCTCAGTATTTTAGGAGAATTTGTTAAAAGATAAAGTGTATTGTTAAATATTTTAATACAAATTTCATTCTTTTCAAAGTAGAATATCATAGATTCATAAAAACATATTGATGATTGATTTTAAATAAAAGATCGTATCAAGACATTTAATTTGATATAAAAATTGTAAAAATTGAAAAACAAATGAGAAAGTTATGATAATTCAAAATTTTGCAACTCAAATTATATTGAAGAACGTGCAAACTGCAAAGTTCGTGTAAATAAAAGGTGGATACTAATAAATGAGACATTCCAATTTGATAAATAAGACTAATATAAAAGGACGGAGATAGTACAAAGTAAAAAATAAAATAAAAAAACTAATTTATATTTGGGTGGGTTGTTGGCTGCTGGTGAAGCCAAAAAGGATAAATTGATTATCGAAATATAAGTTTATGAGATTAGAGTAACTAACAGGTATAGTAACTGTAATAAGAACAATTTTTAACCTTCAACATCATTCATACTATTTGTTTTTAGAAGGAAACACATTCAAATAATTAATTATGAGTTTAGGTATGAAAACGTAAATCACAAGTCAAAATAATTAGTGACTGAACAACTACTTAACTGTACAATCAACGCACCACAAAACAAAAGAAAATAAAAACTACTAATAAATAAACAATCGCCATATATATTGCAAGCTGTGTTACAGTTATTTGTGATGTGATTTGTGAATATAACAGCTTCACACATACTTTATTGTGGCCTCTACATTATTGCATGATGCATATTCTCAAAAAAAAAAGAAAAAAAAGAATCAGAACAGATAATAACCTAAAAGGAAAAATGAACTGATAACTGTAATCTACTCAAGATTCTCATTATCAGATGAAGTCTCAAGTCATTTTTTTTTTTTTTGAAACTGAACTGAGTAATTAAATATAACCTTCTTCATAATCCAACTATCCTAAGTTGGTATATATTAATCACCTAAAGTAGCAATACAATCAAGTTCAAACGCAAATTCGACGCCAAAGAATACAACAGCTAATACGAAATTCGACATTGATGTTTTCGGAAGTTAGCTACTTTTCAAAATGTTGCTGTCATTTACTAGTTTCCTATACAATTCTTATACGTCTTCAAATCCATCTCAATGCAAAATTTACTGGTTTCCTCGCTTCTACAGGAACTGGCAGTTTTCGTCTCGAGTGCATTCACTAGCTCATAAGCCTAGATAGCTGTAGTTTCTCAATTTCTATGGAAACTGGCAGTTTTCGTCCCGAGTGCATTCACTAGCTCATAAGCCTAGATAGAACTTGCACAGCTGTAGTTTCTCACTGTAGGTTATGTGTGTGTGTGTGTGTGTGTAAACTAGGTTCATTTCACATTGCTGATTGCTCCACAAGCAAAAGACGAACATATGAACTACGAAATTCCATGGATCACGAGTTTAACAATGCAAGACTGAACTAGTGAAATGTGAAATGTATTCAAGGTGTTAGGCTTTCAAACAATAATAGGTTGAGTAAAGAGTCGAGCTTCTACGCTTGTCTCAGTCAATGTGATGGCAACAACTGATTAAAATAAGCATACTTATCTTGGAGCAATGCATATAAGAACTGTTGCCTTTGTCCTGGCTAGGCTAGATGAGATATTACAATATGAAGACGAGGGCTCCCCCTGTTTGTATCCATTATCGATACCTGAGATCCAGAAAAAAAACAGAAAATCATACTTCTGCTTATTTTACTGATATGAAGAGCTTTCTTGGTAGACAGCATCTAAAATGATCGACTGATCGTGTTTTTCTGTAACTTTTGTGTTGTCAATTCATTGCAGTAGATATAGAACTTCTTCTAATTGGGATTGAATATGGAAAAAAAAGAAAGACGAGGTAAGAAAACCATAGTTTCAAAACAGTATATATCAACAACTAAGAAGTGATGCAGTTTAGTTCAATATAGATGAATTAATAGCAAAAAATCATACAAGATGTGGCAACCTTACTCTTAAACTCACAGCATAGAATTGAAGGATGAAATTGGAGCAGCTTCTACAGTCATGTTTTCGATTGTATGGAATTGGCTGTATTTTCTGATTTACAGCACTAATTTCTCAACTCGAATTTCATGGTCAACATATATAACTAATATAAGCAGTCTCTGCAGCTCGATTCCTCAATCAAAACTGAAGAACGATTACTACTCAACATTGAATTTAGAGTGACTTTCAGATTCAATCATCCGTTCCCAGTCAGCACTGTTTCATCGGATGCATTAATAATGAGGAAAATGGTCTGATCTCTTCATGTATTATATCTGCACGGCTTGAACAGAACCATCAGAACCGAATATACAATTGCCATAGTCAAGATCCAGATCATTACGATAGACATCTACGATCAAAGTATCATCAGAACTTCTCATTTCATTCGTTAGTTCTTCAAGTGCTCGGTATATTTCTAGGGAATTAGGGTGTGAATGGTCGTCTGCATTAAAAGAATGAACATCGCGGTTCAACTCTATCCAGCTCCAACCAGGCACCTTCTTCACTCTTTTGTCTCTCATCATCCTCTTCATCATAGCCTTCTCGTCCCACTTCTTAAGATTTCCATACATATCAGAGAGAAGAACATAAGTGCAGTGATCTCCAGGATCCATTTCTAGCAAATTGTTAGCTACCTTCGTCGCCAATTCCATGTCAGCACAAGCCCTACAAGCACCTAATAATGTTTTCCAAACCATCTCATTAGGTTCGAAAGGCATATAATTGATCAGTTCTTTCGCCTCCATCAGACGCCCAGCTCGTCCAAGCAAGTCAATTGCACATGCATAATTTTCCATTTGGGGTCTAATTCCGTATTCTGATTCCATAGATCTCAATAAGTTCATACCTTCATCAACCAAACCAATGTGACTACATGCAGTCAGAGCAGCAACAAAAGTGACGTGATCCAGCTTCACATTTCGCTTTGTCATGAGGTAAAAGAGGTCAAGGGCTACTTTCCCTTGCCCGTGTTGTGCATAAGCAAAAATGACTGAGTTCCATGTAACGGAACTCTCCTTACGAGACACCTCAAAGGATTTCTTAGCATCTTCAATGATTCCACATTTTGAGTACATAAATATCAAACCACTTGCTACAAACTCACATTCCTCTAGTCCCAACTTTAACACCATGACATGAATCTGTTGGCCCAAACTGAGTGTGGCTAAATCGGAGCAAGATCTCAAGACGGCTGAAAAGGCATATTGGTCGATTATCAAGTAATTTAGATGCATCTGCTGGAAGACCCTCAAGGCATTTTCACTCATCCCATTCTGCGACAAACCAGTCAGAATTGTATTCCATGAACAATGATCCTTCGCGCCTATATGTTCAAAAACTCTCAATGCAGCCTCCATGTTTTGACTATCAGACTTTAGATACATAGAAATTAATGCATTTGATACTTGTGTCGCCTGTTCCAATCCCCGCTTTATAACTAAACAATGCAAGGATTTTCCGAGGCTCCTTTTGGCATCTCCAGAGCAAGCGCTTATAATGGTGGAGCACGTGTAAGCATCCACTTTCAACCTTACTCTCATCATATCCAAGAAAATACTAAAGCCACATTCCTCCAGATCATGCTCCAAATAAGCTGCTAACATCGAGTTCCATGTCACTAAATCCCGGTATTCTTCAGCATAATCAAACACTTTCTTGGAATCTCCAATGCTTCCACATTCCGCATATGCAGTTATCGTGGCATTAAGCAGAGTGATCTCGTGCTCCAGACCCCGTTTCATGATGTTCCCATGGATCTGCCTCGCCAACTCATATTTGTCAACTTCACAGAGCAATGTCAGAATAGGCGCAAACGTTGCATCATCGACTCTAACACTTTCAATCACCATACCTCGGAACAACTCAAGACAACGACGAAGATTCCCCATTTCTGCAAACCCCCCAATCAAAGCGTTCCAAGAAACAGTATTCCTCTCCTTCATGTGCCTAAACACCCTATTCGCATCCTCGACTCTACTGCACTTGGCGTACATATCAACAAGAGCACTATTCGCATACACATTTTCATCAAATCCCATCTTCACGACATCTGCATGCACTTGGCAGCCATACCTCAGTCCACCACTTGCAGCAACGCCCTTGAGCATGCTACCGAAAGTATACGCGTCGAACGAAAACCCGAATCTTTTCATACTTTTCAAAACTTCCCATGAGCTGAAAAAGTTCCCGGAATTCACGTAGCCCGAAATGACGGTGTTCCAAGAGGCAGTGTCTCTGTGAGGCATTTCGTCGAACACCTTCAGGGCGGCGCCCAGCTCCTTGCATTTTTGGTACCTGCTTATGAGTTTGTTGGAGATGAATGTGTCTGTTATGAGCGATGATTTGATGGCTTCGCAATGAGCCCCCGCAACATTTGATTTAGTGAGAGTAGCAGTTTCAGCAAGCAATTGCAGTGCCCTCATTCATGAGAAGAAGAAAAAAGAACTCAAATTTAATGAGAAATTAGAGCCCAAATTTGCCCAATGAATTCTTTTTTTACCACAGCTGCTAACGTTATGCGCTTTCTGAAAGTTTTCCCATAAAAGCGCTACAGCCATATAAAAAGAAAGAGTATTTTGAAAAAAGCAGAAAATAAGTAGTCCAAATTAATACTACTACTAGTATTTTAGAAAAGCAGAAAGTACATTAATAATAATAATAATAATAATAATAATAATAATAATAATAATAATAAGAATTTTTCAAATGGATCTTGTTTTAAATTTATTATGGTATTTGTAATTTTTTTTTTCTGAAATTTCCACAATTTAACTTAATGGAATATCTAAAAAAATAGTACTATTTGATTATTGTTAGAAGAACATGAATGTCATTATTAGCAAACATTAAGGGTGTACTTGTATCTTTAAAAACATTAGGGTATAATTTTGATTAATAATAACAAGACAATTCCATTGTTGTTTGACAACAGAACACAATTCAATTGTAAAAGATTTGAAGTTTGAGTCACCACGAAAGGAAAATAAGAAACCGTTACTGATTCATTGAGGGGCAAATAGAGGTGATTTGCTCAAATTTAGCCTTTTTACAACAAGAAATAGAGAAATTAAAAAAAAAAAAAAAATAGTACATGGAAAGTACGAAAAGATAAAAGTACAAAATTTTGATCCTGCCTAAATCAAGTACAAAATTCAACTGATACTAACTCAAACTGACTATTAAATTTAGACGAGAGAAAAATCTCTCAATATTTAACAAGGTTTTATCATAGTATTTTCCAAATTCCATGAACATTTGTTTTGCAAAAATTATGAGATTTTGAAAATATCCAAGAAATATATGTGATCATGTATTAGGCATGGAACAAGAAAGTCGAATTTCACCTTCTTCCCCAGTCTTAACCCCAATCCCTGAAAGCTTCAAGAAAGAAACAGCCCAGCTCTCAAAGAAAGAATCTTGACTATTTGCAAATTCCACCACCTTCTTCCTCGTTCTCTCATCATTTATCAGCGCAGAATCCGAATGGAAAAGCCCCTTGTGCTCCAGCACCACCTTATAGTACTCGTTGTCGAACCGAAGTGGCGTGGCCGGGTCGTTATCAACAGTGATCGAGCCATTACCAGTTCGACACATTTTGTTCAGCTGGACAGCGTACTGCCGGTCAAGGGACGAGTCGATCACTGTTAGATTCCCACTCGGGTCGACCTTGAACTGGTCGTTGAACGAGTTGCAGTGAGATTTCCCGATCGTGTGACCCCCTGCTAGCCAGATAATTCAACAAGCAATGAATGTAATAACTGAGAGTAAACTAATAATGTATACGAATGTGCACTTAATTTACCACCTAAATTTAGTTAACATAAAAGCTGAATTATCAAACTGTTTTAATGAGGTATGGAAATTCAAAAAGAAACATGACGTTATCTAAGATAGAATCGAGCAGAGATAGTCGTAAACCGCATATACATACCTGAGAGAGTGACAAGGTCATCCATGGATAATCCCTTGGCAAGAAAGAGCTTAGCCATTTCATCTAAAGTGAAGCTCGTGTCTATAATATTTGGTCTCACATTTGCAGCAGCCGAAACCCGACCGTCTCTCCTTCCTGTCGGAATCTGTACGCTCGGCCCTCCTGTCTGAAAGAAAGCAAATTCATTCAAAATCAAAACCTCAAAACCTCAAGAAAAGCAAAATTTGCTCATCAAGATTCATCTTAGGAGGAAATGTACATATTCAACTGCATCTCTAGCAGCCAGAGCGAGAATGTCAGCACAAGAAACGGTTTCGGGACAGAAGATCTCGAGCAGTCTCTTAGCTGAGTCGATCACTGCGAATCCATCGACGGATGTGTTTGCAGGATCGCTCCTCTCCATTCCGTTTCCTTGTAACAGTATGGAAGCATCACAGCCCTATAAGGAACATAACAGAATCTTGCAATCTCAAATGTAAGCAGAAAAGGAAACCGGAAAAGAGCGAAGAAGGAAGAATAGTAACCTCGATGAAGCAATCATGGAAGAGTAAGCGGAGGAGCTTCCCGGGGATTGTGGGGTCCAAATCAGAAGCTGACCTGACTGTTTTTCACCATGATTTCAGCTGCAGGGCAAGAAACAGCGTAGAAGCCGATAGAGGGAGACGAAGAAGAAGAAGAAGAAGAAGAAGAAGAAGAGAAGAGGAATGTGGAGGGAATAGAGTTAGGAAGAGTATGAGAAAAGACAGAAGCTTGGAAATTTTGTATGTACAATCCATTTCTTAGTATGGATAGATTCCCAGTTGAGCTTTCTGCAACCTGTTTTGGATTCTATCACTTGATATGGAAAGAAGCCATGAGTAGAGAGAGGAGGCTGACTTTATTCATTTATTATTTATTTGCATTTATTTGGAGATGGTTGAGGCAGCTATAACAAGGATTTCAACACGCTGATGCAGAAACTCAGTAAATGCTCTCTTCTTTCCTGCATCTCTCTCTCTCTCTCTCTCGCATGGTTGAGGAGTAAAGAGAGGGGAACTCAAATAGTTCAGGTGGGTGGGAGTTGGAAACAGTACTGAACATATTTAGTACATTGTCAGAAACAAAATAAATACATATTTATATAGATCACCATATTTATAATACACAGTCAAGATTTTCTTTTCTTTTTTTTCTTTACTTTTTGGGGAGTAAAAATGAATATAAAACACTAAGCTTCAAATATTTTCCATGAATTCTTTAAGAGATCAATTCTGCAAGACTGCAAACAAACATCTTTTCTATATCAAAAATTTTAACCTTGCATAAATACAAAATGTAAAACAGTAAAAGCAGTAGGCCTAACATGCTCCAGCCACTGAAAAATCAGTACAACAAACAAAAGTTTCGTAAGAAATGAAACCTTATAATTTACTCTCCAGCTGCTTCATATCCTTCTGTGCGTTCTTATGAAGTTGGTCGTGTTCATCGCGATTATGGTCGAACATATCTGAACCCCGGCCAAGAGAACTGCAGTCGAGAGCACGAACACGGCCTTCCACTGCCTTCCGGAAACGAGAATGGCCAATGCCGTAGCTACAGCAGCAGCAAGGGAAAGAGCATTCTTCCATGCATGACAAGATTTCACTACTTTCATGCAACCTTTGCAGTGAACCACATGCCGGAAAAATCTATTGGCCGGATTTGGCGCCTCCATTGTTCCGATCCCGCCTTTAGCTGGCTGAGAAGCCGAAAAATTGGCAACAAATCCAGCCGGAGCGTGCTCAACCACAGCTGGAATTTCTGGTAGAGAAATCGAGCTATGCCCAAAGTAGTAAGGCATCCCATGCCCGACTTTATCCATCCATTTTCGATACTCAGCCACCCAAACATCTGATGATCTCAAATTGATATAAAGTTTCCTTGTTGGAACCTTCTCTTTCATGAGGATTTCATTCTGAGAGGAGAGGAATCCCATGTCTTGCTCGAAAACCTTACAAGCATTCTGATGCAAGTACCATTGAGGGAAAAGTTTCAAGAGAAGTGGTGGCTTTCTCGAGTTTCCAAATCTAACTATAAGCATGGATTTTCCTTGACCTGAAGGTCTGCAGAGAAACAGCCCGGAAAAGTAGTGCCTCTCACCATTCTTGTCCACGATTTCTCGATTGTTCTGAAGTACACAAGGCGCTTCGAACCTCAGAAAGTTGGGTGAATAGTCTGGCATAGACCTATCTCTCTCCCTACCCCAGTTGCCAGCGAAGCCTCGATCAGTCCTTTCCTTCACCTCGAAGAATAGGGCAGTGGCATCTTCCCTCTTAGCAGTGAAATCTGTTCTGTCATGTGAAATAGGAACATGGGCAGGATCCATGAGGTTCTCCAAAAGTATGGAATGATCATAAGGGAGCTCATGGATAGTCGAAATATCACGAAACCCCGGTCTTTCGAAATTCTCAAACCACGGGATTTTTTCAGGATTTGGGGGAGTTTTGTGAGACATCCATATCCATATCACTCCTTGAGAATCCTTGATTTCGTATGTTTTCACACAAGCTGATGCTGGGATTTTTGCACCTTCTGAGAGCTGTTTGAATTTGATAATAAGTCAAGATTTGATCTAACCTTAATCTGTTATGAACATGTTCAAACTTCATGAATCAAAGAGAAGAACAGACCTGAGGTATCTTCACACATTTCCCATCATCACCTTCAAATTGCCAGCCATGGTACAAACACTCCAATCTTCCATCATACAGTTGGCCCTCAGAAAGCTTTGCTAATCTACAAAAATCTATGAAATTGTAATTCCCCAAACTTGCTATGATGAATCGAGAAGCTACAAATCGCTATTATCAAACAATTTCAGCATCGCCAATCACACCATTACCTCAATTACATATCTACGCTGCAGATTAACATTAACTAGTACGAAAATCAAATCGAATCCATCACACACACACACACACACGCAGAAGAAGAAGAAGCAGAGCGGAATTCAGAATTACCTGTGGGGGCAACGATCTTCGTAGCACCTAATCACGCCATCGCCATCTTTGAAAAGCACGACCTGCTTGTCGAACACGGTGAGGCCGAGCGGCGCGTCGTCGGGCACGTGCTTGGCGAGGTAAAGCGGGTACCATTCCTCAGTCCAATCGTACCTCACCGCCTCCTTCTCCCCCACAGCTTCTTCTTCTTCTCGAAGCAAGCTCTCATCGGATTCGCCCGCCGCGGCCGAGATTTCTTCCGCGACTGCGCTCAATCTCCGGCAATCCTTCTTCAGTCGACGGTGGAGGGGATTCGGGGGAGGTCTTTGGCTGAACAACGCGATTCGCGTTCTGCTGGGCAGCTTCTCCAGCTGCGACGGAAGAGCGGCGGTGAACAATGGCTGCAAGTGTAGAAGAGCCATTACCGAAAATGGAGGTTTTTTTTCTCTTGAGGTTGAAGAGAAATTAGGAAAAGGTGATTGATTATTATTAGCAGATTGTTGAGTTGGTGCATTATTTGTGGCCACACAAAGTACGAACAGTCGAGTGTTGAACGCAAACACCAAATTTCTTCTGATTTCGTCGAAAATTATTCAAGTTGAGACTGTTTTGTTTTCACACTTGCGTGTTCTTTTTTCGGGGGATTTGGAGGGAATTCATCAATAAAAGGTTAAAATAAGACAAATTTCATGGTTTAAAATATTCATTAATTTAAGTTATTGAAGTTACTGAGTTAAGGCCGTTTAGTTTCCACTAATAATGTCAATGGGATGATTTACTTGGTTTTTGGACTAGTTCGGTCAAAGATCAGTTGGACTAAACTTGTTTCTGGCTTTCTTTTTTTTTTTTTATTATTATTTTATCCTAATCCTACTAATTCTCGGTTTTTAGACTAGCCCGTCGGGTTATGATGGTTTTGAAAAAAAATTAGCATTATAAATTTCGGTAATTGTTAAATTCTTGTAATAAAAAAATAGGATTAATTGCATCAAAATACACGAACTTTTAGTCAAATTTCATTTTATGCACGAACTTAAAATAATCTATATTAGATCACAAACTTTGAACTTTGTCCAAATTTTCCACAATTTAAATTTTCACACAAATTGAATCTGTATTGGCGCCTAAGTGGCAATTAGGAGTGTGAAGGCTTATTCTCCGATAGGGAAATAAAACGATGTTGTTTTTAAAAATTAAAATAAAAGTGAAAATTTTGATTTGGGTGGATTTTTATGTTAATTTAGAGTACAAAACGATGTTCTGCTTTTAAAAAAACAACATTGTTTTATTTCCGAGCACAGAGAATAAGCCTCCACGCTCCGGACTGCCATATAGGCACCAACACAGATTCAATTTGAGGGAAATTTTAAATTGTGGAAAATTTGAACAAAGTCCAAAGTTCGTGATTTATTACAAATAATTTTAAGTTCGTGTGCAAAATACAATTTGATTGAAAGTTCGTGTATTTTGGTACAATTAACCCAAAAAAATATGTAATGTTTTTCAAGTCGATATATTTTTCCCAAAAAAAATAATTTTTATTTTAATTTTCATCAAGTATTAGAGGAAAAACACACAGAATTAAAAATGATGATTATAAATTGAGATAAACACAACCTTATATCAACTTTAGAAGCAAAGTAGCGAAATGTCACATAAATTGTGTCACATGGCCAACCCACGGGATTTTCAGTCTAATCCTATAGGATTCTGCCTTTTTTCAGTTTGGTCCTATCTGACATTCATCACCTTCTATGCATTCTCACAAAATTCGTCGTGTTCATCGCAATTATAGTCGAACAGATTCGATTCCCAGCCAAGAGAACTGCAGATGAGAACAAAAACGCTACCTTCCACTGCCTTCCAGCTACAAGAATTGCCAAAGCCATAGATACAGCAGCAGCAAAAAGAAGAGCATTCTTCCATGCTTGACAAGATTTCACTACTTCCATGCATCCTTTGCAGTGAACAACATGCCTGAAGTATCGATTAGCCGGATTCGGAACATGCATTGTTCCGATCCCGCCCTTAGCCGGCTGAGAAGCTGAAAAGTTCGCGACAAATCCAGCCGGAGCATGCTCGACTACTGCAAGAATCTGTGGTAGAGAAATAGAGTTATGCCCGAAATAGTAAGGCATTCCGTGCCCCACTTTATCCATCCATCTTCGATACTCAGCTACCCAAGTATCCGACGACCTCAAGTTGATATAAAGTTTCCTCGTCGGGAGTTTCTCTTTCAAGAGGATTTCGTTTTGAGAGGAGAGGAAGCCCATGTCTTGCTCCAGAATCTTACTTGCCAGCTGATGCAAGTACCACTGTGGGAAAAGCTTCAAGAGAAACGGTGGCTTCCTCGTGTTTCCAAACCGAACTATAAGCATAGATTTGCCCTGTCCGGTAGGTCTGCAAAGAAACAGCCCCGAAAAGAAGAGCTTTTCCCCACTCTTGTCTATGATTACACGGTTGCTCTGAAGAACACAAGGCGCTTCGAACCTGAGAAAGTTCGGTACGTGGTTTGGTAGTGAACGGTCTCTTTCTCTACACCAACGCCCAGCAAAGCCTCGATCTGTTCTCTCTGTCAGCTCAAAGTATAACGGTCCTGCTTCCTCCCTTCTCGAAGTAGAATCCGTTCTGTCATGGGAAATAGGAACATGGGCAGGATCCATGAGGTTCTCCAAAAGGATGGAATGATCATAAGGGAGCTCATGGATAGTTGAAATATCACGAAACCCCGGCCTTTCGAAATTCTCAAACCAAGGGATTTTTTCAAGATTTGGGGGAGTTTCATGGGACATCCATATCCAAATCACTCCTTGAGAATCCTTGATTTCATAAGCACTCACACAAGCTGATGCTGGGATTTTCGCGCCTTCTGAGAGCTGTTGAGAGAGGAAATCCCTTTCTTAGGAAGATCAAATGCATAATCTATGGAAACATTTTTGAACACAGTGGAATCAACATTCAACACAAACCTGAGGTATTTTCACACATTTACCACTGCCTTCAAATTGCCAACCATGGTACAAACATTCCAATCTACCATCAATTATTTGCCCTTCTGAGAGCTTTGCTAATCTACACAAGAAATTCTACTCGTAAACCTCCAAAACTTGCTTATGTTTCCATAAAAGCATACACAAAACCATGGAACCCTACATTTTCATCCCAATTTCAAAAGAAACCTGCTACATACCATTGAATCCCACTAACATTCTCTAATTTAGCAGGTTTTCAATCTCAAGCCGATCTCAATTTTCAATTCGCTAATCATAAACATGATAAAAACAACACATAAATCATTTTAGAGTTCAGAGCTGCGAGATTACCGGTGGGGGCAGCGATCTTCGTAGCACCTAATCGCGCCGTCGCCGCCTCTAAACAGCACGACTTGTTTGTCGAACACCGTGAGCCCAAGCGGCGCGTCGTCGGGCACGCTCCTGGTGAGATAGAGCGGGTACCATTCTTCACGCCAGTCGTACTTGGCCGCTTCCGTACGACCGATAGTTTCTTCATCGTCAATCACGCTCTCATATCCCGCCGCCGATGATAATTCTTCGGCGACGGCGCTCAATTTCTGGCGCAGTTGATAATGCCGGTAGGGGTTTGAGGGCTTCCGCCTGAAAATGTGATGCTTGATTTTGAGGAGTGTGGGTTTTTGCAGTGATGGAAATTCAATGGTGAAAAGGGACTGTAATTGTATGAGAGACATCTTCTTCTTCTTCTTCTTCTTCTTTTATTTTCTTTTATTTTAGTATATATTTTTTTTAGAAATGGATGATTTATAAGCTTTGGAGAAAATGAGTTGTTATTTTATGGCCGCACAATAACTGACAGAATTGTGTTTATTAATTTTCTTTGAGAAAGAACCTTTTTTTTTAATTTTTTTATTTTTTTTTTTTTGGTTTTCCTCAAGTAAGATAAGTTTATTTTTGTTCCGTAAAGCAAGTATGTAACTTCATCTACTCTTCAAATTCTCTTCGAATTTATTAACATGTGAATTCAAATGATGAAATAACTAGTCAAATTGTATTTTCCTGTTGTACTAAAATCTATTAAAATGTTAACGCAACACCATCAATCCATCTATCTATAAATAAATATGTCAAAAAACAAAATCATGTATTGTATACAGACAAAGGTTTCTGCTATCAAACATTATCTATTTTCTGAATCATACTTTCACTCACATTACCTACATTTAGTTAAAAGCCCAAAAAGAAAAAGGAAAAAAAGAAAAGAAAAAAAAGCCTATATAACTTCTTCCCAGCATAAACTGTCCTCTATAACCCTGTATAAATAACAATGGCTGATCATCTTTTACCTGTTCATGAAATCCGAGATTTTCAAAAATCAAAGTCATCGTAGAAATCTTCATCTTCGAATTGGTAATGAGTCTCATCTTCATGGCTAACATCACGCTGAGCATAAGAAGCTGATTCACAGCTTTCTTCATGCTGCAATAATGTAATAAGCTCCAAGACTTAGCACATGTGAATATGTGATATATCGTTGTTACAGAAACCGAGAGCTTTTCAGGGTGCACAACACAAACTTCGAAAGCATAGACGTTGAAGAGTAAAGATACGTGGAAGAAGTACTTACCATGTCACCAACCAGAGATTTTATAGCATCATAATTAATCCTTGAGCTACGCTTCTGCAAGTAGAGAGTCAAGCTATGAAATTGATCGATAACTAATAAGCAATTTGTAGTTGCAGAAAAAAGTACAAAGTCAGTAGATCAGCATCAAAACACAAATTCCATCAACTCCACAAAGATTGTTTGTGCAATGCAAATAGTTTAACATAAGCAATTTTAATTTTTTTCAGAGACCTTGTCACTAGAAATGATTTTATTTATTTATATTTTTTTTACCTCAGCTCCACTTTATCAGTAGTTTTAGTAGCTCTCTTGACAGAGGCAGCTTTCTTTGTTTCAGCTGCTCGCTTCTGTTTCTTGACCTGAAAATTGTCAACCATCACTACTAATCAAAGAGCTGCTACACTAAAGCTTTAGTATTATGAAAATAAGATAGATAGAATATAGTAATGACTAAAAGCAGCCAAGGGCTGTTTCGGAAACTGGATGGTGAAAATGCTGCAAGAATGCTTTGGAGCATCTGGTAATTCTATGAAAGCAACATGAGTACGACTTCTGTATCAGTCTAGTTAAATAGAAACAAAAAAAACGAATGATGAACTTAGAGTGAAAAACAATCTGTTAACTTCCCTATGGTAAAGTGCCATCATAATTATGAAAAACTACAGCTCAAAGGCAAGGACCTACATCTTACAAATGATTCAACAGATACTCTTCAATGGAGAAAGTAATCTGCACCACCCTACAAACAAGAGCATTCTCATGCTGTGAGACAGGACGAAAAAAACGATTCGAAGTAAGACTATGCCAGGAAATAGAGATCCAGAGGTACACTGTGTCTACCAACTTCAACCAGAAAAGTATTGCACTAAAAACACACAGATAAAAGCTACAGTAGCTAAAGGAACGACTTACGTCAACGACAACAACAAAAAAAAGAAGAAAAAGAAAGGTATAACTTAATAAGCTATCACCTTTATATACTTTTCATTCATTGTTTCCCATAAGATCCTTTTGAGGTTGATCTCCTCCTTGGTATTAAGGTATCCAACAACCTGGAAAGTACAAAAATAGTTTTAGAAACGTACTCAAACAAATTCAGAAATTGCAAGCAACTTACCAAATTTAGTACATTGGCGTAGTCATAAGCACAACATATAAGAAGCAAATTTGGAAAGATGGGATTCTCTTGTCATTTGATAAGCCCAAGAGCTAGTGTCTGTGATTGTTTTACTTGGGGAAATCACTTTGAATTTGAAATAACAATTGTTTGTTCTGTGTCAAGAAAACCAGAAATACTTTCTAATAATAATACACACCTCAAGAAAACCAGAAGCCTAATAACAATTGTTTGTTCTTAGTGATTTCTAGATTAACTAAAAGCAATCAATCCATATAATATTACACACCTCAATATCATCAATGTCAGATAGCACATCTGATCTATTTTTTATAATACTTATTCCTCCTCGCTTGCCAGTTTTCATGGTTCCACCATCGTCCTTCCTCATACCCTTCGCTCTAGTTGAAGGACCTGAAAGTTTAATTAAAAGGCATGAACCAAACATGCATCTTTCTTCCTTAAATATACAGGCCACTTTATAAAGAAAAACTCGTAGTACCATCAGATTTCCTCTCTTGAACGAGCCCACTTGGACCAAGATCTGCACCTTCTCTGCTGCAATGTCGAGTTGGTTCTTCCGCCTGAGAAAAGCTATTGTCGTAAGATTCGAAAGACCATGGAATCTACATATAACCATGATGATCAAAATATCATACCGCATGGAGTTTCGCCAATAGAAATGCAATTTAGTTAAATAATTATCCAATTTACAGTCAAATAAACATATCGATGAAGTTCAGCAATAACATAAAACACACTTTTTTCAATCAGAGAAAAGAACAAGGTCAAAAAATCAAGGCCAACTCATATGTTTCGGCAAAAATTCTAATTCCGATCACCGCATTGAGCTGCTGATTTCAGTCTCCACCAAGCTCTAACAAAGCTGAATCAGAGTCTCTATTAGCAAAATCCTATGATCCGAGAGGTTTCAGACACAGAAATATTGCAGAATCAATAATGCCGCCGAACGTTCACACGGTCAGAAACCCAAAAAAATTCCGAGAAAAACACAAAACTGGAAGCGCAAAGAATTTGCAAGGTCACAACATATGCTTATGCAATCAGTCGAAGAACATTCGAATTTGTTAAAAAAATAAATGAGAAAAACACGGAAAATCATGCACACCGATTTTTTCGAACTGCCGTCGGACTCTTGCGTTACCGCCATAGCCGCTACCTCGGAAGCTTTGAAATAGCTCGAACCCTCGGAGCTGAAGCGGAGTTATATAGTTCTGGGTTTTGTTGTTGATTACAGAAGTACCCTCCCATGAAAATAGGTTCAACTCAATCATATCAGTGTCATAAGGGTAAAATAGTCAATTCAACCTCCTTTAATTTGAAGGGCGAACATCGATCCAAATTCAAATTCCAAGGATCCCTGCGAAGCGCGAGCGTTAGAGAGAGGAGAGAGAAAGAGAGAGAAATGGAGCACAATGAAGCCGTGGATGGACTTCTCTGCCTCTTCTCGAAGGCCAATCGAGACCTTTCCGCAGTGAACAACAAACTCTACAACGAATTCAAGCAAACCTACCCCGATCACGTACTTTTTCCTTTTTTTTTTTTTTTTTTTGCTTCTGTTTCAAACCCTCAATTATAATATTTTGAATTGCAGCAAATTGGATTACGATTCCGTTTCTAACTACTTGTTCCTTGAGCTCATGAAGTTATGGATACTAATTCTTCTGTTTTTCGTTTTTCGCAGGCAAATCCGATGAAGCTGGTGGAAAGGCTGAAAAAGATTGAAGAAGAAATGTCGCCGTTAAAGGACCAGTGCCGCGAGCTTCTCGCTGCAAAACAGGTGAATAGATGTGGAAAACTTTGTATCTATGTGTGTGTGTGAGAATCATGTTTTCATAGTATTACCGTTGCAGGTTAACTGAACCTTTTTTTTTCCCCCTAATTTAGGAACTGGAGGAAATAAACATTAGCCAATTTGTAGTAATCAGGCTGCTGGGATGCTTTAATTTCATTTTTTTTTTAATTTTTAATATGTCAAATTACATTTGCATAGGTACTCGAGCTCGAACTATATTTTTAGGAGCGTTTGCTTCAGAAGATAATCCTCACTTTGATGACTAAAAAACTTTGGGCAAATACTCTATCATATGTATTGGCATATTGTAAATCGAAGCCATCACCCAAAGTAAATTATTCCCTAAAGTGAAAACAAAATGTTACTACTAGATTAGTATGGTTGTTGATTTAGCAAACATTTGGACTTTTTTAGTTTATGTTGTATATTTGTGTCCCTCCTGTTTCACCGCTCTTTGAGCTGTTTCTGTTCACCGCAATGAATTTGAATGAATTCTAGCGTTCAACATTCCATATGCTTGAAAATTTGAGCAAGTTCTTAGCTTGCAGGATCTGATAGATAAAGCCCGAACACTCTTAGTCGGGAACAGGACAATGCTGCAAAGGTTGCAAGCCTCCACCGGTGTTCCTGTCACAAGAGATGAGGATGATGACGCATATGAGAATTTCAATCAGGTACTTAATTATCTTGGTCTAGCTGATGTTAATAGTGTCAGTTAAATGTCTAATTGAAGGGTAAGACTGTAAGTGTTTTCTTAATGTCTATTTTCGGAATAAATGAGACCGTTTACTGGGAGGGAACGGATCAATTTGTGCTTGTGAACTCGGTATGAATGCCAATGATATTTAGGTGTTATGGTTGGTTGCATTTTCCATTTGGTACTTCAATATTTTGTACCACGTGCCAGCAAGCAACCAAAATTGAAGTAGCAAGGTTTTAGGTTACTGTGTTTTGCAGCATAGAGTATCTCTGCTGCAATGATTCTTGTTTACCTAGCTACAAATGTTAGCCCCGTTGCTAGTTTTCTTGTGAGGTATTCTCAATGAAATTCGGCTTGTATGTAATTTGTTTTTCTCATCATTTCCAGGTTATTGATGAGTGGGCGGTTCACGTCAAATCTAGAAAAGGTAACTTGTTTCCTTAAGAAAATTACACACGATGTTTGTGCAAAAGCATGTGAAGTGTGCCTTTGTTATAATTATTTGTTGGATAATATCATTGCGAGTCTTATGAGAATCTCAACAAAGAAACATAGTTAATGTATGATGAAACTGTCCTCATCACTCTTTGTGCAACAAACTAACTGTTTATTGTGTTGAGGTGGATTAGCCGGAACTGTAGTATACGAAACAAGGTATTATGACTTATGTGAGAACAAATGTCCTTCCTTGTGTAAACACTATGTTTGAGCAACTGATGGTGATAGTATTGTGTGATCATTGTTATGAACTCTCTATCTATAAGCGTGGCATAAATGGGTAATGCAGTTGTGGCTGATAGGACTAAGCCCTTTCTTTTGTTCGGTAGAACAGTTCGCAAACACTCAGTTTTAGAGAAATGTGTTTATGAATCACCTAAAAGTGCAGTTTGTTACTTATTTAGCGGAGAAGCTGAAAATTAATCTAATTACTATGCAAACTTTATCAGATGCTTCAGCAATCTTATGTGCAGATGTTCTGATATTTGCGAAGTCTATTTGATGAGATTATATCTTGCAAAATTTTAACGTGCAATGAACTTAAACTGTGCAGATGATGAGGAAGAGCCAGGCTCCAACGATATCAACCAAATGCTGTTTTCTGCAATTGTCAAAAGCAACTGAGTGATCCCATTTCTTCAGACCATGTGAATTTGTTGTTTGCAAAATAGCTACTTGTGTATAATTTTCTTCTGATGTTATCTCTTCTTGAGATTGAATTGGTAAGATGGTGCCTTTCAAACTTGATTTTTCAGTGAAAGCTAATTACTTGCATGATTCATCTTGATCTTCCAAGTTTGGAAAAAAGGAAAGTTGGAACAATTTACATTTTAGATCTTGTCAATCAAAATGTGAACTCCATGCTTAGGCTTCACCATCAGCATCATCACTGGTTCGTGGACATATTTCGGAGACAGAGTGAAGGAGAAGTTGGACATGATGAGAGCCATCAGCAGCTTGAGCTCCACCATTGCCAAATGCTGCCCGACGCACACGCGCTGCCCAAACCCGAAGGGCATGTAACAGTTCGCATTCTTGCAGGCGCCGGAGATCCCATCCTGGAATCTCTCCGGTTTAAACTCAAGCGCATCCGGACCCCATATGTCAGGGTTTGTATGCAGCGTGGCCACCATGGCCCACAAGTTCACGCCCTTGGGCACCCGTACCTCGCCTATCTTCACATCTTTCGACACCTCCCTAGCAAGGGTCGGGGTCGGAGGGTACAGCCTCATCGTCTCTTGAATTACCATGTGTAGCTGAAAACACATACATTTCAAAGATTAGACATCGTTAAGTTTGTATATAATTAAGCTACCTTATGATGTTGAATGATCACCTGCTTCATCTTACGAAGTGTGTCAAAGTTAGGGACCCGTCCCCTGACACACTTGCTCCACCTCGTCTCTTACATGTGTTTGCCACTCTGGATTCGAAGCCAACAACATCAAACACCACGAAGCCGAAACAGCTGACGTGTCAAAGCCAGCTAAGTAGATGTTCCTGCAGTTGTCTACGATGAACTGATCCATTTCAGCCGAAGTCGAGTAAGTCCCTTGTGCCCCTTCGACGAGAGTTTGCAGCAAATCCTTCTCGTATGCAGCCATCTGCCTCTCCTTCACTAGCTTCAAAATCGACACCCGAACTTCCTTCTCTAGAGCCCAAATCTTCCTATTGCTCTTGGTGGGAAGATGCCTGTACCGCTCGAAACATCAGAGCCCGATAGATGTTACATCGGGTGAAATATATGCAATTGTAAGATATAGTTATTATACCTCAAACCTGGTAGGCCCACGGACATTGATTTCTTGGAGACGAGCCCCTGAAGAGCCTCAAGCATCAAGAAAATGTCTTGCCCTTTTGTGTAATTACTACCAAAGCAAGCTCGAGATATAATATCTCCTGAAAATCTCTTCATATATCCGTCGACTGCGATGTCAACAGCTCCACCACCGCCAGCCTCGATTTCTCGCGTCCATGCATCCACCACCGTATGAGCCGACTCAGTGATGATGTTCATCATTCCCTGCACGCATCACCTCTCAGACTCAGCGAGTAGCGATCCACGACTGACTCGGTTGAGTCATTGAAAAAAAATTAAATGGAGGATCAATAATGGTTTTCCATTTTTCTCCAAGATGACTCAGTAGAGTCATTGACAGTATTACTTTTATTTTTCTTACCCGAACTTTGTCGACGAACAACTCGGGAGCTATGATCTTTCTCTGTCTCGCCCAGTTCAGACCGTTGGATGTCAAGATGCCCTGCCCGAGAAGTGGGCCCAGTGTTTTCTGCTGGTAAGAAGGCCTCCCGAAATCCTGCGACGTCGTCGTCGTTATCTCCTTCACTACGTTAGGATCGCTCACGTATAATATTTGCAGAGTTCCCAGAGAAAATGTGAACAACTGACCTACAAAAACAACGCTATATATATAAGTAGCATGCATGGTTAATTAAGTTCATATATATAGTATAGTATAGTATTTACACACAGTACCGTGTTGTTTTCTCCATTGCTCTAAGAAGGGGAAAACGGAGGCCGCGTTGTGGACGGCCGGAGGGCCGGCAGCGGTAGGAGCGGCGTCGGCGGCGGCGTCTCGGGATTTCTTGATTTCGAGGATGTTGCCGAGAAGGATTTTTGGTCGGGGACCATGGACTCCTTGTTGCTTGAAGATGTTTCTTATTTTGCTGGGCTTCATCACTAGGGAAATGTAGAGGTGGATGATGAATCCGAGAATGAGAGTAAATAACACTGCGGAAACCAACATTTTTTTTTTCTTTTTTCTGAGCGAATCGCAATTAGTGCAAGCTAAGTGTATTTTGTTTGATAAAAATGATTTGGTCGCGAGCTTACAAATAAATATGTAGGACATGTTCTAGTGAGAACCCTTCTTTTATTTATATATATATATATATATATATATATATAGGGAACGGTTCGTGTGTTAATAAATTATGGCGTGTTAAAATGTTAAAAATGCTTAAAGGTATACAAAACTATGTTTAAATGTGTATAAAATTATGCTTATTATATAATTATGCTTTTAAATGTACCGATTCATGCTTAAATGAAATCATGCTTATTGCCCTTTGAAACCATGTTTAAATCAATGACAACCATAGATTTGATTAAAATCAATGGTCAAGATTCAATTCTATTTAATACATCAGGATTTATTAACATATGAACCAACATATATATATATATATATATATATATATATATATTTCATGATCTTTTATATATGCTATTGTTTTTTCATAATCATGTTTATTTATTTCATAACAATCATTGCGACATTAGAAAAATTAACGGTTCAGATTGGTTTCTAGCGCACGTCTAGAGAGAGAATCAATCTTGGTATCAAAATTTGAAACCGATCTGAACCGATATAGATGACTCAAATTTATCGAGGATCTTAATTTTTTTTTTCTTTTTCTTGGACACACTTAATATTAAATTTAAAGACCGCGCCATAAAAGATTCGAATCTAAAACTTTTAATCCCAAAAATTAACTCCTACAACTAGATAAACACCTTCGCATGACATCCATCCAACTAAGCAAAGATCTTCTACTTAGCTACCAAGATTTCTTTTTTCTTCTTCTTTGGATATCAATATATTTTCTTAAGGCCGATAATCATATTTTAGAACAAAATATATTTAATGTATATTTCATTGTATTTTATTTTCTCACTCAAATCAAGATATTCAACTACCTATTTAATTTATGAAATTGGTTCATGCGATCGTGTGATATCATCCGATAATATAAATTTATTCTAACATGGCCAGCGAGGTTATTAATTAATTTTTAAATCTTTTCCTGCGTATATGTCCTCAAAGTGTGGATCTTATATTCTTATCACAAGAAATCAATTTGATACCGGAGTATCTTGTAACTAACTAGAAGATTATTGGAAAAGAAGCAACCCACGTATACGAGAGAAGCATTGATTATCTGCTTATACTTTTAATTTATAGTGTGTATAATTAAAGTGGAAGAATAAGAAAATGATGAAACTTATGATTTCTATTTATTTTAGCATATTTTATCAAAGATTAAAAAAAAAGAAAAAGACTTGACATGTGTGAAATATTATCAGTCAAAATGAGTAGAAAAATATTACTCCCTATGTTCACAAAGAGTGAGATGCGATCTTTGTGGTACGGATTTTGATAAACTCGCTATTTGTTATACAATTAACCCATACATCTATTAAGTCTAACCAATTTTCTTATCATAGCCCACTAATTAAACATACTCTTTATATAGAGTTAATTGCATAACGAATAACGAACTTATAAAAAATTTGTGTTAGGGAGGGCGCATGCATTCTCTGTGGACATGAGAGAGTATCATGAAATGAAATAAAAATGTGGGAAAATAACTGCTAGAAAAAATATCAATCATGTTCTCGAAAAATTACCCATCTTATAAAACAAGAAAAAGAAAAAGAAAGAAAGGAAAACAATTTTTAAAAAATGAACATAACCTCTCTGCACGTACTCAATTAAATTGCATCATGCACACTATTTACAGGTCGGACATCCAATGAATAGTGAGGGAGATCTTTCTCAATCTTTTTCTTTAAAAAAAAAAAGGAAAATTATAATAATTAAAGATGTTGGAAATTGTTGCTAGATTAATTCTTAAATGGAACTCAACGAGTAAAAAATACACGTCGATTGACTGCAACAAATTTGATTTATTTTTAATTTTCTTATACAAATCAGGTTAGATAGGTGTTTTTAGTTGACTAACATAATAAAAGAATATTTTATTTTCGTGTACAATATTCATGAGCTGTGACCTGATTTTGATGTTCTCAATTTTTTTTGATGTTCTCAATTATTTAATCTGTAAATGATATCTCTCACTGACTCATTGTTGAACAAATCAAGAGAATATTATGAAGGGCAAAATTTAAGTGTTTATTTGTTTGATATGAGTGGGTCAATAATTGTAAAATTTATTCAATTTCTTTACTTCTTCTCTATAGTGGAATCTTATTAATCAATTACTCAAAAGAATAAAATTTCTAAGAATATTTTGGCAGTCCAACTCAATTTATGAACTCCATTAACTTTACATAGGATGTGGCCCAGATCAGCTCGGCCCATTCCTAATTTCTCTAGCCCAATTCAGAATAAAGCCCAACAGCATAAGGCAAGAAACTCAGCCAAGCACCCGCCTTCTGTCAGAGTACGGACGGACATGCGAAGACAGCACCCACGATCTCTCAACCACCCATGACCTCAATTCTCTATAAATAGAGTCACTTTGTAAGAAAGAGAGGGAGAGACTGTAATTGCTGCTTGAAGTATTTCGAATACAAACATCCTCATCTTTCCTCCGTGGACGTAGATCTACCCAAAGATCGAACCACGTAAATTCTCGTGTTCTTAGTTTTATGCAAATCTCACTATCACAAAAACACTCTAAAATCCACGATCGATCACTGGCGCCGTCTGTGGGAAACGCAACATTCTCTTTTGTGAAACCGATCAGCGCGTTTTGAGTAAAGATACGATGGTGAGACCAACTCGCTCCGCCACCACTGCTGCTGCCGCCGCTGCCGCCAAAGCAAAACAGAAACGAGCTGACCCCTTCACCAATCCGCCTTACACGCCAGCCAACGAGGAAGAGGGTGACGTTAGTCAAGCTCAGAAAACTGCTTCCCAAATCCGACGTGACCAGCAGCCCATTCGCCGAACTCCTGAAGGCCATCTGGAGGATGTCCCGTCTGGGGATTCAGCTAGCAGCGGCAGGCCCGGTCAGGGTGGCAGCCGACGCGGCAACGCCGAACTCCAACCCGAGCTTGGAGACACGCTGAAGGCGTACCTGGACCTCCACGAGCAGGACTTTCGTAAGTTCGTCGATCAACATCGACAACAAAGTCAAAACAGGGAAGACAGAGTCGAACCGTCACAAAGGCGATCCCTAAGTCTCCAGATCGTTGGAGATAGGGAGGCCGAACTTCCCCGAAGGTGACAGAACAATTGTCAGTGGGAACGACCGTGCTTCACCTCGGCGCGGTTCAACGTCACCTCGTCAAAACGCCGTTCCACCTCGGCGTGACGAAGGAAACGCCTACCAGGGAAGATTCACCATCTACGGTCGAATCTCGACTCCCTTCACTAATAGGATACTCTATACTCCCCTCCCGTCAACGTATAGAGTACCTCCTATCCCGCCTTACAACGGGTCACAAGACCCCAGTAACTTTCTATCCCGGTTCTAATACAACATGATGAACCAGGGACTGGCCGAAGACGTTTACATGTGTAAAGTCTTCCCCGAGCTGCTAGTGGACAACGCTAGAAGCTGGTTTGATAGCCTGCCTAATGGCAGCATAGGGTCGTATGCCGACCTACTTGACGCCTTTGAGCGTCGCTTCTTTCAAAAATCCGAGGCGAAGATCAGCCCAGCCCAGCTCCTAACCTTAAGGCAGGGGCGGGGAGAAACGATCAGTGACTTTCTGGCCCGTTTTTATAACGAGAGCCTTAAAGTCGATTGTCTCTCCGACGACGTGCTTATCTCGGCGTTCCAAAACGCCATTCAGTTCGGGACTCTCTTCAGAGAGCTCGTAAAGGCACGCCCAACTGACCTCCAGGCAGCTATGGAGGATTGCCGATACATTTGTAGAGGCGGATGAGGACGATCGGAAAAAGCGGGCAGCAGATCGGCCCGAAAACAACGATAAGAGGAAAAAAGAGGAGTGCACTGACCATGGGCAAGGTCGCCTGAAGTGCCCTCAAAAGGTTACAGAGAGGACCTCTCGAGTCCCGCTTAGGACCTCGGCCTAACCAAGAACGAAGTCAGTATACGCCACTGACAAAGTCCAGGGCCGAAATATACGAGCTTCACGCAAACTTGTTCGAGAAGTCACCGCCCTTGTCCCGAGGTGGGTCGAAACGCCGATCTAAGGAGAAATACTGCAAGCTCCATAATGACTACGGTCATGAAACCGAGGACTGCAGGGACCTCGCCTCGGACATAGAGCACATGGTACGCGACGGTACCCTTAAATTGTACCAAAGTCGTAACCAGAGAGAGGCCCGACCTCAAGGGAAGGGCAAGAGAAAGAAAAATAGGGGAGGCAATAACTGTGCCCCCCAAAATGACAAAAGGCCAAAGCACGATGACGAGGATGAGGATGAAGATCAGCCTCAATATGATGCAGTCATCACTGCCATCACCGGACTGCCCGAAGGCACGACGAGGTCATCATTGAAAGCCGAGTGCCGAAGTCAACATCGGGAAGAACCTGCCCAAAAAAGGTTCAAGAGGGACGAGGTCGTCACCTTTTCCAGCGATGACCCAGTTCCCATGCGGTACCTCATCAAGATGCCACCATAATCGAGGCTGTGGTGGCCAACAAATTGGTCCACCGCGTATTTATTGATAGTGGAGCCTCTGTGAGTGTGCTCTTTAAAGACTGCTTCGATAAGCTCGATATCGAAGAGGCACGTCTAAGGCCGGCACCCATGCCGCTAAAAAACTTCACACAACAAGAGACGACGACGGAAGACATAATTTCACTGCCCGTGACAGTTGGAAAGAGCCCGTTGTCCACTACGAAGATAATCCACTTCTTCGTCGTAAAAGCCAGCTCCCCCTATAACATCATCTTAGGAAGGGATTGGTAATAGCGACGAAGACGATCTGCTCGGCCTACCACCTGACGATCAAAATACCGTCTAAAAACGGAGTGATCACGCTTCGGGGAAACCAGCAGCAGGCTAAGGAGTGCATGCAGGTCGCACTCCGAGGTGTTAGGAATCAGCACCCCCAAGCATAGCAACTACAGAACCCCGAAGAGGTGGAGTCGACGTCGCCTCCACCCGTCGAGCCGGTCGAAGATGTCGCATTGTACGAAGATGACCGTGCCAAGGTCGTCAAAGTAGGGTTTGTCGGTGAAAATGAGCTCCGAAGTCAACTTATCCGGCTACTTCGGGAATATAGAGATGTCTTCGCTTGGTCGCCGCTAGACATGACCGGGGTGGCACCAAGTGTCATCACTCATCACCTCAACATCGATCCTGAGGTGAAACAAGTTCGGCAGAAGCAGCGAGCCTTCGCAGCCGAAAGAAATCAAGTGATCCATGATGAGGTTCGGCAACTGCAAAAGGCCGATATTTTATTCGAAGTGAAATATCCGACCTGGTTGGCCAACCCCGTGATGGTGAAAAAATAAGGAGGCGGGTGGCGGATGTGTATTGATTACACTGACCTCAATAAGCACTGCCCAAAAGACTGCTACCCCCTCCCTAATATTGACAAGAAGGTCGAAGCTCTTGTTGGCCACAAGATGTTCAGCTTCTTGGACCTATACAAGGGATACCACCAAGTCCTCATGAACGCCGAGGACGCGCCGAAGACCGCCTTCGTCACAGACTTCGGCGTCTACGCATACAAAAAGATGCCCTTCGGATTGAAAAATGCTGGAGCTACATACCAAAGGATGGTCGACAAGATTTTTAAAGCCCACATCGGTAGTATTGTCGAAGTGTATGTAGACGATATAGTCGTAAAAAGCAAGGAAATCGCCGCTTGTGTAAATGACCTTAAAATTGTTTTTAGCCTACTTCGTAAAGTGAATCTAAAATTAAACCCAGAAAAGTGTACTTTTATGGTCCGATCTGGAAAATTTCTAGGGTGTTGGGTTTCACGCGAAGGGTTAAAAGCTAACCCATCGAAAGTCCGAGCTATCCAAGAAATGCAAGTGCCGAAGTCAATCCATGACGTGCACAAACTGACGGGCTGCCTAGCCGCCCTAAGTCGTTTCCTATCTAAGGTCGCCAAAAAACAACTTCTATTCTTCAAGATACTAAAGAAGGCGCCGAACTTCGAATGGAATGACGAGCACAGGGAAGCTTTCGATGGCTTGAAGAAGTACCTCGCAAATCTCCCTACATTATCTGTACCAAAAGAGGGCGAGGTCCTCTCCCTATACCTCGCCACTTCGGACGAGGCAATCAGTGCAGTCCTGGTGTGAGAAGAAAAACATCGTCAGCTACCCGTCTATTTCATAAGCCGAGCCTAAAAGGGCCGGAGACGAGGTATCAACCTTTGGAAAAGGTCGCACTTGCATTGGTGAATGCAGCAAGGAGACTTTGACCGTACTTCCACACGCATCCAATACAAGTGCTGACCGACCTCCCGCTTCGGCAAGTGCTTACAAAACCAGAAGCGTCCGGGCGAATCGCTAAATGGGCTGTAGAACTCGGCGAGCACGCGATTTCCTTTATACCTCGCCAAGCCATTAAAGGGCAAGTCTTGGCCGATTTCCTAGTAGAAGCCAAGTTCACTGACGCGCAGCAATCCGTCGAACCTACTGAGGATAAATCAAAGGCCGAGGCACCGAAGCCACCACCGCAAGACTGTTGGAAGGTCTACGTGGATGGGGCATCAGGCAACAAAGGAAGCGGAGCCGGGGTCTTACTCATCAGCCCGGAAGGGAAGGAAACCACCTATGCACTCCGATTCAACTTCCCAACTACAAATAACGAGGTAGAGTACGAAGCTCTGATCGCTAGACTTCGTCTAGCCCAAGCTCTCCAAGTATAGGCCATTCAAATTCACAGCGACTCCCAAGTCATAGTGAACCGTATACTAGGCAAATACGAGGCCAAAGGAGAACAAATGAAGAAATACCTCCATAAGGCCAAGATCCTACAACAAAGCTTCTCGTACTTCGAGTAGGTGCGAATCCCAAGAGGAGATAATGGGCGAGCTGACGCACTAAGCAAACTCGCGTCGTCTTCAATGACCTCTCCGGTGGAAGAAGTACAACTCCGAAGTATTGACGAAGCCGAAGTTAATGTAGTGACCGAAGACGGACCGAACTGGATGACTCCACTTCGTGACTATGTTGGAAAAGGCGAGCTCCCAGCAGATAAGGTCGAGGCTAGGAAGCTCTTGGCTAAATCCACCAAGTACGTCTTGGAACAAGGAGTGTTGTATAGAAAATCCTACCTCCAGCCTCTCCTAAGATGTGTGGGGCCCGACCAAGCGGACTACGCATTGCGCGAGGTCCACGAAGGGTCTTGTGGCAGCCACATCGGAGCTCGTGCCCTATCCAAGAAGATCATAAGATGGGGATACTATTGGCCCACCATGTTCCAGGACGCTATCGACCTCGTCAAAAAATGTCCAAAGTGCCAGATCCATGCTACGGTTCCAAGGTTGCCACAAACCGAACTAGCCAGTATGCAAAGCCCTTGGCCGTTCATGCAGTGGGGAATAGACATCATCGGCCCATTCGAAAAAGCTCCCGGCCAACTTCAATTCCTCATAGTAGCCATCGACTACTTTACGAAGTGGGTCGAAGCCGAACCATTGGCGCGGATCACAAGTAAAAACGCCCTAAACTTCATTTAGAAGAACATAGTTTGTCGCTTCGGCATACCTCACGTCCTCGTCTCAGATAACGGAACCCAGTTCACAGACAGGACGTTCAGAGAATGGTGTGACGAACTCCACATCCAACAAAAGTTCACCTCGGTAGCCCATCCTCAAGCGAATGGTCAAACCGAGGTTACGAACCGAACGATAGTCAAAGGGTTAAAAACCCGACTCGATAAGGCCAAAGGAGATTGGGCAGCGAACTTACCCCAAGTCCTATGGTCGTACCGAACCACCCCGCGGACATCACACGGTGAAACACCATACAGCTTGGTGTATGGAACCGAAGCGGTGATCCCGATAGAGATCGGTTTGCCGAGCCCCCGAATGCTTAACTTCGCAGCCCAAGACAACGAAGACAGACTTTGAACTAACTTGGATTTGCTAGAAGAAAAACGGGAACAAGCTACATACAAGAAGCTCAATACAAACAACAAATAGCTCGGTATTATAACAGCCGAGTAAAGCATCAGCAGCTCCAAGTAGGCGACTTCGTACTTCGGAATAACGAGGTCAGTAAGGTGGAGAAGCTCGGTAAACTAGAAGCCACCTGGGAAGGACCATACCGAGTTCAAGAAGTCCTCGGAAAAGGGTCGTATAAGCTCGCCCACTTATCTGGTAAGCCCATACCCCGTACATGGCACATTACTCACTTGAAGAGATACTTGGTATAAACGGAGAGTAATGTTCAAGTTCATTTAGGTCGTAGGAGTCGGGTCGTCTTATTAAATTTTGTCTTATTTTAATTTCATTCAATTAAATTTTTAGTTTTCATTTACTTGCTTAAATAATTTGCATACATTTTGCACGTCTCTCTCTCGTTTATGTTGAGTATCTCGATTTTAAAATCCTGACGAGGATACACAAATAAACTCCGCTTTGGAGTAATACCTAAACGCGCGTAAGGGGACCACCCCTATCGATAAATTCGACAAATAAGGAATCTGAAAGCCTAAACTTCGTTATCGAAGTGGCTACCTGAGCCCAAACTTCGTCTTCGGACGAAGTGGCTAACTGAAGCTTAAACTTCGTCTTCAGACGAAGTGGCTGTCCGAAAGCCTAAACTTCGTCACCCAACAAAGTGGCTACATAAAAGCCTTAACTTCGTTCTCGGATGAAGTGGCTACCTGAGCCCAAACTTCGTCTTCAGACGAAGTGGCTAACCGAAAGCCTAAACTTCATCACCCGACGAAGCGGCTACATAAAAGCTAAACTTTGTCTTCGGACGAAGTGGCTAACTGAAAGCTTAAACTTCGTCACCCGACGAAGTGGCTACATAAAAGCCTTAACTTCGTTCTCGGATGAAGTGGCTACCTGAGCCCAAACTTCGTCTTCGGACGAAGTGGCTAACTAAAAGCCTAAACTTCATCACCCGACGAAGTGGCTACATGAAAGCTAAACAAGGGAATCTACCTTAGTTAAAGACGAGGATGAAAAGATTAAATAAAAGTGCAAAAATTTCCATTTTATTTGAATGAGAAAAAAAAAATGTACAAATATTACATTAAGAAGACGAGGAACCCGGAGGTTTTGACTGACTAAAGCTGAGCCAATCTCTAGCAAAATCCCTACTAGAATTAAAGTTCAAAATATCGTCTACGCTAAGCCTGCCTCTACCTCGTCCAGGAGCCGAACTTCGACCTCTACCTCAAACATTTTGGCTCGCTCGACCCCGACCTCGTCCAGGTGCCAACCGCTGCTCTTGACTGTAAATTTCTCGAGAATGGCATGTGACAATCTTCGGATCCGGGTCGATAGACCTTGAAGATTCACCTTCCAAAAATTCTCTAGAAGTACGGTCGAGCAACCTCGGATCCGAACCAGGGGTAACCGAAGTCGGAATCTCAGCCTCTGACAAAATAGGTCACTTCAGCTTCGGAAAACGATCAAGGACTGTCTCGTAGATGCTCGCCACACGAATGAGTTCTTCAAATTCATCCCGAACCTGCCAGGAATCCTTCCCATACTGGTCCCTATAGCTTCGGCACTGAGCCTGAAGTTCCTTGACCTTACTATAGGTCTCAGTAATGGTGGATCCCCCAACTCTGTGAATAATAGCCTCATATTCCGTATGCTCCATGACAATCTCCTTGAAAGTTTTGATGTCGTCCAAAGCTTCCTGGTACTTGTCATCAAGCTCCAGATACTTCGCATGCACTTCATCAAGCTTTTCCTGAGCAGTTCGAAGCTTCACTTCAGCCTCAACCTCGATGTTCTCAGCTTGTTTCTTCCAGTTCGAAGCATTGAGCTCGGCTACTTCTACAGCTTGGCGAAGCTCAGACATTTCTTTAACGAAGTGGGAAGCATCGTAAATATCAGGAGCAGACTACAGAATAAATACAAGCAAGTTTAATAAAAAGCCTTTTTATTTATAGCCGAACACGGCAAATGAAACGCCACCCTAATGGTGACGAAGTACAAGGCTACAAAAAAAACAGAAAGAGAGAAAGAAGCTAAAAAATCATGAAAAGTGTCAATTGACTCCATCACGATTTTCTACTTCTAGGCCGACCTCTTGTTCAACATCAGGCTCCTCGGGGTCGGCGCGTGCGGGCTCCTCGGTGGTCTGTGTAGCCGGCCTCTTCAGTAGGTCGGCAATGACCGTCTCCAGGAGTTCGTACCTGTCAACAGGATATCGCCGAATAGCCCCTTCGTTGAGCGGGCTCCTCTGCTTGGCGAGCTGCTCGACCACCGGAATTGAGGAAGTGTGCTCCAGAACACCCCGGCGAAGTCCTGTAGTGTCTCCTCCTCCGTCGTAATAGCATACCCGTACTTAGTTTTGTCCAAGTCCGGGATGTCGGCGGCGATATAGTCGAGCACTGCTGAGACGATCGGGGTGCTCAGGGCATTCGCCAGCTGAACGGCCATCCGGGAGAAGTGCTTCGACCGGAAGACTCGTTCCACCACAGCGCAGAACACATCCCCCTGTCCAGCCACCACCCCGGCGACTTGGGCCTTCAGCCGACCCACTTCTGCCTCCAGCTCGGCATTCTTCTTCTTCGCCTCTTCGGCGGCAGCCGAAGCTGCTGCCTCCCTCTCCGCTGCTACCTGCGCCGCGGCCTCGGTGACAGAGATCTTAGCCATTAACCGATCCTCCACCGCCCTGACCTCAGCATTCTTTCTCTGGAACTTGGCAACTCCACTCCACCGCCCTAAACTTGGCATTCTTTCGGCTCCCTACAAAAAAGCAAGGAGGAAATTTTTTATTTCGGTTCAATCACCGCACAACTAACTCATGTTTCACACGTACCTTGGGAAATGACATCTCCTGTGCAAGCCCTTGGCCCGAGGTCGGGCCACTCTCGACAATTGTTACTTCGTCATCCGACGGAAGTACCATCCGCCGAGGTCGCTGGCCCACCAACTGTAATGGAGGGGAGCTGATGAAGGGAGCCTCCGGCTCCGAGCTCACCGACGCCGATCTCCTCAGGTCGAGTGTCCTCTCTGATGACGCAGCCGAGGTTCCCCTGTCCACCACGGAGGAAGAGGGCTTCTGCCTCTTCCTCTTGTTCTTATTCTGCAAAGGGGCCTGGAAAGATTGGGCATCCACTACAAAAAAAAAAAAAATGTATATATATCAGTAAAAGTGAAAAAGACTACGGAACACAAATCAGTGAAGCAGAGCCTCACCCAAGTCCGCATTGGACACGCAGTTATATGGGCTTAGACCATGATTTACGAGCTCGGCCTCGGCATAATTCCTTTCAATGAGGCCGAGGTTCACCAAGCTCGTCTCAAGCTCACCGGTTGGTTTCTCAGTGTCTCGAGGTGCGAACTTATCCTTGGTCCAAGGATACAACGGCACACCTTCACATCGGCAAAAGAAAAATTTCTTCTGCCAGTTCGGCACCTTGGTAGGCGTCCCTAACTTGAACTTATTAATCGGGAAAGGTAAACCCACCCCGTCGGACCCAGCTTAGGCCTAAAAAACCTAAGGAACGAATCTACTGAAGGTGTCCCACCACGGCAGGCGACCTCGACACAATAGCCGATGACCTGCTTGATGGAGGGCGGTGCCAACTGACCTATCACTAGTTGGAGTTCTTCTAAGAGCTCGATGAAAAAAGGATTTAAAGGAAATCGCAGCCCGAAACGAAGATAATCTTCGTAAACGGTAAAAAAACTGATAGGAGGAGAACTACCCCTATCCTCCTCACGTGGCAAAAGCAATTCTACCGAATCAGGAAACAAAAACCGCGAGCCAAATCCTGCATATGTGACAGAGACATCGTGGAAGCACACGCCAAAGCAGCGTCAGAACCAACCAACGGCGAGAAATCAATTTCCCGAATCATCGGCGGCATGAGAGAGCGAGTATATACATTTAACCAAACCCTCGCCGGAAATACCCTAGACGGCGAGGGCAAAATCTGTACGCTAGCCCTACCAGTATCTACTTGGGGAGAAGAAGAAGAATCCATTATAAGGAGAGTACTTACTTGTCAACGTTTTTTCCGACTACAAATTAACGGGAATTGAACTTGACGGCGGCGGCGATTGCATAATTTCGGCCTAGGGTTTTACTCTCGCTTAAAATTGGAAATGGATTGAAGGGGGAAAATGTTTTCTAGCGTACATTGGAAGCTTTTATAAGCAAGGCACACCTTTTCAAATCCCGCCTCTTCACCTACTCCAACAAAGAAGCGACGCGTGTTGCCTACTTACCCTGACACCAACAGTCGCGCCCTTCACATCACGAGTATTTGAGCTCGACCTCGTCTAAACGAGGCGGTATGCATTACAACTTCGTCAAAATCTCAATTTCGACGGGGCAATGCAACTCCAGCTCGACCTCATCTAAACGAGGCGGTATGCAATTCCGACTTCGTCGAAATCTCAATTTTGATGGGGCAATGCAACTCCAGCTCGACCTCGTCTAAACGAGGCGGAATAAATTCCGACTTCGTCGAAATCCCAATCTTGACGGGGGCAAGGCAATTTACACCTCTCTACAATGACCTCGCTTCTCCGACCTTTTGGGGGGGGGATGTGATAGGATGTGGCCCAGATCAGCTCGGCCCATTCCTAATTTCTCCAGCCCAATCCAGAATAAAGCCTAATAGCACAAGTCAAGAAACTCAGCCAACCACACGCCTCCTGTCAGAGTACGGACGGACAGGCGAAGACAGCACCCACGATCTCTCAACCACCCATGACCTCAATTCCCTATAAATAGAGTCATTTTGTAAGAAAGAGAGGGAGGGACTGTAATTGCTGCTTGAAGTATTTCGAATACAAACATGCTCATCTTTCCTCCGTGGACGTAGATCTACCCAAAGATCGAAAAATTCTCGTGTTCTTAATTTTCTGCAAATCTCACTATCACAAAAACACTCTAAAATCCACGATCGATCAACATAGCACTTATAAAGTTGAGTACAATATAGTACTAGTATATAATTAATACATAGAGTTCGATTGAAATGCGATAGAGAAAATTTAATGAATTACTCCTAAAGCCAAGGCCAGCCCTACTTTGCCAAATGGGAAGGAGTGGAGATTAGTAAGTGACCTTCAAAAAAAAAATGTTTATCTAAATATGCAACCAAAATTTATAATTTTATCCATAGAGACTACTTTTATTTAGAAAAAATAATAATAATAGCGATGCTCGCAACCAAATGAGATCCTTTATTTTATTTTATTTATTTTATATCAATTTTTTTTAATAATATTTTTTCAGTGAGTATTTTTAAATTTTGAACGTTAGGATATAATGTGAAGGGAAAACCTGACTGTGATCAATTCCTACAAAAATTTACTTGTTACTTTGATTAGATCTTAAAATTCTCTTAGATTCCCATGTTGATCCATAAGTTGAGAGAAGTCTAGCTAGGCTATAAAAGAGTGCATTCTACATATATATTACGGGTGCATAATCACATATATTAGGCACTCATGTTGGAATTAAACATGTATGTGAACTCCATGCTTACAGGGATGAAGCCACATACCGGGCTCGACTCGGCGACTGTCCGGTTAACTTTTATTTTATTTTTATAATATATAGTGTTAATTTTTATTTTCTAATCTTTTGCCCTCTCATTTATTATATTTTAGTCCCCTCATTTTTTTTAATTTTTTTTTTTTTTCATTTTGTGTCTTTTTCTTTAGTTTGTTTCTTCAAAATATAATATTTGATATTGAGGAGGGCTTGTTGTCTTAAAAAAAATAATTAATTTTTTTTGAATCTTACCCGACTATATATAAATTCCTGGCTCCGTCCCTGCATAGGCTTAAGTAGTAATATGATGTACTATCATTTTTATTTTTTTGAAAACACATACAACATATATCTTAATTAGATGTTTTTAATCAAGATGTGAACTCCATGCTTAGGCTTCACCGACATCGTCATCACCGGTTCGTGAACATAGTTCGGAGACAGAGTGAAGGAGAAGTTGGACATAATGAGAGCCATCAACAGCTTGAGCTCCGCCATCGCCAAGTGCTGCCCGACGCATACGCGTTGCCCGAACCCGAACGGCATGTAACAGTTCGGGCTATTGCACGCGCCGGAGACTCCATCATGGAATCTCTCGGGCTTAAATTCGAGCGCATCCGGACCCCATATGTCAGGATCCGTATGTAGCCTGGCCACCGCGGCCCACACGTCCACGCCCTTGGGCATCCGTACCCCGCCTATCTTCGCATCCTTCAATACCTCCCTACTCACGGTCGGGGCCGGAGGGTACAGCCTCATCGTCTCTTGAATCACCATGTTTAGCTGAAAATATAATTTGAATTAATATTAATTAATTAAATAACTTTTTATAAGTTCGAACTTTCAGATGAGATGCTGAATTCAAAATCTCACCTGCTTCATCCTACGAAGCATGCTTATGTCGTCGGGGGCCCGTCCCTGACACACTTGCTCGACTTCATCTCTGACACGGGTTTGCCACTCCGGGTTCAAAGCCAACAACATTAGACACCACGAAGCCGAAACGGCGGGCGTGTCGGCGCCGGCTAAGTATATGTTCTTGCAGTTATCTACGACGAACTCATCCGTTTCGGCCGAAGTCGAAAAAGTCTCTTTTGCCCCTTCGACGAGTGCTTGTAGCAAATCCTTCTCGTATCGCGCCCCCCGTCTCTCCTCCACTACCTTCAAAATCAACACCCGAACTTCCTTCTCCAGAGCCCAAATCTCCCTGTTGCTCTTCGTCGGAATATGTCTGTCCAATGTTGAACGTGAGGGTTCGACAGATGCTGTATCTGATGAAATATAAATATAAATATAGTTATTATACCTCAAAGCTGGTAGGCCAATGGACGCTAATTTCTTGGACACGAGCTCCTCAAGATTCTCAAGCTTCAAGAAAATGTCTTGCCCTTGTATGTAATTACTACCGAAACAAGTTCGAGAAAGAATCTCTCGAGAAAACCTCCTCATGTAACCCACGACGTCGACGTCGACAGCTCCGCCACCGTTGGCCTCGATTTCTTGCTTCCATGTATCCACCACTGTGCGAGCCGACTCACCCACGATGCTCATCATTCCCTGCATACATACACAGTGGCGGAGCCATAAATTTTAGTTAGAGGGTGCTAAAGTAAATTCTTTTTGATAAATATAGGTGCTAAAATTAAAAATAAAAATAAAAAAAAATCTAAAAATATTTTTTTTTACATGTAAATATATTTGGAGGAGGGTGCTAGTGCTCCCTCTAGCACCCCTCCCTCCGCCACTGTACATACATACATAGCCGCTTCCCTCTAACTGAGTGAGTCACGATCCACGACTCAGTGAGTCACTATAGTAAAAATAAGTTCTCTTACCCTAACTTTGTCCTCGAACAACTCGGGAGCTATGATCTTCCTCTGCCTCGCCCAGATCGGACCGTTGGATGCCAAGATTCCGTTCCGAGAAGTGGGCCCAGTGCTTTCCCATGGTAAGAAGGCATAGCCATGTCCTTCGCCGTCGTCGTTGCCAGCTCCTTCACTACATTAGGATCGCTCACGTGTAACACTTGGTTATTTCCCAGAGAAAATGTGAACAACCGACCTGCAAATACAAAAAAAAAAAAAAAAAAAAATCATTTCTAAATTAAAAAAAATAAAAATAAAGTTGCATGCATATACTCCCTCCGTGTGACTCCATTTGGCCTATTTCATCTCACGAAACAGGCCAAATGGAGATAGAAGGAGGGAGGGAGTACATATATAGTATGCGCAGTACCGTGTTGCTTTCTCCATTCCTTTAAGAAGGGGAAAATGTGGGCGACGCCGTGGACGGACGGAGGGCCGGCAGCAGGGGCGGAGGCGATGGCGGCAGAGTCGAAGGCTTTCTTGATTTCGAGGACGTTGCCGAGAAGGATTTTTGGTGTGGGGCCATGGATTCCTTGTTGCTTGAAGATGTTTCGTATTTTGCTAGTCTTCATCACTAAGAAAAAGTAGAGGTGGATGATGAATCCCAGCATGAGAGCAAATAATACTGCGGAAACCAACATTTTTTTTTTTTTGGTTCTGAGTGAATCGCAAAAACGTAAATTAAGATAGTCTTAATTTGTTTGATGAAATGATGATTTTTGCATATGAATTATATTTATATGTAGATGTGAGCAATAGCACATCATTTGCGACTCACGTATTTTTATACATAAAATACTTATATAATTAATTCTTCAAATTTACACTGCGCAAATCGTGCTGAATTTTTTTAAAATACGAGATCACCATGTTCTTCAACGACTTTATAATTTTCTGTAGGTCTAAATATTCAATTGGCACAGCCAGCCACGACTAGCAAGTTAAGATTGATTTATTTATTTTTGTCTCACTCAAATCGAGTCCTTTAAGATTTAATTATATAAAATCCTTCCATGTGATCATCATCTCTATTATAATTATAGATATCCTCGTCAACTCTCCGGTGAGCTGGATCATCGAGAGTGTGACTGATTCACAGTACCTTCAAACTTCATAACTCAATAATTTATCACGACTAAATTATACTCCCTCCGGCTCAAGATTCATGACCCCTTTTTTTTGGCATTTTCGGCACGTATTTCCACGCTTCTTGGTGATGAGTTTTAAAATAAATTTTTAATATATTTTTCTTTTTACGGGATACTACGAGTGAGCCGGAGGGAGTAATTGCCAAGCTTTTCCAAAAAGTCTGCCCAAATTCAACGGACATTAGTCGTAAATATGTCAATTAAGTTCGAAATCGACAGGCTGGACCAAATAGCCCAACAAAAAGGTGGGTTAGGGATAAAATTTTTAGCCCGATCAGAATTGAAAAAAACCCGAACTAATATGAGGTCGGAGATCTAAAGATCGTCTAGCATGAAAACCGATATTCTTGATTTAAAAAATATTTTTTCTGTTAACATTTTGTTTAACCCAACAAAAATTAACGGACAAAGTATGAGGTTGGAAGGGTATCCTCTATCCCAAAATGGTGTCCCAATTGTGTCCCAAAATTTAAATTCTACTATTTTTATATTTTTTTTATAATAAAAAAATACTATATAATATAGTAAATCATAATAGATATTTATAAGAAAAAATTAATTTTTTTTTAAAATTATATACTTTAGTTTTGATTTTTTTAACTCTAATATACTAATAAAAGTGAAATCAAATGTTAAAAAATAATTATAAACCCTAATGGGGATGGGTGAACCCTTAAAAATAATTATTAAATTAAATTAAACCATTATAAAATAAATTTATTAAAAAAATTGCATGAAACTAGTAAAAATTAAATTTTGGAACACCATTTTGGGGATAGAAGATCTCAAATCATGTTGGAGTCTAATGAATAGTGAGGGAGATCTTTCTCAATCTTTTTCTTTTTCACAAACTATTTCAATATAATTAAAGCTGTTGAAAATTGTAGCTAGTCCAGATCAACGATTTTTGATTAATAAAAAAGACACGTCTCGACTGCAAGAATTTGGTTTATTTAGTATTTTTCTTATACAAAGTGCCTTGTGACCTGATTTTCTAGGAGAGAGAGGGAGAGTTAAACACACTCAAGCAATATCACTCTATGTTGGTCCTAGAAAAAGTAATTTGGTGTAGGGGGACACTACTACAAATTCGCTGATACACTGCGATTATAACCCGTAGTGTATGCCATAACCATACCGTAGTGTAGGCAGGTGTAGAGAAAGTACCTAGTATACACTACGGTCCAAAACCGTAGTCTATAGTCATGATAGACTACGGTTTTAAACCGTAGTATATGCTATACAAAACCGTAGAGACTGATGGTGTAGAGAAATGTGACCAGAATAGACTACGGTTCAAACCCGTAGTGTATAGTCGTCATATACTACAGTTTTAAAGCGTAGTATATGGTTTAAAAACCGTAGTCTATGATTCTGTAGAGAAAGATTTTTAGTATAGGCTACGGTTTTTACCTATAGCTTTTTATTATTATAGACTACATTTTCTAAATGTAGAGAATGCCTATGTTTTGTATATACTACAGTTTTAAACCGTAGTCAACTTTCATCAATTTTGTATTTAAATTTAATTTTTTTAAAAAAAATTACTGCTAAATCAATATTTCTAATTGCAATAAAGTTAATATTGCAAGATTTTATTAAATTCAAATAATCCAAAGCTAAGTACAATGGTAAAACTATCACTTTATAGTCATAATACAAATAGAATCTTCTCCCTTCTAAGCCTTGTAAAAAAAATCAAGGACGCTAGAGCTCGTATCTCCAATAATGATCACACCATCGATCTGCTACATGAATTTTTTTCATTAACATCATCTGTATTACCTCACTTTTATGCATCTTGAGTCAAGTCCTCTAGAAGAGCAACATCTTCTAAAAAGAAACCATCTTGATTTGCAACATTCTCCTCACCATTCACCCTAAATTTAAGAAAAAAAAACAAATAACTTTAGATCTCTTAAACCGTTAAAACTAAGATTATTAAAATTAAGAATTTTACATCTAGTGGTAAATAGAACAATCAATTTATGTTTAAAGCATAAAAAGGAGAACATTCATAAAATTAAGCCAAAAATTTTACCATTAACTCAATGCAATAAGCATGGATACCTTGTAGTTGTACAAAAATCCATATCGACACAATTAGAGCATCTCCAACAATGCACTAAAATAGTGCTCAGCGTTATTTTGCAGATGAATTTTGCTCCAACAATGCACTAAAAAGTTGCAGCATTTTAATGTATTGCACAGTAATGCGCTATATATGGCGTAATACTGTAGCTTTTGCAGCATCCCCCTATTCTTGTCGTTTTGTGTGTGTGTGGTTGTTTTTTTTTACTTTGTTATTTTATTTTATTTAACAATTAAATTTGTATTTCCTTCTCCAATCGGGGAAGCAATGGAAGTGCTACCGCCACCAAACGATATAATAATCGAGGAAACTCAACCTACTATGCATGAAAAATTTCTGGCTCGATTAAAAAAAATCAAAGATAAGACTGCTCATGACGTACTTCAAGATGCTTTAATCGAGCATTTGGGGGAAGAATATTCAAATTCTTAAAATTAGAATATTTTATCATTATAACTTAGAAATAATTTTACTATAATTTTATCTGATTTTTTAATTTTATTAAAAATAAATAATTAAAAAGGAATATTCTGGAATATTCCTTTTCTGCTGTATTTTGGTGTAAACTGTTGGAGATGAGTTACTGTTTTTGCACTATTTTGGTGTTAGTGCTGCTGGAAAATGGTGTAATCTCTTGGAGATGCTCTTAGATAACTTGAAAAACCACCAGTCAATGCACAATATATTCCAATGAAGAGCCAATTTTTCTTGTTAACTAAAATATATATATGTAAGACATTAATTAACAAATGCTGACGCCATAATTAAGGCATTTTACTTCTATATATGTTAACAATTTTTAATGTTAGCTTCTTCTAATTTCTACCCTTTAACAAAATAAAATTCATTCTTTTATCACCTCACAACATTTTGGCAATCTAACTCCCCAGACAAAGAATTTACCTCAACACTGGCACGGCAGATCATCATATGACTCATAACATAAATTAGACACATTTCGCATAAATTGTTGAATCCTTCATGAGCATTAGGCTTGAAAACTCACATAATCAAACTCGGAGATAATTTGCTCCTAATTTTAAAGTGGAATCGGTATTGAAGATGAAGATTCCAATCTAAGTCCTATAATCCATTGCTTAAAAACTTCTACACAATCAAACCTTACATCTCAATCATTTATAACTATTCAACACTATATACACCACATTAACATTCCTTACCACAAAAAATACGATATGCAGAATGAAAACGAGATGAAAAATTACCGAAAAGATACTTCTCGATGCCCTGGTTTGCAACGTACTTGTAAATGAGCAGTTTTTCTACATCACGAACACAATACCACAACAAATTCACCACATTCTCGTGCTGCACGCGTGACATCATTGCTCATTCAAGAACTCCTTATTCCCTGTGCAGACCTTTTTGACAATCTCTTCACGGCTATTTCTCTCCCATCACTCAATTTTCCTTAATTAAAATCAAACATACCCCACACCCAAAAAAAAATACAGTAAATAAATTTATTCAACCACTAGGCATTTCAATAATCAAATCCCAATTTCCCTCCACCCAATTCATCAACTGCATTACTGAAACTCCCCAAAAATTCAATACATGATTTAAAATAATAATAATAATAATTAAATCTTGATGTTTTTCACTTGATAAACCGGGCGAAAATTCCTTCTCCAAGCTTAAGCGAGGGGTGGAAACTTTCTGCAGCTACAGTTTCGAAGGAAAAGTTTTTTTGCTCTCTCTCTCTGCAATTTTCTCCAAGTCGTCTCCTTCTTGATCTTTCATCACATTTTTAAGATTCTATCAAGTTCTAAAGATTCTAGTGAGAATTTGATTCTCAGAAATTTATTATCGGCTGTGAGGTAGGGTTTGATTGCATTAGTATGGGATAAAAGAAAGCTCTTTTGATGCCATCTACACAAAGTGCTTCTACTAATGATAAGTGGGTTTTCCATTTCCTTTAAACCTGTTTCCATCTTCCTTAAGGTGGTTCTGAAACTTAAATCCAAACTCTTAATCTTCTCGAAATCAGGTTGATGCCTAACCTATTTCTTCCTATTTTTGTGACCACTTAAACTGTGTAAGGGCTTACCTTCTTCTCTCTGTTTTTTTGCATCAGCCCATAGTCGAGAAACAGTTTTTGTGGACACCTTCCATTCTTCGGCAGATTCAGCAATGGCACCTCTCCTTGGCTTGCCATTGTTTGAAGTAGATAGTATGAACTGGATGATCAAGTTCCTGCTGTTCGTGGACAGATTCTTGGACGGTCTACTCATCTCTTCCTCCTCTCTTCTTTTCTTTTTGGTGTTTTTGCTGAAAAACTGGGAATGAATGACTATCGGGAGGGAATGGATGTGTTTAAAGGGTTGTGTAGATGATTTCCCTCTTTAATTACTTTTTGAATATTGGTGGGAAAGTAGGCTCTTAAAATTTTAGACCTACTATTCCTTGTTGTACTTGAATTTGTGGTGGAATGTGCAAGGTTAATTGGCATCTTTTTTTAATGAAGTTGAATTTTATTTTTTCATTGCTTTGCTTTCAGAATTTAATTGCTTTGCTTGAACAAATTTTCCACTTGATTGTTCACAGTGGATTTAAAAAAAAAATAAAAATGATTTCCAGTTATATTCAAAAATTATTAGCAGAAAAAAAATTATTAATATAATTAATTAATAAATAAATTAAATAATGACTGACTTCATAAACCATTTATCTACTTTCCTAATCAAACACCTTAAACACCTTTAACCTCCCCTTCTTAAGTTCCGTGCCGAAAAGATTCAGGACAAATTCGGCGAGACGGAGGGAGTAGCAACTATTACCACATTACCCTTGATACTCTAATTTTGTTTTAATTTTAGATTTGATCATAAACAGAAAAAGAAAATTCATCATTAAAAAATAAAAAACACAAAAACAAATTGAGTCAACAAACATCTTCCCACAAGATTCAGTGGCCGCCGCCACCATCTTCTTACTACCACCGTCGTAGCCTGCAGTGAAAATCAGATTGTTGTTCGTAAAAATATAGCATTGTTCGTGAGGACTGAGGAGTTCTCATCTCCTACAGCAGCTGAGGAGTTTATGATTTTGCAGCCACCATTTTTTTTCCACCGCCGTCGCAGCCCGGTGTTCATGATTAATTCACGAATTTTGCAGCTTAATTCGTGAATTAAGTGAAGTTTTACTCACATCTCAAGAATTTGTGGAGCTCAATTCGTGAATTAACTGAAGTTTTACTCACATCTCACGAATTATGGAGCTCAATTCGTGAATTGCTATATGAAAATAAAACAATTCACAAATTCACAAACTGGTTGAATTCACTCATATAAAATCACGAATTCACGAATCAAATTCGTGATTTCACTCATATAACATGAACAAATTATGAATTCACAAGTTCTAACTCGTGAATTCATCCACAGTCGTTATTTTTAGAACACAATTCTAGAAAAATTTTATGTACGGGAGAGAGTAGATCTGGTCGGTGAGGAAGGAATTGCACCCATAGCCGACGGTGCTGAGGATGCAACAAACGAGAAGGACGATCCAGGGGAGAGGCGTGCGGCGTCAACTGCTAGTAACCCAGCCGAGGAGCAGGAGCTTGCCGCATCGGAGGCGAAATCGAGGTTGTTGAGCTGGAACTGCGATAGGGAAAGGATCTCTGATGAGTATGTCGGAAAATTGGAGTTGTAGTTCCGGCAAGTATGTCGAAAAATTGGAGTTAGATTCGCTGCAGCTTGGAGAAGCAGCCTGTGCTGCGGAAGAAAGAAGATAGAGGAATCCAGAATAGGAGTCGGGGAGTTCAAGGGAGGGGGTGGGGGGCTGACTGCTGAGTTTTATTCTTTTACTTGTTAATTTTATTATTAACTTCATTAAGGGCATTTAAGTATTTTTATACAAAAAGTGGCTAGTTTTTTCTTTTTTATTCAAATTGCTAAAATTTATCTTTACAATATGAAAGTGGCTATTTTTGTCTATTTCCCCTAAAAGGAATATCTTAGATCTTGTTAATCAAAATGTGAACTCCATGCTTAGGCTTCACCTGATCGCCATCACCGGTTCATGGACATATTTTGGAGACAAAGTGAAGGTGAATTCCGACACGATGAGAGCCATCAAGAGCTTGATCTCCACCATAGCCAAGTGTTGCCCCACGCATACGCGTTGCCCGAACCCGAACGGCATGTAACAGTTCGGGTTCTTGCAGGCACCGGAGATTCCATCTCCGGCTTAAACTTTAGCGCATCTAGACCCCATAAATCGGGGTCCGTATGCAGTGTGGCCACCACGGCCCACAAGTTCACGCCCTTGGGCACCCATACATTGCCTATCATCACATCCTTCGACACCTCCCTACCCACGGTCAGGGCCGGAGGATACAGTCTCATCGTCTCTTGAATCACCATGTGTAGCTGAAAATGTCCGACATTTTCAAAAATCAAACAATATTTCTATATACTAATTAATTAGGTTACGCCATGTATCAGGAATTGAATGATCACCTGCTTCATGTTACGAATCGTGTCCATGTCGGGGATCCGCCCCCGACACACATGCTCCACCTCGGCTCTAACATGCGTTTGCCACTCCGGGTTCGAAGCCAACAACATTAGACACCACGAAGCCAAAACGGCTGACGTGTCGGAGCCAGCTAGGTATATGTTCTTGCAGTTATCTACGATGAACCGATCCACTTCCGCCGAAGTCGAGTAAGTCCCTTGTGCCCCTTCGATGAGAGTTTACAGCAAATCCTTCTCGTATGCAGCCATCTGCCTCTCCTTCACTAGCTTCAAAATCGAAACCCTAACTTCCTTCTCCAGAGCCCAAATCTTCCTGTTGCTCTTTGTCGGAAGATATCTGTCCGAGGCAAACCATCAGACAGAGCCCCCGATACAAACATATAAGTCATACCTAAGACCTGGTAGGCCCACAGACATTTTTTTCTTGGACACGAGCTCCTCGAGATCCTCAAGCATCGAGAAAATGCCTTGCCCTTTTGTGTAATTACTACCAAAACAAGCTCGAGAAATAATCTCTCCTGAAAATCTCTTCATATAACCGTCGACGGAGATGTCTACATCTCCGCCGCCGTTTGCCTCGATTTCTTGCTTCCACGTATCCACCGCCGCGCGAGCCGACTCAGCGATGATGCTCATCATTCCCTGCATGCATCTCTAGCTCAGTGAGTCACGATCCATGACTCAGTGAGTCAGCGGTGGTACTGAAATAAACTCTCTTACCCTAACTTTGTCGGCGAACAACTCGGGAGCTATGATCTTCCTCTGCCTCGCCCAAATCTGACCGTTGGATGCCAAGATTCCGTTCCCGAAAAGCGGGCCGAATGTTTTCTGATGGTGAGAAGGCCTCCGGAATCCTGCGACGTCGTCGTCGTCGTCTCCTTCACTACCTTAGGATCGCTCACGTGTAATACTTGCAGAGTTCCCAGAGAAAATGTGAACAATTGACCTACAAAAAAAAAAGGATATTATTTCTGTTAAAAAAAATGAAAGAAACCTACGTTGCTGCATCTGCATGCATGCATGCTTAAAATTCTCCATACCGTATTGCTTTCTCCATTGCTCTAAGAAGGGGAAAACGGAGGCGGAGCCGTGGACGGCCGGAGGGCCAGCGGAGGCGCCGCCTCCTCCGCCGCCGCGGGATTTCTTGATTTCGAGGATGTTGCCGAGAAGGATTTTTGGTGGGGGGCCATGCAGTGGCGGATGCAGGATTTTTAGTAAGGGGGTCAAAAATTATACTATCTCCTGTGATAAAATTAAATTCCATTAATTCATACTTTAATCTCTATCACGATAATCCGAGAATAACTGAATCGTATCGGAAGTACTAACCTGAATTTGCCATAATTAAACTTGAAGATTTGAAACTTGGTTTTGGCCTTCCAAGAATCCGTTCTCTCTATTCTGTATCGTATGTTCTTTGACGGGGAGAAGAAAACACGTTGAGAAGAAGACGGTTCTTGGGGACCAGACCAATTAATAAAGAAATTATTGATATTTATTATTTGGCCCCTCATCAAATAATAAATATCACATATGGTATATACATATTATAATAATAGCATCTACATTTAAATATATTTGCCCACAATTATTAAATATATATAAATATATATCTAACAATCTCCCACTTGGGCAATATATATTTTCTGATAAACATAGAACTTAATGAGCTCACAATTTGCTATTATAAAATATGTATATCTTAACAATCTCGTCCATCAACTATACAAGCATAGGACTAAAGAGGCCTTCATCACTATATATGTGAATGGACCCATCAATAATCACATATACTTATATAATCAAATGACATAGATCAATGGTTATTACGAAAATCAGATATAATATCTATTTTCGACTGGTCCTCTATAAACTTAAGTAAGGTCACAGAACAGAGTAAAAGCACCAAATACTTCATTTCTGATCAGAATAACTTAATACATAAGTGTATGAATTATCCATAAGCAACAAACATACAAACTCCCACTAAACCATGATATCATCTAATGATACAACACCCATACGAGCAACATGTTCATGAAAGACCTTGGGTGGTAAACCTTTAGTAAACGGATCCGCTATCATGGAGTTTGTCCCAATGTGCTCTATAGATATTTGTTTATTCTGCACCTTTTCTTTCACAACTAGGAACTTTATGTCGATATGCTTTGACTTAGAAGAGCTCCTATTGTTGTTGGAATACAGTACTGCCGACTTATTGTCACAATATAACTTGAGTGGTCTTTCTATATTCTCCAAAATACGTAGCCCCGTGACAAAATTCCGCAACCATATTCCGTGGTTTGATGCCTCGTAGCATGCTACAAACTCTGCTTCCATGGTGGAAGAAGCCATAAGTGTTTGTTTAACACTTTTCCGTGATATAGCTCCTCCCGCCAATAGAAAAACATAACCTGATGTAGACTTTAAACTATCTTGGCATCCAGCAAAATCAGAGTCAGAATATCCAACGACCTCCAAATGATCTGATTTCCTGTATGTGAGCATATAATCTTTTGTTCTCTGAAGATACCTCATAACCCTTTTGGCTGCTATCCAATGGTTCATACCAGGGTTACTTACATATCTACCTAACATCCTAACAATGTAAGCCATATCCGGACGCGTACATACTTGAGCATACATAAGACTTCCAACAGCTGAAGCATAGGGAATCTTTTGCATTTCCTGAATTTCGAGGTTACTTTTCGGGCATTGCTTAAGACTGAATTTATCTCCTTTAGCGACAGGGGTATCACCTGGTCTACAATCTTGCATGCCAAACCTCTTGAGTACTTTATTGATATAGCTCTTTTGCGATAATCCAAGAATACCTCGAGATCGGTCTCGATGTATTTGAATTCCTAAGACAAAAGAGGCGTCACCAAGATCTTTCATCTCGAAATGCTTCGATAGAAATCTTTTGGTTTCGTGCAATAAGCCTATATCATTCGAGGCAAGCAAGATGTCATCCACATATAGAACCAGAAATATAAACTTACTCCCACTGAACTTGTGATACACACAATCATCAACAAGATTCATCTCGAAACCAAATGAGACAATCACTTGATGAAACTTATGGTACCATTGACGAGAAGCTTGTTTGAGTCCATAGATGGATTTCTTTAATTTGCATACCATATTCTTTGGGTCTCCTAACTCAAAGTTTTCTGGTTGCACCATATATATCGGTTTCTCAATGTCTCCATTGAGAAACACAGTCTTAACATCCATCTGATGTAACTCAAGATCGAGATGAGCAACAAGTGCCATGATTATTCTAAAAGAGTCTTTCGATGAAACCGGAGAGAAAGTCTCGGAATAATCAACTCCTTCTTTCTGAGTATAACCTTTAGCTACAAGACGTGCCTTATACCTCTCCACATTACCATTTGCATCCCTCTTGGTTTTAAATATCCATTTACAACCAATTGGTTCCGCACCTTCTGGTAAAGGGACAAGTTCCCAAACTTTATTGTCTTGCATTGACTTATACTCATCATGCATAGCATCGATCCACTTTTGAGAGTTAGAACTTTTCATGGCCTGACGGAAGTTGATTGGATCATCTTCCATCATTCCATTATCATCTTCATGTTCGTGAAGATATATGAAGTAATCATCCGAAATAGCATTTCTTCTTTCTCTCGTAGATCTCCTTATTGACATTTCATTTTGAGGTTGTTGAATTTGTTCTTCAAGAATGGGAGAGTTAACGTTTTCTTGTTGAGGTTCTTGATTCACTTCTTGATCAATGACAGGTGACAAAACCTGAACATCGTCAAAAGCGATAGTAGGAATTGAAGTTGAATCCAATTCCTCCTCAAAAGAAATGTCCCTTACTTGATTTCTCCCCCCAAACTCAACATCCTCAAAAAATGTTGCAGTTCCCGTCTAAAAAATATTCTGAGTTGTGGGATCATAAAACTTATAGCCCTTCGATCGCTCAGGGTAACCAATAAAGTAGCTGCTCACGGTTTTGGGTTCCAATTTCTTTTCATTAGGCCTATAAGGCCTTGCCTTAGCTGGACATCCCCAAATGTGAAAGTGCTTAAGGCTAGGCTTTTGACCAGTCCAAAGCTCATAAGGTGTTTTTGCTGCTGCTTTAGTTGGTACTCTATTTAGAATGTAAGCTGCTGTCTTTAATGCTTCTCCCCAGAGGGACTCGGGTAAGGTAGAATGAGCAATCATACTTCTTACCATATCCTTAAGAGTCCTGTTTCGCCTTTCAGCTACACCATTCATGCTAGGTGAACCCGGCATGGTGTACTGTGGGACAATACCACATTCCTCTAGGAATTTAGCAAATGGTCCTGGACGTTGTTCACCTGAACCGTCATATCTTCCGTAGTATTCACCACCACGGTCAGATCTGACTTTCTTAATGCTTTTGCTGAGTTGATTCTCAACTTCAGCTTTAAAGGCTTTGAACACGTCCAAAGACTGAGATTTCTCATGAATGAGATATAGGTACCCATAACGTGAATAATCGTCTATGAATGTAATGAAATATTGTTGACCATTCCAAGATGCCGTAGGAAATGGCCCACAAATATCAGTATGAATCAATTCCAAGACGTCTGAAGACCTGTTGGCACCTAATCTCTTAGTTTTGGTCTGTTTTCCCTTGATACAGTCAACGCAAACATCAAAGTCTGTTAAGTCAAGAGAATCTAGAATGCCATTAGACACAAGGCGCTCAACTCTACCTTTTGAGATATGACCTAAGCGCTTATGCCATAATGATGCCGAATTTTCCTTATCTAATTTTCTCTTAGTACCTCGTGATTCCACGTGCAAGGTTTCATTATAGGATGCAAGTGTTTCAAGCAAATAAAGGTTGTCATAAGCATTAAGATAACCAGTTCCAACAACATTTGAATTCAGAGACAAAGTAAACTGATTGTTTCCAAATGAACAACAATATCCGAATTTGTCCAACAAACAAACATAAATTAAATTCCGTCTAAATGACGGTACAACATAAGTGTCTTTCAAATCCAAATAGAAACCAGTTCCTAATAACAACCTAAAATGCCCAATCGCTTCCACTTCTACTGATTTTCCATCGCCCACAAAGATGTATCTTTCACCATCACTTGGCTTTCGGCAGCTCAGGCAACCCTGCATAGAAACACTTATGTGAGTAGTAGCACCAGAATCTATCCACGAAGTGTTTCTAGGTACTGAAGTTAAATTAACCTCAGAACAGACCAAAGTAAGAATTGTACCTTTCTTTGCACGCCATGCGTGATATTTGGCACAATCTTTCTTCATGTGGTCGGGCTTTTTACAAAAGAAACAACCTTGTTCCTTATGTTGTTTCTTTTGTGCCGGACCCTTAGCAGCTTCATTCTCTTGAACCCTTTTCTTGCCCTTATTCTTCGAAGTACTAGCCAAATGAGCACTTTCCGTTCTCTCATGCTTCAACCTTTCTTCCTCTTGAACACAATGAGAAATGAGCTCATTAAGAGTCCATTTCTCCTTTTGACAGTTATAACTAATTTTAAATTGGTTAAACTATGGAGGAAGTGAAACCAAAACCATAAGAACGAGCAAATCCTCAGAAAACTCGATCTTAAGTGCCTTAAGTTTCGAAGCAATATGGAACATCTCCATAATGTACTCCCTTACGTTTCCTTGACCCTTATACCTCATTGACATCAAAGAAGACAGAAGTGATGTCATTTCAATTTTATCATTTTTTGCAAAACGTTTCTCAAGTTCGTCAAGGAAACCTTTGGCTGTAGTAATCTCCTCAGAATCAGGACCACTAAAGGCACCCGGAATGTTGTGCTTCATGGTCATTAGACTCATGCGATTAGAACGATCCCACCTCTCAAAATCCCTTTTAGCATCAGGGGTGCTTTCCGCAGTGAGAGGTGCGGGTTGTTCTACCCTAAATGCAAGGTCTAGATCCATACAGCCCAGCACAATCATTATGTGCCTTTTCCATTCCTCAAAATTCGTCCCATTAAGCATGGGAACATTATTGATGTTAGAAGATATTGTGGCAGCGGAAGATGAACTTGCTGAAGTAGAACAAAATGGAAATAAAAACTCACATCAATATGTATAATTAAATAATAGATCCAAAATTATGGCTAAACCCATCTCAAGATACCAAGCACAACATTAATATCAAATCTTTGGATAGTAATATTAACTGCAAGTGGTACTCTTGTTGTAGAGATCAAATATTGACAATAAGTTATGTCAAACAATAGATTAATCTTTGGACCAATATATTGTTCACATATAATGCTTTATAATTGTCACATATTCATCATCACAAATGTGTATATAACTCTGCCAGATATTAATTCACCTTTGGGTCAATTAATAAACGCATGATTTACAAACACACAGCCATCTTTATGATTTAAAGAAACTAATCTACACAACAGAGGTCACTTTGGCGACATTTTGTTTCAATCAGTTTATTTAAATAACAAAATCAAAAGCATACAACACGTTGGGAGAGGATCCTTAAGACGTGAATTAAAATCTATCCCAAAAGGGAGAAGATCCTTAAGAAATTAATTCTGTCTATCCCAACAATATGCTTTCCGAATTCACAATACGTAATACTACACAAAAGATGAATATGAATTCGTAAATGCAAAAGGGATCGCATATAATGTAATAAATCATGTCAGATTTTATCAATATTCCTTATATCTGCTGATTCAACAAACATGATCTTGAAAGACTGCGAAACAATACAATCCTAAAAGCACTAATTCAAAAAACACTTCTCTCAATATGCGAGCCAATTGAATTAATTAAACAAAATAAATTCAACAAACCCACAATTGCATCGCCGACATGGAATCCAAAGATTTGATATTAAGCCACAAGTCACTATTCAGTAATACCAACCCATTATCAACAATAACAAAGAACTTGGAAAGTGTGTACAACAATCTAATTTTGTTGAATCGCGCATCACCATATAGAATTATGCGCCTAATTATATTATGAAGTTTCACATAACCACCGCACGCATACATTAATAGCGAAATTCATGATTGCACAACAATCCCGAACAATTCTCAGAGAATCATATATAGAGTGGCTCTGATACCACTTGTGATAAAATTAAATTCCATTAATTCATACTTTAATCTTTATCACGATAATCCGAGAATAACTGAATCGTATCGGAAGTACTAACCTGAATTTGCCATAATTAAACTTGAAGATTTGAAACTTGGTTTTGGCCTTCCAAGAATCCGTTCTCTCTATTATGTATCGTATGTTCTTTGACGGGGAGAAGAAAACACGTTGAGAAGAAGACGGTTTTTGGGGACCAGACCAATTAATAAAGAAGTTATTGATATTTATTATTTGGCCCCTCATCAAATAATAAATATCACATATGGTATATACATATTATAATAATAGCATCTACATTTAAATATATTTGCCCACAATTATTAAATATATATAAATATATATCTAACATCTCCATCTACAATAAATTGATCCACGAAAAACGGACACTTTTTATTTTCGTGTTATCAAGAACACAATCAAATATATCATTTTCAATATAGACTATCAAATTATCATTTGTATTTTGTCATTTTATTTTTTCTATATGTATTTTAGATATATTTAAGTATAACAATAATAATAGGAGTGTAATAGATAATTAATGCCAAAATACAAGGGGGTCAATTGCCCTCCCTTGGCCACACTTAGCTACGCCCCTGGGGCCATGGATTCCTTGTTGCTTCAAGAATTTTTGTATTTTATAGGGCTTTAGAACTAGGGAAGTGAAGAGGTGGGTGGAATCCGAGCAAGAGAACATATAATACTGCGGGAACCAACATTTTTTCCTATGCGAATTAATCAAAAACTATGAATGTAATTGTTTGATGATATGTGATGATTTGATCATGAGTTTATGTGTATACATATAGTGTGTATATATAGGCGTATATTAGCCTAAAAATTAATAGGTATGGTACACTTATTGTATTTATTATTTTATTTTTTTATACTTTATTCAAGTTCAATATTCCTTCCTTGAGATTTAATTTTATAAAATTGGTCCAAGAGATAATCTGCTATCATCGAATATCGTTAATTATTATGAGATGTAGCCAGCGAATTGAAAATATTAATTTTTAAATATCAAGTCAACTACAAGAGGATTGCAGAAATGGATCAATTGGGATTTGATGCACCATCTACTATAGTCGTATAAAGAAGTATCACTGAAATATATAGACAAATAATAGTATATGAAATATACATATACATATGTAGGGGTGAGATTCCGTAAGAAGTAGATTTTCCGCAAAAAAAAAAAAAAAAAAAAAAAAAAAAAAAAAAGTGATGCACAATATGCAAAATTATAATACATTTTATATATAATTATAATGCACAGTGCATGCACTCTCAACACTATTATAATGCATCGTTTATTATAATGCATTCACAATATAATTATAATACACCAATTAAAATGTGGGTTATAGATCACACACTGATTAATAGTCCAAATTATTTTTCATTTCTTACAGAATCAGTCTTTTATATATAATATCTTCGCTACCTATGCGTATACATAATTAGCATGTTCATATTATTAATTGGTATCCTGTAATTAGTAGTGGGGGATATCTTTGTGAATCATTTTTCGTATCCAATAAGATGGGATATTTGATATTTCCAGTTCACTGTATTAATAAATATTGGATTTGATTTCACATAATTAACGTGAGCTGCACGATCATGACATGTAGCCAGATGGGATATCATCATTTCATTTAATTATAACTCCCGTAATTAACAAACTTAGCCTAATTCTTTTAGGCACAATTATTTGGGAGAAGATATAAAATGGATCAAAATAAAGTAGGCTGATTTAATAAGATAATTGTTGCCAAAAGGTCAAGACAAGCTAATTAAAATGGGACATCCCAAAGAGAAAAAAAGCAAAATAAATTGGTAAATGTATTGTTAAATGTAGTGATCGATATACTCCTTCCGTCCAATATTCTTTTTTGAACATATTATAGATGGTGTGGTATTATAGTAAATAAATTAAGATGATATTTGAATATTGCACGGGTGCAAACTTAGTGGCCACACACAATCAAAATAAATGTTTACCCACATAAATTAGCCACATATAATAATTATACGCGGTAATGTAGCCACACATAATCAAAATGTGTAATACCCGCATTTCCGTAACCTATCATTATTAATTAAGTTGATGAATTAGGAAATATTAATTGACTTTTAGTAGTTAAATTCTCAACCATTATATAAATTGAGAAATAATTCTCTAAGTAGTTAATGCGAAGGAAATAAAAGAGTGCAACTCTTTCTCCAAGAAAAGAAAGAAAAAGAGGCCTGCAACATTGAAGTTAAATAGTATGCCCTCCGTCTAGTCCACTTTTATTATTTTATACCTCATATATATTCCTAAATATAGACTAATTAAGTGGGACAGAGATAGTAACATGGTACTTAAAGGACATTAATTATTGGTAATATGGTACATTTCCCATCATCATCTTTTAACCACACTAGTTAGATGCACAATTTCTGCAAGTGGGAGAAGAAGTAAATGCACCAAAATTTTACCACTACAAAATCAACCTCACCATCGTCGATCATTGGGGGCTTTCCTCGATGCCTGCTAGTATTGCTTGATAGACGAGTTAGTAGTGAGCTTTTATAAGTGAGACAGAGGGAGTTGTATATGTGTGCAGAGGAAATATCTAAAGTAGGGGTACTAATCGGTATCCGGTATTCCAGGAGAACCGGTACCGAACCGGGAACCGGAATACCGAGTACTGGATAAGCCGGTTCCGGTCCGGTAATCGGTTCCACCCATCATTTATAATTCCGGTACCCGGGTACCGATTAAAATATTACTATTTTATTTTTTTATATTAAATTATATTAGTATTAATTTTAAGTTATAGCAAATAAAGATTACAATTCCTAATTCTATTTGGATTGGACTTATGAATTGTTGTTTGTTTAATAATGATTTTAGACTTATTTATGTTTGTGCTATTTATGTTTGTAGTTCGTTTGTGTTAAAAATAGAGTGTTTGTGTTAAAAATAGAGTTTAGTGATTTTTTTTATGTTGACTTGTCTTGTGAATTTATTAGGCTTTCAAAAAAATATATATATTTTAATTTTTTTTTATAAAAACCGGCTCCTTAACTGGTAAACCGGTAAAACTGGAACCAAACCGGTACTGAAACTGGGAACCGAATAACTTATCCGGTTCCGGTTCCAGTTCCTAAAATTCGAAAAATACCGGTACCGGGTACCCGGATTTTCAGTTCCGGGTACCTGGAACCGGACCGGTTAGCACTCCTAATCTAAAGGTAAATGTGTGGTGGTGAAAAACAGCAACAATAAGAATGGACGTGGATTGCTCAACTCCTTTCATTCGAACTAGCTACTGTAAATTTTAAAATATATCTCTGCTTCTTCTTGTTGAAACGGCACAAGCGTGGCCAAAGTTTGGGCTTGGGTTTAGGCTTTGGCACTATTATGTTTCCTGAAATCATGGGCTTCTACCTTCGGCCCAAGACTAACTAAAAAGGGAAAATGGTTAAGGCCCAACATTACTTATTAATCTAAAACTAATGAGGTCCATAATTTTATTGGTATATAATATCACCAATCGTATTAGAATCGGAATTATAAATCGAATTTTAAATATCAAAAATGCAAATCGGTCGCGTGACAAACTAGTGTGGTATATATAAATTATATTTATATATCTATCGAGATTTTTTGCTTCTCAAAACGAATAGGTATTTTAGTATTTTGTTATTCCTTAGACAAACCAAAGAATATTTATTCATAACTATATTGGTAAAATTCTACAGCTCTACTGTGAGTCCTTAAAATAGTATTGGATATCAACAACACTCTTATTAAATATTTTTTTTTTTTGAAATTTTCTTGTTTTAGAAAATCGGGGTATTACACCCATGATCTTTGGACCCCAAAATTGTGGTACGAAATTTAATGTGTTTTGGTGATGTGTTAATAAGTTAAAGTGTTTAAAAGTTAAATTATAATAATTGTAGCTCATCTATTTTTTTTAGTTGTATTAAAGTTTTATAGTGTTAAAGTGTTTTTATTGTGGGACCTACTACAAAAAATGGAAAGGGTCTGAAGACGGTGGACGTGCCGATATAGTAGTAAGATATAAAGACTGTGGATGTAGAGAGTACTTTTTTAGGATATTCCCATTATAGATACATAAGTCCCATCAAATTCATAACTTAATAATTCTAAAAAATATCGTGCCAATATTTATTTTTAATTTGTAAAATTTAAATGTTCCATCCATTAAAGATAGATGTGCAGCAATTTTTCCCCATATTTTATATTATTATTTTCAATATATATATATATATACATGGTCCACATAATGCTTAATTTGTATTCCACTAACTTATTTAATGAAGGAAGAATTAAATAAATACAGACTGCTAATTCCTTTTTATTGATTTGAAAAAAGAAAAAACACACAATAAGTTCCAAAGTAAATTTCCTAACATGTGTTCCTAGTTTGACTTAGCTCAACGCAAAATCAAATTTTCCACAAAAAAGCGTTTCAAAAATTAATCATATGACAATTTCTTTACGCGCAATTCTTACTCGGTCGATTTCTCATGCAATATAATAACATTAATTATATTAAAATCAGTGATAAAAGTCATATTTCCTAATTTGTTACATACACATAAATTCTTGCAACTCTTTCCTCATTCCCACATGAAGCTTTAGCAATTTCAACCATCACACACAATTTATATATATATACTTACCTCTCTCTCTCTCTCTCTAAAAAGGCCATTGATGATGGAGAAGCAAGCAGCGGTAGCTTCTGCGGCGCCGGCGGGTTTCATACAAGCAGACGCCGCCAACTTCAAGGACCTAGTCCAGAGACTCACCGGCGCAAGGGGCGGCGCCGCCCACAAGCTCCGCCCGAACGCCACCACGCCCTTCAAGCTTCAAGAGAGGAGGAAGCAGTCGTTGGGCGATCTTGAGATCATCAAACCCGGTGTGAAATCAGCCGGAAAATCGCCGGTGAAGGGGCCCATGACGCCACTCGGGTGTGAAACGGTAGGGCGGGAGCGGGTCGGGACCGAGTCCCCGCCGTCCGAGGAGGAGAGAGCCATTGCGGAGAAAGGGTTTTACTTGCACGCATCGCCGGCGAAGGCGGATCCGCCTGTTTTGCTGACTTTGTTCCCGTTGACTCCTAAAAAGCAAGACCATAATTAGATTAAACTTATTTTTATTTTTATTTTTTTATACCTTTTTATTCTTTTCTTGAATTTCAAAGCCGCCCTTCCTAAAGTTAGAGGCAGTCCACTAGTTTGGGGTTTAGTAGTGGAATTAATGAATTTGTGTACATATTAAAAAAAGAAAAAGAAGAAGACTTTTTCTTTTTCTAGATTAATTATGTTGAATACCAATCACTTCGAATTAATTCAATATTATTAAATCAACATAAAAAGTCTTTTTTCTTAAAAACAAAGTCGTTATCTGCATATCACATATTAGACTCCCTACTTTTATGTTGACACTTGACTGTTTGCTTCTCACTTGTTATTTGTTAATATTCAACTCCAAATTTTTTATATCTAAAAGAAAGAAAAAAGAAACCGTCCAAATTTTGTCGCCGGTGCTTGATTCATCGGATGGAATCATCTATCCTAATTTCATTATTTCAATTGTGTCCATAAATTTAATTTCTACGGAGTATTAGTTATATAGAGTAATTTTTTTTTGTTAATCATAACAGAGACATTCATAAAATAATTTGAAAATTTGAATAACTATATACCTTAGTTTTGGATTCATTGGCCAAAATTGAAATTAAATGCTAAAAAAATTATAAAGTCTAACTAATCCTAAATAATAATTATATATTTAAACTAAATCCTTATAAATTAAAATTATTAAAGAAAAATACTTCCTCCGTCCATTTATCTTGGTACGATTTCCTTTTTAGTTTGTCTTGCTCGTCTTGGCACATTTTCATTTTTGACAAAATATTAGCACAATAACTAGGTCCTAATCATGCCCTAATTAAAAAAATAATCCTATGTAGCCCAACATCCACCAATTCTAATTATTAAATTATTACTATTAAAAAAATATTATTCGATTTTTTAATCACTAATTCACTTCTCTAATTCTTCTCTCCTTAAACTACGCCCAATAAAAATGTGTCAAAATAAACAAGACGGAGAAAGTATATATAAAATCAATAAAAACTAAAATTTAGGACACACAAATTAGGACAGAAGATTATTTACTAAATATCGCAATACATAAATTTACCGAGTTTTAAAATATATATAAATATATATATATTTTTAAAAAAGAAGTCATGGTAAGGGCTCAAACATCATGTCATTAATATCCTTGAGAATATTATGGGGTGAAGAGAACTCATCGCCTCCATCGTGACCGTAGAAGCAATAAGCAAGCTTGCATGATTTCCACACTAGCTCCATACACTCTCTAGCAACACTGCTGCTCCCTTTTCTTCCGTACACAATCTGCATTAATTTTCTTTTATGGAACTCCAACACCTCCTCCACCTTCGCCGCCGCCTCTTCCTCCGAGGCCCCGCCTCCCACCATTTGCACGCTCACACTGTTGAGCGTCTTCTCTTCGCGCTCTCTCTGCATCGTACATGTTCATTTATTACGACGATGATATGCTCATGATAATGGAAAATATTATATATGGACCTACATTACATACCTTGTAGGTCTTGAGGTCGTTGAGCAGTCTGCAAACGACGTCGCCGTGTTTGCACAGACTGCTCAACTCCTCAGAAGTCCAAATTTCCTCGGAAAGTCTGATTCTGAGGAAATGAACGGACGTCATGACGCAGGTCTTGCATCCGATCGTATCGGGGGCGAAGGATAAGTACTCCTCGAGAGTCGCGACTCGGTTTCCGCTCAGTGAGTCCTTCTCTCTCGCCGCGCTCTCGAGTAGCTCCACCCACTGCATGCATTTATCATCATCAATAATTCGAAGGCCGGATTCTATGAAAAGTAATAGTACTCCTTCTGTCATAATATTTATGTATAATTTTTCTTTTTCATCCGTCCACAATATTTTTGCATAGCCTATTTTAGGACGTGAACCTCATATTCATAATTCACTTTATATCCTCAAAAGTCAACAAAAAAAACTCTTCGATATTCACTCACCTACTTTAAGTGGGACCCTTAAACAACTTTAACATCTACTCTATTCATTACAAATATTAAAACTCGTACCAGAAATTTCAATGCATGATAATTATAGTTGGCGGAGGGAGTAAAAAAATATATAAAAATAAAATAAAAATGTGCATTGAATAAGTAAACGGATTAGTTTAATTACCAAGTTGATAAGTTGTTGTTTGGAACAAAAGCCTTGCTCTGCATGAGCCTTTGCTGCAATTCCGTTTATGGTGTGGTATAGAGCAGTGAATATTATCTCCACCTCTTTGGAGCAGTAGTTCTTTGCTAGCTTCCATCTGTTAATAAGTGTATTTAATAACGTAGAAAACGATAAGATCTCAGCTCAGTTGATAATACGCTTTCTTCTTCTAATAAAATCTTCAAATTACTAGTATTTTCTTTGAACTTCTATCCAAAAGCCCCCACTAAGCAATTTTCCTAAGTCCGTCCCTAGGTCAGGGGTTCGAGGTCACTTTAGATGATTGAGTGAGTGAATGTGTAATGTTGTAACTTAAATAAAAATTAAAAAAACAAAAACTTACTCCTTTATTAGATGAATAATAGTGAATGCTTCTTGTTTAGAGCCATAATTGTCGAAAAAGTCGTCCAAAACAGTTATGAGGAGCACAACTTGAGTGTAAGAGATTCGAGCCATGGATAGCTGAGGATCAACAATTACTGCAGCTGTTAAAATGTAAGAATGCTTACATGCATTCCTTCCCTCACTCAACAGATCCAACCTACAATCAGAGTACCACCTGCATTGTTTTAATTTGTGAGTAAAAATTTCACTCTTTTTACCTCATTTACCCTAAGTAAATTGGAAGGGCTGATTTAGACCATGTTGATATTTTAGCTGATTTTGCGGTTTTATAATGATGTATTTTAAAATAGATTTTTCGAGTTAAATTTTTTTTGTAGGGAAATACGAGTGTTGTAATCCCCTTTAAAAAATATTTGCCCGAAAGCCTATTTTAGAATCCATCATTACAAAGCCCTAAAATCAGTTAAAAAGTCAACTGGGTCTAAAGATCGTGGAGGGAGAGAGTAATAATTAATCTGCATCGTATACTTATTCATGTGTTCAAGTTCCTTTAGGTATTCCGCTCGGGAGATTCTGAAGTCTTCAACGGAGAAACGGAGGAAGTCGTCGTTGTAAACTGCAGAGCACCTGTAGAAACACAAGAGATAGACTCGAACTTAAGACCTTTGTCGATCATCGAAGTTTCATTCATTAACTTCGCTACCGCTACGCCAACACACGTAAACATATATACCTGTATGATGTTTTGGCGATGTGGGAAGATTTAGGATCGTATGAATCTAGGGTTTGTCTGTGCTGGAACCGGTCTAGTGCGCCGTACAAGTTCTTCAAGTCGTATTCCAACTTATTATTGATTAATTTCACATAAATAGAATTAAATTAATGTATAGTTGATTGATTAATAATTTTTTTTTTTACTAATTAAATGAATAAACCTGTTTCTCCAATCGTTCATCGCGAATGCTACGGTTAAGAAGCTGGTTCTTGAGAAATGGTTTAGTCCAAGCATTAATTTTGTCGAGAATTATTTCTTCTTCCTTCATTCTTATATGTGAAGCTCTGTAAAGCTCAAGCACTGTGCCTACACCTCTCTGCTCCATGCTTACTCCATTCAAGAAACCTTCCTCCTCCACAAATTCTGCCAGCTCATCTGCACATAAATTTTACTCCTTGATAATCAAATATTTACGAAACTTTGAGAAATTTTGCATAAAAAATATTATTTTTTTTGGAAAAATGTATATATATATAGTACCGGATGAAACATCATATCCTTTCATTCGTAGAAGTCGAAATGCGAGGGTTACACAAGTAACGTTAGAAAAGATTTCTTCATCTCTCTCTTCCCAATTCCTACAAGTCAAGAAAAAAATATATACACAACATATATTAAACCAATTAGTAGTAATGAATGTGAAAAACGCGGACAGCACAAGATTTTATATGATTTGACATAAAGTAGAGAAATGTAAAGTAAAATAAAGTGATATTTTTGAGTTTGAAAATGATTTATTGATATGAGTCTCACACCTAAAAATGAAAAGTTTTTTTTTTTTGGACGGTCGGAAAATGAAAACATGTCCATGTTTTTCATGGACCGACCTGTATATGTCATCAAAAATGGCGTTGAGCTCAACTCCAAAGTATCGGTCTATTCCTAATCTTTCAAGTGTATCGATCATGCAAAGACGAGCGTATATATCCATGGGATACATAGTAGGTACTGAGAAATAATTAAACAACAATTAATAACTATTTATATATCAAATGTTTAATCGATTAATTAATTATTATTTTTTTATAAAAATAGTAGTATAATTAATTAAAGTATATACTATCTCCGTCCACGATCTTTAGACACTGTTAACTTTTTAGTTGGTTTGGAGACTTTATAACGATGGATCTTAAAATTAATTTTCGGAGTTTAGTTTTTTTTCATAAGGGTACTTCGAGTGTCGTAGTATTCTATAAAAAAAACTAAACTTCGAAAGTACATTTTAAAACCATTTGTTACAAAACTCCAAAACCAACTAGAAAATCAATTGTGTCTAAAGTTTATGAATGGAGGAGTATATATATAGAAAATGATCCGTACCCCATCCGTTGGAATTATGAAGAACAGAGAGCAAATAATGGAAGCATTTATCGTCGTGAGTGTGAATAAGAGCGGCAGCTGTGGTAGCAGGTGAATTGAACAAGGAGCCATTAATTCTTTGATGGCTGCTTATTATTTTCTTCCAATTTCTTGAATCGTCTACTACTCCTTCACCTACATATTCCCACTTTCCTTTTCTTTGAAAATAAATTATAAAATTAAGAAAGAAAAAAACTGATGATTAAGGAACTAATTTGAATACGACAGCATAAATATTCATGCATACACAAATTACGGATGAGATCCGTTGTCCTAAATTTGGTGTCCCAATCGTATCCCAAATTTAATTTCTATTATTTTTATATCGTTTTTTTTTGTAAAAATAAAAAAATGCTATAATATGGTAAATTATAGTACTCCCTCTGTTCCACCTAATTAGTCTACTTTTATTGTTTTATACCTCACATATGAATACAAAGATGAACTAATTAGGTGGAAGTGGAACGGAAGGAGTAATAGACATTTATAAGTAAAAATTAAATTTTTTTTAAAATATATACCCTAGTTTTGAAATTTTCAACCCTAATATAACTAATAAAAGTGAAATTAAATGCTAAAAAATTATAAACCCTAACTAAATGGGTGAATCCTTGAAAATAATCATAAAATTAAACCAAATTTTATAAAATAAATTTATTAAAAAAAATACATAAAACTAATAAAATTACGACTTTGGACAGTTGGGACACTGAACTTGAGACGGAGGATCCGAAGTCCACAAATTAAACGAACTGATGATTAAGGAACTAACCTCAACTCAGAATCTCTAAGATTTAGCAATGAATGAAGTGAAGTTGGGTTAAAAGGCAGAGATAAATCCAATTTCTTAGCATAATTAATCATGGGCAATTTACGAATTAATTGCCAAACTATTCACTTTTTCACAATAGCGTTCCAAACTAAATTATATATCAATTAAATAGCCAAACTATCGATGATTTCACAATCGTGTTCCCGACCTGTTTTCCGGCGACCAAGAGCTGACATGGCTGATCGGAGGCTGCTGATGTGGAATTTTTTTTTTAAATTTTTTTTTAAATTTTTTTTTAAATTTTTTTTACAACCATCAAAAACTGAAAAAATAATAATGCATCAGCTGTAAAAAAAAATTAAAAAAAATATAAAAAATAAATAAATAAATAAATTAAAAAAATTAAAAAAAATTAAAAAAAAAATCCACATCAGCAGCCTCCGATCAGCCATGTCAGCTCTTGGTCGCCGGAAAACAGGTCGGGAACACGATTGTGAAATCATCGATAGTTTGGCTATTTAATTGACATATAATTTAGTTTAGAACGCTATTGTGAAAAAGTGAATAGTTTGGCAATTAATTCGTAAATTGCCCATTAATCATAGCAGGAAACACAATCTCGAATCCTATTGGTGGAAGCTGAAGCTGATTATCGTCATGAGTTGCAGCCCAACTATTCAACTCCATGAACTCCAGCCCTAGAATTCAATTTATTAAAATTAAAGTAAATATGAAATTTCAATTTATATAAAACGAAAAGTCATTTTTACCCCTTTGGACAAGTTGGCTGCCCGTGTTCCATTTGCGCAGGGCGAGTAGGCATGCCAAGGTGCATGAGAGGGAGTCTTTCACCAGAAACGGGTGACCCGGATCCAGACCCCACGACCCGTTCGGATTCTGATTCTCCTTTATCCATTCCAAGCACTCCGGGAAACCCGGCCTGCCGGAATATTCCCTCGACGGCACCATCGCCACCCACGCCGTGTTGTACGCCGACGGCGACATCTCCACGTTCCCATTTGTTATCCTCTCTCTAACTTTATCAACCAGCTTTCTCTCGGCCTAGAAAATGTACACATAATAATAAGCAATTTTTTTTAAACAAAATTAACATGAAACTTAAAGACCGTGCTACATTGGACTCGATCCCGGAACCTTTGGTCTCGGGCATTAACCTCCTACCGCTAGGGCTACACACGCATACAGTTGGCAAAATTTTGTGTAAGAGTGAAGTACATAGTTTAATTGTTGACAAAACTTGGGTGAGGTCGGCCACATAGTGTGGCCGGGTCAAAGTGTCAATCTTTATACAGAAAAGTGTTAATCTATACGAATAAAAGTGTCAATCTTTAACATAATTATTTTACGAATAAAATGCAAATTTTTAAAAGTGTCAATCTTTATACAAAAAAGTGCTAATCTACACGAATAAAAGTGTCAGTGTTTTAGCCGTCCGCATGGTACCTCTGGCTGACCCAAGTGTGTCCCTTAATTATTTTCTCGGATGGGATCTTCTATCTAGAATTCGGTGTCCCTAATCTTAATTTTTATAAGTTTTATATAATTTTTATAAAAATAAATATTATTATAATATAATAAATCATAATAAACATTTATAAATTAAAATTAAAATTTTAATAATTATATTATATTCCGTAGTTTTGAATTTATCAACTCTAATATAACTAATAATAAATGAAATTAAATATTAAAAATAATTATAAATCATAATTGAATGAAAATGCATAAAATTAGTAAACGGTTATCTTGATTAATGATATGCTAATTAGTTACCTTTGGCACATCGATTTGCAGGCTGCATTTGACACCAAGCATTGGCCTGCCGGAGAATAAATCTGCCGGAAAAAAGCAACGTACAAATTAACCTATTGAATAAATGTTGATACATATTGGCAAATTAATTACCACGGAAATTAAAAGTACGTATATAATTAAGAAAAATATACTCCGTTTGTGTGTTTGAGTGTTTGGAATATTTGCTTACCGATAGAGCTTGAGAAGGAGGATAACTTTGAATGCAGACATTTTTTTTTAATTGGTAAAAACGTATATATAGATCAAAATGAGCAAGCAAATTTATGTATATTCATATATATAACAAAGATTATAATTAATAACTTTATGCTATCAAATAGATAGCTATAATTAACTTGCTGGCTAGGGATGATTAATTATGGGGCTATTACAGGGTATAATTAATCACTCCATTATTGACTTCAGTCCTAGATTAGCAACCATTAATATATCTTTTTTTTTTTTTTATGAACCATATCTCTCGCAATCTTCATGTTTGGAGAAAACTTATTATATGTGGAGTGCTACTATTTTTGGTTGAATTTTCCTTTAGTGTGTGTTCTCTATAATGGAAAATTATCATAGGAAAATGAGAGAAAAGAGAACAATCACCTTTTAAATTTCTCACATTTTCCCACCTCTTCTCACCTCCTGGGTTGATATTCTCATTTTTTCATAAATAATTTTTCATCATAAAGAACACATCTAATAGGGGTGGGAAAAATTAGGGAAAGGAAATAAATGTTTGGAATATTTATATATAGTTTTAGGCTTTTCGTCAATAAATATGGTTCCGCTTATTCTCTCATTTTAATCCTGCTTTAATGATGTCCAATAAATCTATTATCTATCTATATCTATTACCTATTTCTCCCTCCGTACCGCGTTAGATGACCCGTTTTCTTTTTTGAGACGTCTCAAGCTAAATTACTCATTTATTTTTTGGAAATAATTATGATTTAAATGATACAATAAGTAAATCCCTTATTACACTTACCATTTCTTAATTAAATCTCATCATCCACTCACTTCTAAGCACGTATCATAATATAATTTAAATTCTAAAACATTAAATTATATGTTATAATGTGAATGTCTGGATCACTATGTGATCATATACTTTGTCATATCTAAATAGATTAAGAATGAAAGATGAATTCAAAAAATATACTCCTTAAATTATTATAAAGTTTGTCGATAAATTTTAGTTTCATGGTTTTGTTGATAATTAGAATTAAATTAAAGGAATTTTAATTATGTTATGATTTTGGTTATATTTATGGATGAATGGTATACTTTTTGTATGTATGTTATATCCTTATCACTTATACATCCAGATACGTGATTCTTTTTACTAGCAATAATGATGATTTTTGTATATGCAATAGTTTTTTTTTTTTATTATTTATTTTTTAATAGAATCGTCGAGGGTTTTGCATTATTTACGAATATCTTCTTACTGATTGTCATTAGTTAAGAAAAAAAAATCATGTATATTAAAGATAAGTTGAACGTATTCAGTGATTTTTTATTTTTTCTCGGTTGAAACTACAAGAACTAGGGATTAGGACTAGACTGAACCCAAAAAAAAAAAAAGTCTGAAAACCCACCTATACACATACGCCAAATCATAGCGCCATGGCCGGGCCGAACCAAACAGTGTCAGCCCCTAATTATTATGAATATATGGTAAGTGCTATGGTGCCTTAGTAGTGGCCCAAGTAGTTAGGCAAAATTTTAAAATTATTGTAGGGCAAATCAATTTTTTTCAACAAATTGTTATATAGGCAAAGTAATTTTTACAAATACATTTATACTGATGAATTGAATTATCTCAAAAAAAAATATACATATTGCATAGTATAAGTTTTACAATTATTATTTTAACTATTCTTTTAGAAAAATTTAAAACGAAATTTTTAAATTCACATATTTATATTTATATTTGGTTAATAAATAAAAGTATTTTTGCTAATAAATTTTGAAAAAATAATTGCATAATAAAATTTGCCATAGACGGGTGACACACAGTGCACCATAAATTATGAATATATACTTGCCCAACTTTTAATTTAAAATTGAATAAAATCAACTCATGATGTGGTGCAGCCGGATCTTAATACAGCTTGCGCCCGATCCGATGCGACCCGTGTCTCAAAAAAATCAGTGAAAGTGTCATTTATTCTGATAAAAGTTCAATATTCAGAATAAAAGTGTCAAATCTCTGTGATTATCGAAATATTTAACTTTATCAACTTAGTATTATAATGATATAATATAATAATAAAAGCATTTCCTATCCTTCACGAAATAAAATATTCATTATTCTTATTGTAAATAAATATGTTAATCGTTGTAAATAAAAGTGACATCTGAGTACAGGTAGGGTGTAATAGAGCCGGCCAAAAAAACCGGAACCGTGAAACCGAACTGGGAACCGAATCGGAACCGGCGGTTTCAAACCGGAACCGTAACCGGCGGTTCGGAACCGGATTTGGAACCGTCGGAACCGGCGGTGCGGTTCGGTTCTATTCTTGAGGACCGGAACCGCGGTTCCGGTAAAAACCAGAAACCGGCATTTTTTTTTAATTTTTAATTTTTATATTTTATTTGTATGTTGTGTATAAATATCATACTAATTAATTGATCTAACATTTTATTAGTATACATCTATTTTAATGAATTCTTAATGTACAAATTATAAAGTATAATTTGTAAAATGAAAGAGATTTTTCATTGTTAAGTTATAATTCAAATTGAAAAAAGTACAAATGAATAAAACTACATACATGTGTGATGTTTATTCATTCAAAGTTAAAATATAGTAGCCTAGTGATGTTGGATGTTGTGCACTTGTGAGTTGTGAATCTTGTGATAATGTTCAAACTTTAAATTCAAATATTAAAACAAAAAACCAAATCATATAAATGACAAAATATTCAATTAACAATGTCACATGATGATGATGAATTGAAGATGACAAAATATACAAATTTAGTGATTTACATAAAGATAATAAATTATCCAATTCATGAAGATGATAAGATGAAGTGTCAATTTTGAAATTTTTCATTCTAATTAAGAATGATAACATATTAAATTTGTATGAACTTTGCATATTTAATTATCAATCTATAATTCCATATCATATGAAGTATATTTTTTTAATTATGTATTAATATTATCTATTGGAAAAAAAAATAGTGGAACCGCCAGTTCCACCGGTTCCTAACCGGAGAACCGGGTGGAACCGGACGCGTCTTCAATTATGGAGCAGCAGCAGCCTGCAGAGTTGCAGCAACAACATGCGCCCATGCCCATCATCAATTCAAATGTTATTTATTATTTTTTATTATTAATTCAAATTTAAATTTTAAAATTTTCCCCCCAACACTCCCACAATCTACACCTATAAATACCCCCTATATCAAATCATTTCTTCACACCTTCAACTCTCAATCTCTCATTTCTATCAGTTTTCGACTTGTTATATTTCCAATTTCTCTTATAGTTTTCGATTATAATGCTCTTACAATTAAACTCGAAACAAATATAAACGAAGTATGCATATAGGGAAGAAATTAAAAAAAAAAGAGAAAAAAGAAAAAAGTGGCCGGTTCCATCCGGTTCGAACCGGAACCGAACCGGAACTGGCGGTTCGGAACCGGATTCAGAACCGTTGGAACCGGCGGTGCGGTTCCGGTTCCGCTTTGAACGGAACCGGAACCGTGGTCACCTCTAGGGTGTAAGTTGAATCTGAAATTCGACCCGGCCACATGGTGCAGTCTGCATGGGGAGTGCGGCCAAAAATAATTTGTAAATACCACTTTGATTTTTGGAAAACTTGCATCAGTCTGAACTCACATTGATGTCCATTAAATATTTTTATGAGACATTCTTTTTGGGTTGTGGGCCAAGTGGATTAATTGGGCCAAGTAATTTATTTTGCTTTCAAAAGGCTTAGCCGCATTGTGTGGTCGGGCTAATACAAGTCTTTGTTTTGATTTTTTGACAAAGAAAAGAGTTATTAATTAAGAGGCACACTCCTGTGGGGCCAGTGGCACAGTGCGGTCCAACCACAAAGCCCACAATTTAACAGGTCTACAACTAAAAACAATATAAGTAATGAATTGAGTCAATTAATTTATTAGTTTTCAAAACTTGACCATATTATGCAACCGGCCTCGTGCAAATCTTTGTCATAAATTAATATGTTTAATAAAGAGATATTTTTCCTTTAAAAAAAAGAGAAATATTATCCTTTAATTGTCTCATAAAAGTAAAACATCAATTTCTGCTACTATGAAATCTACGATGAGAAACAAATACAGAAGAACCGCTAAAAAAATTATATCTCATAAAATAAACTAAAATAATATTATTATTACCTTGAAATACAAATTGTTGATGAAATCAAGATAGCAATTTCGCAAGCTCATCTACTCTGAGGTTTCCCTGTGGAACAATATTGAGATAATCTGCTTTTATATCTTCCATTTTCCTACTTGTACTGTTCTTCCTTCCATCATCTCTCCGCCTACTAGCCACCATTAATTGCGATGGTGTTTTATCCACCGTAGCTTCCTTCACCCTCGATTCGTCGCTTTCTCGCCTCTGCTCGTCCTTCTCGGCTACTAACTGCTTAGATCGATGAGGATAGCGTGGGCCCATCGGAGCAGTCTTCGCAAAAGCAACTGCCTCTTTGAAAACAATGTCAGCGTCCAAGCTATCGTGATCCAGCACGACTGCCATCCCCTTTTCGACTGCTCGCTTCCTAAGCAGCATAACTCCCTCAGTGCAAGAAAAGTCGAGACTCGGACCAAGATCAACTGATGACGACTTAGTTACAGCTTCCGTGTTTTTTACTGTATCATTCAGCTCTATTTCGCTTGCAGTGGTTTGGCTGGACGCTTCTGCTTCTGCTTCTGCTTCTGCTTCTGCTTCTGCTTCTGCTTCTGCTTCAGCTTCAGCTTCAGCTTCAGAAGGGTCGTCTATGACAGATATGTCGGGTTCGTTGCTGGAAGTAGGCGATATTGTTTTTTCGAGAACATCGTCATCATCATTATCGTCGTGTTTTTCTGAGTTCAGAATGCTTGTCGGAGCTACATCAGTTTTGACTTCTTCCAAGGGCTTCAAAATCTTGGCAGGCTCGATCGAGGACTTCCAGTGGGGCCCACGCCATATGAGTATGTGTTCGCGTTCGAACGATATTAGCACACACGGGACCAGATCCTGCATTCGCGAAAACAAGGAATCGATAAATCACTGGCAATTAATTTTCTTTTGATTTGAACCCGAATATCAGAATCAGTGTACCTTGAGTTTAGCACCGATTTTTCTGTAGTCGCTTGGATTCAAACCTTGGCAGTCTATCCGCACTAGTTCACAGGCTTCGAAAGCCTCCCTAACATTCCGTACGAGGTCAGTGTAGACACCATTTTTCGCTGCAAATGATAAAAGCATACATTTATTAGTAGATAAAACGAGAGCCTGTTTGGACTACTATCGATGGAGTAAGCATACCGAGCTTGCATATTGGTGTAAGATCACGCCCCTTTTTCCGCATAACAGAAGCTTCTTCTAAAGTCAAACCATCTGGAACTCGTTGAACCAGTCTTGGGTACACTGGCGTTTGAGGTTTCCACAACATGAGAGGATAACGAGGGCGAGATCTATGGTTATAGTTTCTTCCACGGAAAAGGTAAATCACACCTCCTCTACAGTATATAATCTTCCCTCCTGTTTTTTCCTGTTTTGTTCACAGATTCTTTTTCATAAAAAAGATCCGTTTAGGATAGCTAAGAGCAGGATATGCATAACTACATGACATACGTATTTTGGAGGCACGAACTGCATTATTCTCGTCAATATTCTCAGCAATGTCGTTTAAGGCAACTCCAGGGTAAATAAAATAAAAACCTTGGGACACTAATTTCCTTGCCTTCACTTCACCCATATACACACCAAAAATAACTGCACTTCTTGTTCAGTACTTCAAGTCAATCCGGAATCCACAAGTACATGCCCGCTCTTTTAAAATTTGAATCACTAATTTGATAACCAACCCATATGTTAAAGATGGTTAAATTACTTTAATGACGAGGTCATATATTTCTTCAAGCATGTTAGTCTAAAAATTCTTTACGAAATTATCAGGTCTTTTAGTTTTATAAAAGAGTTAAAAGTTTATATTCTTCTCCATTCAACACCAAATTCCATGATACTTAAATCTTGGTTTATTAAGATTTAAGACTGACAGAGAACCATCAAGCTTTATTAACCCGAACTTATATGCATAGAATTCGGTACCTCAAAGTACAAGCAGCCACTATTCTATTTCTCAACCACGGCGGGGACTTAAGTCAGTGAACATCAATGGTATAGATTTTCGAAGAACATTTCAGTACCTCTGCTACAATTGAACGTTTCATTTTTTCGGTAAGCACTTATTTTGAATTTCAGGAAAATGCAAAGCAAGTTCATTTTCATTGGGATTCTTAAAAAGCAAGTAAAGAATTATTTGAGTTCTGACAACAAAAATACCTAAAAATGCTCAAATCAATAAGTTCTTTCGGAGAAGAGCAAGGAGAACATACCGACCTCCAATTGTTCGCACACATTGTCCATATCTACGGTGCATACACCCTTGCATTTTATTTTACAGACCCTTCTTCGCTTCCAAAGAGCATGTATATTGTCCAACATGTTGTGCGTTAGGCCATCCCTTCCTAAAGAGGAATAACGAAATGGTAAGTAATAATAGAAGTAAAGCATTCCCAAATTCCGAGCAACACCCTTCATCAAGATTCTAAGCATTGGGATAACAGAAGAAGAAAAAAAAAAAATCAAAACGCACACATCATCTAAGGCCATATATCTAGAATAGAATCAAGTAAAAATTGCAGGATACTAAACCAAAGTTACATTAATAACCTAAGGTCCTTCATCAAGATTCTAAGCATTGTGATATGTTTCGAATAGAATCAAGTCGAAATTGCAGAATACTAAACCATTAGTCAACCCTCATGAACTGCTTTCACTTCCAAATGGCTGATAAAACTAGACCACTAGCAAAAAAGTACTAAAGAAAACCAAACAAGCAATCATCAAAACCTCATAAATTATAAGAACTATACAGTTAAAACACATAGCAACAATCAACAAAAAGATTAAAACTTTACAATCTGCAGAGAGCAAGAAAACACACACACACAAGATTCAATCAAGAAAATCATGTATACCCATATTTAACTGTCTTGAGCACTTTCTAGACCCTTCTATCAGCGCCTCGATTTCCTCTTTCGTCAATGGCTCTCCTAGAATTTCATCTCGGGACCTCACGTACTTGGGCCCAGAACCGGGCAAATACGGCCCCGGCGCCTGGACCGGCTTCACGCCCTTTTTATGCGGTGGCGGCAGCTTAAAGGAGTCAAATTCCGGCAGCTTCCTCTTGCTGGGGTTTAGCGGCTTCCGCCCCAGCCACGGCTTCGCCATAGTTTCCGGCCCGAACGGGGAGACCAGCGGCTCCCGCAGCTTCACCGGCTTCACCTTGGGCGTCTCGGTGTAGCTGTACTGATACAAAAACGGGGCGGCGGGCATCTCGTAGGAAATGCCGTTCTCGTCGATTTTGAATTCGGGTTTGTGCGGAGTTGATTCATCGCCTTTGATGGGGATATGGCGAGGTTTGACGAGGGGTTTGAAGGCGGGGTGGGAGGAAGGGTTTCGGGAGTATTTGGAGGATTTGCCGGGGATGGAGGGGGAGGAGGGGGAGGAGGGGGTGCCGGTAGACTTGAAGGTGGTGAGGTGGGGAGGGGCAGGGTTGTAATTGTGGGCGATGGTTTGGGCGGAGTCGAAGCGCTTCTCGAGGCGGCGCTGGTCCTCGATCTCCTTCTGGGACCTCTCGCGGCGGACGAATTTCTGGGCGTTGGCGTTGTTCCAACGGGAGAAGTGGACCTCGGTGGCGGGGCGGTGGGGATGCGGGAGGAGCTGCGGCGGCGCAAACAGTGGGAATTGGGTCTTCAGTGCCATGAACTCATGAGCCGTGGATGATTGATTTCACAGTCGCAAAGAGGATTTGAAGGCTGAGAATTGAGAAAGTACCACAAAAACTCAGATAATCTCTATTCTGCAAATTTGTGTACGGAGCGGATATGGAGATTTCATTTACACTCTAATTGTTTTTATTTATTAATAATGTAAATTGCTCAAAAATAAATAACCTTCCGTGTAATTCTGATTTTATACACGAGATTTAAAATTCCTATAAATATATAATTATTTTTGATTTTGCACACGAGGTCATTTTTTTTTTTCTAATTTTGTCATATTTTATGCTGATATGGAAGCCAAATATATCGAACTACTAGTGATAATCTAATTTCCTTACATTTATCAATGACATAATTTCCAACAGATCCAACTTCCGACTTCCATATCACCCGAAATCTAACAAAAATTAGGAAAAAATCGAACTTGTGTGCAAAATCAAAAATAATTAAAATGTGTAAAACTAAAATTTTAAGAAAGATTGGGTATTTTGGGACAATTATCCCATATTTATATATTATTTTTTATTTTTTTGTAAGCAAACATTTATTCAAGATTAAGTTTAGACAAAAGAGATTAAATTTATGCTCATAAGAAAATTGGAAGAATACTTGGTATAAGATACAATCTAAAATAATACTCCTAGTTAAATTTTTTTTTTTTTTTTACTAGGCTAGCCAAAAAATCAACCAGGCTGCATGAGTGTTGGTATCCACGTGTATGGACAGATCTTGGGTATGTAATACTCTAGTCGCTATAACCAAACCTCTAAAATAAGAAATACAAGGATACAGATAAGGATTTAGAACCAAAATCTAATTTTGATTAACTGATTACAGCATATTTTGAGAGTTCTTGAAGATAATTTATTTCACACAACACCTCACAAATTATGTTCTTTGCCAGCCTCATATGTTGCTCATAGTGAGCATTAGAAACATGTTCCAACTCCTTTAAAAAGGATTTGATAATTTTATGTGCCATGGATTTCTTTTTGTTTGTTTCTTCTTTGTTAGTTTTGTCAAGGTGTTTTTTTCTCTTAAATGATGTGTGCATCATAATTTATAAGTGTTTCTATTTCTAGTTAGCTGCTTTGATATTATGTTTGATCACAAGATTGAAAAGATCCAATCTTTTTGTTTGAGCAAATATGCTTTGTCATAGAGCAATTTGATTGTACTAGCCTTTAACTATTTTGATACGAGTATAATTTTACATTATTTTTCCACTTTCTATCTATTACTTTTTTTTTTCTTCTTTTTTTTTTCTTTTTTTTTACTTTTTACATATTTTTCTATTTTCATTTACCTTTCGCACTTTTTACTTACGTACTTTTTTTCTTAAATAATGTGTCACTTATCTCCCATTACCCATACGGAGGGACTAGCATATATGAATTGTGTAATTAACTTTGAAGAATTCATAGATGATTTCAATACCCAAAATTAGAAATTCACAGCATTAAATTTAAGACCTTAAAAACATCCATTTATAAAACTTCTAAATAGGGAAGGCAGATTTTGTTAGATTATAGGGCTAGGGCTATGATGAGAAATATAGAAATTGTATGTTGAGATATCAGGCATTCCCCTTGTATGTTGAGAAATATAGGCATTCCCCTACCTCAACTCCTAAAAAAACTAAACAAAATTTAATGGGTGAAAAATTAAAATACTATTTTTTTTTAAATTCATATGTAAAATATACCTATTTTTTTGTTTAAATGTGCAAAATGCCCCTTTTAATTAAATATGTTATATTTGGGCCCACATTTTGCTATGCAAACCGCCAACCCCTCACCACCAATTCCCTTAGCACCGCCGCCTCCCTCAGCGCCGCCCCTATCACACCGCCGCCCCTATCACATCGCCGCCCCTCTCACCGCCGGCGTAAGGTAGCCGGAATTGTCCCACCGCCGGCAACATTGTGTTGCCGGCGGTGGGACAATTCCGGCTACCTTACGTTGGCGGTGGAGAGTTTATTTTCATTCTCCTCTGTTCTTCTTTTAATTTCGTATACTACTTCGAGTGATACGTCGAGTCAAGCCCCAATGAAAGGTAATAAATATATTTTGAAGTTTATATCTATAAAATATTCAAACTTATATATTAAAATAAAAAAGGGGGCATATATCACATATGATTTAGAAAAAGGGCATAAATTACATGCACTTTTAAAAAGATGGCAAATTAAAATATTAAGACAAATTTAATTTGTGAAATTAGTACTGTTTTAATATGTAGAATTAATTACAAAAATCTTGAGATACAAACTAAGGTACTGTAGATTGAGATAATCGCCACATATTAGTAGCAAGAATAGAGGATCAAATTTTTCTAGACTTTATCAATTTTAAATAACGGTTAATAGGGGTGAGCATTCGGGTTTCGGTTCGGGTTTTTTGTAAAATCGGAAAAACCGAAAAAAAATCGGGTTTTAAAAAATAAACCCGAACCCAAACCTGAATTTCAAAAAACCTGAACCCGAAAAACCGAAATTAATTTCGGTTTATTTCGGTTTTTCGGTTTTTCCCCGAATTATTTTTAAAATATTATCTGAAAACTGAAAACCGAACCTGAAAACCGAACCGAAAAACCGAAATAAACCGAATGATCACCAAAATAACCGAAATATTTTTTGCTTTATTCAATTCTAACTTTAATTAACACACCTAAATTTCATCCAAAATCAATACTAATAATATTTTTACTAATGCAATTAAACCATAAAAACAAATATTAACTAATTTCATATCAAATATAAACTAAATATTACAATCACCAAAGATAAATTGACAAAGTATATAAATAATAATAATAATATATGAATATATAAAATATTAATAATAATTAAAATAAATAATATTTCGGATTTTTGGGTTTTTCGGGTGGTAAAAAAAAAACCCGAACCCGAAACCCGAATTGCACTAAAAAAAAAAAAAACCGAAATTATTAAAAAACCCGAATAACCCGAACTGAAATTTAATTTCGGTACGGTTTCGGTTCGGTTTTCGGATAATAATGCTCACCCCTAAAGGTTAATAGTCGAAATTGACATAAATTTTAACCAAATTTAGAAATTTCATTCGGTTTTTGAAAAAACCCAATAATTACAGCACCATTTTTTTAAAAAAAATTTGACTATACATATTAAGCAGTTAAACAATTGGAGGATCAAACAAGCTCATAATTATTTATATTTGCCTATCAAAACTATCACTCACTCAAAGTAAACACATACTGTATTTTTGAATTAATTCTATTGAACTCATATAGTTTATATATTGAAACAAACTCGTAAAGATTGGTAGCCCACCGTCCATGGTGTATTTGATTTTAGAAATTTAGTTGATATTGCTCCGAATAAAAAAAGTGGAGCACTACACATGTTGAATAATTAATACCATGATAATCACATGTTACCTACACACATATAGATACTACTAGCATTTACAATTATACTACATATGTAGTATGTATAATGAAAATAATTAGTTGGGAACATTTGGAAATAAATTATAGCGGGACTAAACAATTCCTTTAATTGAAAATTGTTCCTAATTAATACTCGAGTGAAACTTAATACAGACATAGTATCCCGTAAAAAAAACAATACTTCAAAATTATATTTTGAAACTCGTACTAAATTTAGGTGGAAATACGTGCCGAAAAAAGTCAAAAAGTGAAATGAGACAATTAGGTGGAATGAAGGTAGTACATCAACTCTTTTTCTTTTTATTTTTCTTTTTATTTTTACTTTTCAAAATGGCAATATAATATTTAAGTTGAAAAAATGATAGTTAAACATATTTTGTGGCTTAAAATAGGTTCACACTTCTTGGGTGGAAATGAAAAAAGAAGAAAAAGAAAGAAAAAAATGGGCAAAGGTCAAAACCCAAAACATGTGAAGAACCTATCCACGGAGACCACCGTCCAGCACCCGTCTCCGCCGTGGAACCACCACCGTCCATCTTTCCGCCGCCGTCCAACTAGCGTGTACTAAATTTAAATGCATTTCATTTTCCCTATTCAGTAGTAGTATTATATATCTCAAAAAAAAAAAAAAAAAAACACATATTTCAAGAAATTAGTACTTGTAGTATCTGATCAAAATATTCATTATACTAGCTCTTTTGAAAGAAAAACACATTATGGAAATTAAAAATGATTATACTAAGTTCTCTTTTGAAGCACTTTCATTTAATTACAAATTAAAATTCAATTTGTTAATTCAAACTCTCTCTCTCTCTCTCTCTCTCTCTCTCTCTCTCTCTCCACCTTATCCTTCTTTCGTTTTTGCTTGTTTTGTAGTCGGCTGCAATGGGTTAACATCAAGGAGGATCAAATTTAAATCCTCTCGTATATTTCACACACACACACACACACATATATATATATATATTATATAGTGTATATATATTGGGGGTATTTTACGTTCCTTCACTAAATCCTATCTCTGTGGCTGTTAATTCTTTTCCAAATTCCCACCCTCGTTTCTCTCTCTCTCTCTCTCTCTCTCTCTTACAGCCACGGTCACAAACACTTGGCGGGCAAAACTAACTGCATACATGTCAAGTCTCTAGGAGTCTTACTTCAAGAACGAATTTTGTTGATTTTTGTAGGAAACCCATTCGTCGAAACTTAAATTTTCACAAAGAATTAATACCAGTATGCAGCCTTCAACTGTGAGCCAAGAATCGGCAAAACCCATCGGTTTTGTTTCTCAATTGGGCAATTTCGCGCTCGATGCTTCGAGGCTGAATCCCGATGGGCACTCCACGTGCTTGTCGAATTACCTCTACTTCGACGAGAGGAATAAGCCCAAGGCTGTGGCTTCATTGGCTCTGAGCTCTAAAGGTGCCGCCTTCAGCATTAGGAGAGCGATGCATCACTTCAATAACGCAATTAGGTTCCACTGCGAGAAACTCCCACTCGGTTTCGCCTCGGTTGGGGGTGTCGATTCAGAGGAGAGCAATGGGTGTGGAGATGATAGTAATGGTGTGTTGGAGGAATCTGAGCAAGGCAGTGCGAGTGCTGTTACGTCGGATGCTCCGAAGAAGGTCTTGATTTTGATGAGCGATACCGGTGGGGGCCATAGAGCTTCTGCCGAGGCTATTAAGGCTGCCTTTGCTGAAGAATTCGGCGATGAATACCAGGTATGATTCTTGATGATTTTGATTTATGAAGGATAGTTTTTGATTGAATGTACAGCTGTTGTTTTGTTAAATGATTAGTATGTAAGAGATTTTGATCAATGGGTGTTTAGTAGAGACTTGAGGAATTGAAGATTTTGATTGATTCTTGAATTGTGAAATTGTGAAAATGTGTATTCTAGTTGAAAATGTTTGAAGAATTTCTTTTACAGGTTTTTGTCTCTGACTTGTGGACAGATCATACACCATGGCCCTTTAATCAGTTGCCAAAGAGTTACAACTTTCTTGTTAAACATGGCACATTGTGGAAGATGACATACTATGCTTCCGCTCCGCGTGTTATTCATCAAACGAATTTCGCTGCCACCTCCACGTTCATAGCTCGGTAATTTTTACTTCTTCGATGATATGGTACTGGATAAAACTGTCGTTCTCTGTTCGGAATATGATGCTAGTTTGCTTGATAAGAAAGTCCTATCCATGTACACTTGTACCTATTTTTCGTGGATAGCATAGGCACGAAGATCAAAAGGCGATGTATAGTGCTTACCTGTGTGTGTCTGTGCAATTTGTGCTGTATTTGCTTATAGTCCGTTTCAGCCCATGATATATTGTCTCCATTTTTCGTAGAGAGGTTGCTAAAGGATTGATGAAGTATCAGCCGGATATTATTATCAGTGTACACCCACTGATGCAGCATGTTCCGCTTCGAATCTTGAGGTCGAAAGGTCTCCTGAAGAAGATTGTTTTCACCACTGTGATAACAGACCTCTCCACATGCCATCCCACATGGTAGGCCTAGCCACCATTTTGCGTATTATACTGCTGTATGTTGCAAAATTCAAACTGGATTTCATCCTATAATGTTCGGTAATTGTAGGTTCCACAAGCTCGTTACGAGATGTTATTGCCCTTCGGAGGAGGTAGCGAAACGAGCACTGAGAGCTGGTCTTCAACGTTCACAAATTAAGGTCTACGGCCTTCCTGTGAGGCCCTCATTTGTGAAACCTGTTCGCCCTAAGGTTGCTATATTTTCGATTTTTGTTGCATTTTTATATATTTTCAACATCCACCAAAGATGTTATAGTTTGGCAAAATAAGGCTTTTATGTCTTGGTATCTAACTGCTCTTGGTTTCACAATCGATTGGCATCATGCGTAATATCTGTCATTAATATTTTTGGAGTATAGTTTTCGTTTTTCTGATTCAAGAATTACAAACTCCTAGGAGGGAATGGAAACTATTAGGCATTGACATATCTCTTTTTATTTGGGACGATTGATTAATAGGCATTGTCTCTTAGAAGAGTACATCGAGAGGAGAGAGAGAAAGTGAGAGAGCTTTTTACGTCCGATGCATAATTTTCCTTCCATACGTCTGCATATATTATGTAATGATTTGTATGAACTTTCCACAATAGAAAGCATTGATATATGAGGCAATTATATACTGATGTTGCAGGACGAATTAAGGAAGGAGCTAGGCATGGACGAGCATCTACCTGCAGTGCTGCTCATGGGTGGTGGGGAAGGTATGGGCCCCATCGAGGCTACTGCTCGAGCACTCGGGGATGCATTATATGATGAAATCAATGGAGAAGCTATTGGTCAGGTTCTTGTGATTTGTGGCCGAAATAAAAAGCTAGCCAGCAAATTGCAATCAATTTCCTGGAAGATCCCTGTTGAGGTAACACTTCTGCCTATATTCGCACTCACGCAATAATTTCATCTGTTTTCTACAACCAATTAGACATTTTATAACAAGGGAAACGATCTGCAATAATAGAAGTCGAGTATTCTGCAGCAAAAATCCATTTTCTGCAATCATCTGATACTGTTTTGCTATGTACTTCATGTTCTTTCTTCCTATTTCTTAATCTTTCATGAACCTAAATGTATTGATGTTTCGATTTTAGGTGAAGGGTTTTGTCACCAAAATGGAGGACTGCATGGGTGCTTGTGATTGCATCATCACTAAGGTACATTGCTTACAAAAGTGAATTCGATTCCTTCCTCTTCGAACCTCTCCACTCAAGAATCTCGAACAAATTCTGCGTTTCTGTAGGCTGGTCCGGGAACTATTGCAGAGGCCACGATACGAGGACTTCCCATTATCCTAAACGATTACATTGCTGGGCAGGTAATCACAGTTCATCTTTTCCTTTCAAGAAAACACACCATCAAATACTTTCTGCATGCATCATTATTTTGTTCATTGCAGGAAGCTGGAAATGTCCCATACGTGGTGGAGAATGGATGTGGGAAATTCTCGAAATCCCCGAAGGAGATTGCTAGCATCGTCTATCAATGGTTCGGCCCGAAGCAACACGAGCTAGCCACAATGTCCCAGAACGCGTTGAGGCTTGCTAGGCCGGATGCGGTCGTTAAGATTGTCCACGACCTTCATGAATTAGTTAGACAGAGAAAATTTGAACATCAGTACTCTACAACTTGAATAAGAAAACATAATGGCTTCAAATTTTCCGGCAGAGGATATTTTTTTCAGAGAGATTATCTTGTTTACTCTCTCTGTCTCTCTCTAAATTGTAATCCTTTAGTTATATTTATTAAAGGTTGAAGTACTTCAACAATAAATATTACTGTAATACAGGAAAGTTAAAAGCTTATTGATCTTCTACATGCATTTTGCTGAGAATTTATTAATTGAGCTTCTAAACTCAAATATTATAGACATCGTGTAATTTCTGATAGCTATGGAGCTGTAATATAATAAAGTTTAAACTATTAACTGTATGATTGTTGATTCTGACCAACTCTATCAAATTTGGCTGTAATCTGTTTGTAAATAGACAAATAGGTTTCTTGTTTTTTATTATTATTATTATTATTTTAATTTCTTGAATAAGTTGATACTAATTTAAAGAGGAGTTGGGCCCAAAAGTGTGATTGACTTACTGATATTGTAGTGAGCTCCAATTACATCCTCAGATAAAATCAATGTTTTAAAAAAAAAAAATCGAAACGAAAAACGGAGATCGAACTGACAAAATTCTAATTTTCAGTTTTTTGATTGAACTGTAATCGAGCAAAACCATTGACAAATCACCGTTCCCGTTACGTCCGGTTGATCGTCTGAAATAATAATCCCATCGACTTTGACACCTACTATCCAGCCATTACAAGTCACATTCACGTTTGCGCACGGTTTTCCACGCGAATCCGGGTTTTAAATATTTTTGACTATTCATTTTTCACGGATACATATACCCGTAAAAAATAATACGTCAAAATTATTTAAACCCTACTGATTCTGAAAACGTGCCCAATAGTGAATTGACTAATTAATGGATGAGGTATATATGCTATTTCCTACCTTTATTGGAAACGCCACTGACACGGTTGCTGTTAATGAGTTGGTCAACCCCCAACGTCAAAAGCTACAAACTAACATTCAACGAATTTTCAAGAATTGGAACTTTTCTTCTATACCCAGGAAAAATGCAGCCGTCCCTCCAATTTTATTTTCTCCTTGTTTTCTTGAGCCAAAAATAATTTGATCTTGTTCTGGGTTTTTAGTGGTTTTCTTGAATCATGGCATGGAGGTACAGAGCCGGTTTGGGAATGATTGGAGCTTTTGTGTTGATATGGGTTACTTCTGCAGAGGTTACTCAGGTTCGTCTTTCAATTTTTGCCCTTTTTCTTTATGTATACATATGTGTATTTATTGAATAAATTCGAGCCCTAGAGATATGGGGAAGTAGGGTTTGCTTTGCCCCAATTTCTTTGCATATCTTTTTTCACTTTTACTTGGTTGTGTGCATGATATAGATTTCTTAGAAAAATCAAGCTGTTTTTCGAAGTTTGGATTGATTTAACTAGGGATTAAAAGTGAGTAGAATCAGAATCTTGGGTATTCTTGTTTTGTTTTCACCCCTTATTAATCTTGTATGCAGCTAATCAGTTCTTGTTATTAATGGAGTGCAGTTACAATGTGTTCTTGAGGTGGTTGAGTTGATCTGATCTGCAAATATGTGATCATTAGCTTTTGAAATTTTTTCGATTTTCGATTTCATGTCTCAGTTGTGAAAATTGGGTTTTTTTTTTTTTTTTATGGAGGCGTTTGTTGATACTCATGAATATGTTGGAGGAAATTGACATGGATACTAACAAATTAACAATACGTAAATTCGCAGAAAATTTTTACAGAATACAGACAGCCTTTTGCTTTAACATACTTGTGGATATCCCTAATGGTGGTTTTCCTACCAATATCAATGCTTAGAGATTGTGTATACAATTTACTGAACGGAAAGTGGATCAAAGATATGTATAGAAACAATAGCCTCTCGAGTTCTTTAGCCATGCTAGATCTTTCTCTCGAAGTTAGTGGACCCGAGGATGATGTAGAAGGAGCTCTGAGTAGCTATCTCATGGCAGACATGAGTTTAGATGAAACCGAAGCTGGAAGACCTCTGTTGTTGAAGAAGGAGAATGATGAGCTCTATGTCCTCGAAGAGAAACATGAACTCAGCTTCCGGGAAATAATCTTATGCAGCCTTTATCTTGCTCCAGTGTGGTTTATAACAGAGGTAATCTTTTCAACATTCTGTAGTCTTGCTGATATTTACCTGAGCAATTAAACTTATTTTCCCGATGAAGCAAAAACAAGGCTATGAGCAGCATCGAGTTTCAAGATTCAAGAAAGGCCTTATTTACATTTTTTGTAATTTATTAGTATATGCTAATTGTGCCTTTAATTCTCCGTGTTATATGAATTTTTTGCAGTATCTATCTAATTCTGCTCTGGCGTATACCAGTGTTGCAAGCACGACTGTCCTGACTTCGACTTCGGGGCTCTTCACACTTTTCTTTGGAGCGCTAATTGGACAGGACACGGTAAATGCTGCAAAAATTACAGCTGTTTTAATCAGTATGGCTGGCGTTGCAATGACTACCGTGGGTAAAACATGGGCCCCAGATGAGATGCTTAGCGTCACTGAGTAAGTGAGGCTGTTATTTTTACCTTTTACGAGTTAATATCAATAACTTCTCCTAGCATAACTTATGCATGATGAGGAAACCACTTTTCTGTACATAGGTTATGATAAATAGTGAGTAGTCTCTTTTCTGGAAACATGTAATTATGTTTAAGGCCATGGAGTGATTAGCAGCCTTTTGGGGTTATCTTTTTGTCAGAGTTTTCGTTTCCTTTACTATTGGCCGATCTACTAAGAGGCAAAGCATGAATATATGGATAGGGCAAATGAAACTTTGAGAAAAAAAAAAACCTTGTGTGGTAATTTAAAGCCAGACAGAATCAGAATAATGATTACAGTCTTTTAAACGAGTCTTTAAATCAGTAGATTTTAACCAGGACTGCACTCTTGTGGTTCTGTCTTTAGTTACTCTAGTTGAATACTTAGTGCTCCCTTTTGGGGAAAAATATATTCTATTTACTCTTATGTGCTTTAATTCTATCATGTTTCCCAGGACTAGAAGCCATTCTATCACTGGAGACATTTTTGGTCTGCTCTCTGCAGCATCATATGGATTGTTTACAGGTACGCCTATACTGTCGAAACTTTGGATTTCTTAAATAAAAATACTTAGTTTAGTCTTTCGGAGGTATACTTCATATGGATTTATTGCACAGTGCTTCTGAAGCGATCAGCTGGAACGGAGGGAGACAAGGTTGATGTACAAAAGTTCTTTGGATATATAGGACTCTTCACTTTCTTGGGCCTCTGGTGGCTTGGTAAGAAACCACAACATGCTACTCCCTCCGTCCCATTATATTAGTGCTATTTCTTGAATATATGTGAGGCATAAAATAATGAAACGGGACTAATATAATGGGACAGAGGTAGTATAATTCCTTTCATATCCTCAAATATAGCTACCAAAACAAATATTTGGATATCTGCATATTCCCTGAGATTTTAGTGCTATATACTGCAGTGTGGCCACTTAATGCCCTTGGAATCGAGCCTGAGTTCAAGCTTCCGAGTTCAGCATCCATTGCCGAACTCATTCTCCTCAACGGCTTTGTAGGAAGTGTTCTATCAGATTATCTATGGTATGGACTCTCTAACATGCTCGCATTTTCTCTGAGTATCTTAGATAAGAAATCAAATTAAATATCCATTTCTGCTGAAAGCAGTGCATGTAGCGACTAGTGATGTGGATATCGATTGGATTATTGAAATCTTAAACGCGATCATGAAATGTTACAGGGCACTCTCTGTGGTGTGGACGACACCCTTAGTCGCAACACTTGGCATGTCATTGACGATTCCTCTCGCGATGCTTGCTGACATGTTCATCCATGGCCGTCACTTCTCTGCAATCTATATCTTCGGCTGCATTCAGGTCTTTCTTCTCTCTTTCTTGCTCTCTCTCTCTCGCTCTCTCAAGGTTGCTTGATCATGTTAAAAGAACAAGATCTATGCTTTAGGGCTCTACTCGATTATTACTTTTCGTTTTGTTCAGGTGTTTGCAGGATTCATCATCGCCAGCATATCTGACAAATTTTCTTGCAAGAGGAGATGATATACAATGAGATGAAGATCTTAGGTTTAGTATCTAATTTTTTGACACTTTATTATAGAACTGCTTTGTGCAACAATTGTAATCATGATACTAACGGCATACAAGTATACTGCCTTAATTAAAAATGTAAATCATTGTTTGTTGCTTTGTAGTGTAACCCCACAGGAAAAAAAAATAAAAAAATGAAAAATATTAACGTGTTAAGAGGAAAGGGTACGGTAAGTGCCCAACTAAATGTACGTTACGGTCTGATACGCCCCGAACGATATGTTATGGTCCTATACGTGTTAGGGGTGTACGTCAACCCTGAGGGCTTATTTGTTACATTTCCCTAATACTACCTCCATATCATTTAATTAGACATGTATTTCGTTTTGGTTCGTCTCAAGAATTAGACACATTTCTTAAAATGACAGAATACTTGGCTGCAATTAACTCTCTCTCATCAGAATTCATTTCTCTTGGTTTTTAGATCTACAGTAAATGTCCTTAATTAGTTGAGATGGAGGTAGTATGATATATTTAATTTTAATATATTACTACCTACTTCAAATATATATATACTCCCTATTTGCTACTTTTCCCTAATATGATATATTTCATGTTTTCCTATGTGCTCCTCTCGACCCGAACATCCATATATATGGGGATATTTTCCTTGCAGACAATTATCTTCTTTTCCAACAAAACAATCAACACTAACCAAGGAGTAAACTATTCGACAAAATTAGAGTAATTAACCAAAACGAGCTACGAACGAACATGAACTCACAATAATTGCATCAATTTCACCCCAGCGTCGCCGTCATCATATGCAGCATCCGATTCGCCAACACACTCTCCGACCCGACCTGAACGGAATCAACTCGAAATCTTGGCCTTTGAAGTCTATGCTTTGGTCCAGGAAGCGCTCGGGCTCCAACGAATCCGGATTCTTCCAGATACTCGGATCTCTGCCGATGGCCCAGATGTTGATGAGAATCCGGATTCACCATCTGATCGCTCTCCGCTTTGCGAGGGAAGAGAAATTGGCCCCGTGGGTGAATCCTCATCACTTCCTTGATCACTGCAGCCAGGTACGGCAGCCTCGCCATGTCGGATTCTTCTATAAGCTTCTTTTCCCCCGCCACGCTCTTCAGCTCTGCCATCTTCTCCGGATTGATCACTAGCTCCGTCATTATCCACTCGATCGAGGCCGTGCTTGTTTCCGACCCTCCCACAAACAAGTCCTGCACATGCATGGAGAAGAACACATTAATATATATACTGCATGATTGGGCGGCCGGAGAAGACTTGGTAATACGAGATGTATTAATTATTCACGTTAAAGAGAACGTGAAACTCCTTCTACTCTCGCGATCACGCAAGAACAGCCGATTCAAGATTAATTTTCTGGATAACCTAGCCAAATGAGATCCTTAGCTTTTATATGAAGGCTTACAGAGCAAGATACGTAAACTAATATAGTGGGCCTTAACAAGTTTGGCCTCTTAAACAAATAAAGATAGCTAATTATTATAGCGTGTGGGCCTGCGAATATCTCTACGTGGGCGTCGCACAGCAAGGCTTGGCTCCGGATCGTGTACCACAGCTCCCTCTTCGCCAATAGATATATCTTCGGAGTGGGCATGGTCAGCGGTATCGATGATCGTATCAACTCCCCCTTCGTCAAAAACCACCTTGTCCTTAAGGTGAAAATTTGGGAAGAAAGCTCGGAAATAAGCGAGCGGCTCCCAAGTAGCAGCATCAGGAGGAAGGTCCCGCCATTGAACGAGAACTTGAGCTTCGGGATTACCACGGCGGAGGATAGTGCAAGAGGAAATTATAACCAATGGCACCAATGACGGAAATCCAGCAGAATCAACCGGCACCAGATTAACGGGGGTGGCTGCGGAACCAACAAAAGGTTTGAGGTAGAGAAACGTGGAAGACTAGATGAATCCGGCAGTCTGCAGGAAGTTCAAGACGATAAGCGACAACACCAATCTTCTCGAGGATATGATAGGGCCCAAAATAACATTTGGCCAGCTTCATAGAAGGGCGACGAGCGACAGAAACTTGACGGAATGGCTGGAGCCGAACCCATACAAGATCACCAACAGAAAAAGAGATGTCCCAACGATGCTTGTTAGCTTGTAGCTGCATATGATGTTGTGCCGAAAAAAGTACAGTTTTCAAATTGGAGAGCAACTGATCACGCTCCAATAGCAAGGCATCAAGGGCATCGCCGAGCTAGGAATGTAATGAGAAATGGCAGCGGGAAGACGGCCATACATAGCTTGAAAAAGGCTCATATTGATACTAGAATGGTAACTAGTATTGTAATGAAATTCCGCCCAACCCAAAAACTCCGACCATCGCTCTAGACGATCCGACGTCATAGCTCACAAATATTGTTAAGCAGTCTTGTGCTTAAGTGAAGTCTCACTAAGCTTGAATAATTCGGTCCAAAAATGGCTTAGGAAGACCGGGTCGCGGTCATAAATGATGGACAAGGGAAACCCATGTAGCCGAACCACCATATTAGAAAACAAACGGGCCACCTTCGAGGCGGTGAAACCAGTAGGCAATGGCCCAAAATGAGCAGCTTTAGTAAAGAGGTCAACAACCATAAGAATAACTGAGAACCCACGGGAAAGCGGAAGATGTGTAATAAAATACATAGTGAGTTCATTCCAAACTAAAGTAGGGATTGGCAATGGTTGGAGAAGGCCCGCATGAGCAATAGTAAGATTCTTTACTTGTTGGCAAGTAGCGCAAACTTTGATGAAATCCTCGACGTCACGGCATATATTTTGCCAATAAAATAAATTAGAGAGGCCAACAAGAGTTTTTTTAACGCCACCATGGCCGTGAACGGGTGAGCAATGAAACTCCTTTAACAAATCTTGTTTGAGGGAGGATGTAGGGATGAGAAAATACTTATGACGATACAATAGTAAACCATCAACCACAGAATAGTCAGATGAGAGGTCGCCCGCCTGAAAACGACTATGATAAGAGATATAATTTGTATGAGTCTCATTTTCAGCACGCAGCTGATCGAGAAATGAAGCAACCGGCACACTTTGAATCATAAAACAAGTAGGCAATAAAATATCAAGCTCCACAGAAAGAGAAGGAGTGGCATCAGGAGCCCGCGAGAGAGCATCATCCACGATATTGTGACGCCCAGGCTTGTACTCAATAACAAAATCATATCCTAAAAGCTTACAGATGTAGCGATGTTGGTCTAGGGTGTGCAAGTGTTGGTGTAGCAGCTCCTTCAAACTATGATGGTCTGTGCGAATGATAAAACGACGACCTAAAATGTATTGGTACCACTTGCCGATGGCCTCACTTAAAGCATGCAACTCCTTGATATAGGTGGAAGAGCAAGAGAGACAACTCCCAATTTGCGACTATGATAAGCGATGGGAAGATTATCTTGTAGAAGCACCGCGCCCATGCCCACATCAGACGCATCAGTCTTAATGATAAATAATTTGGAAAAATCCTGGTAGTTGCAAGATAGGTGTAGAAGACATGGCTTGCTTAAGGGCGTCAAATGCAGCAGAGGCAGAGGTCGACCACGCAAAACCATCTTTCCAAAGGAGGTCAGTGAGGGGGGCATAGTGGCGTACAAATTTGCGATAATAACCCGTTAAGCCGAGAAAACCACGGAGATGTTTAAGAGAAGAAGGAACAGGCCACGCAAGCATAGCATTAATTTTGGTGGGATTTGCTCGAACTGCACCGGCAGTCACAATATGGCCGAGATATTCCACAGAAGTTGTGCCAAAAGAACACTTTGAGAATTTAACATAGAGTTGATTATCATGGAGGCAACGGAGCACCGTGCGCACATGCACTACATGTTCTTCCACAGAAGGGCTGTAGATGAGTATATCATCAAAGAAGACAACGACGAAACGGCGAAGAAAATCCTTAAGAATGAAGTTCATGGTAGCCTGAAAGGTGGACGGGGCATTCGTTAGGCCGAAAGGCATAACAAGGAATTCAAAATGTCCTTCATGAGTACGGAAGGCTGTCTTGAAAATATCTTTATCGTGGACACGAATTTGATGAAAGCCAGCTCGTAGATCGAGCTTAGAGAAAACCACCGAGTGGCCCAATTCATCGAGAAGTTCATCAACAGTAGGAATATGAAATTTATCCTTGATTGTGGCAGCATTGAGAGCCTGATAGTCTACACAAAATGATAGGAATCATCTTTCTTCTTAACTAGGAGCACTGGAGAAGAAAATGGGTTGTGGCTGGGATGAATAATCCCCCGATCGAGCATCTCACGAACAAGGCATTCCATCTCATTTTTTTGGAAATAAGAGTAGCGATATGGCCGAATATTGATAGGTTTGCTGCCCGGTTCAAGATGAATGCGATGATCAAACATGAGACGTGGCGGGAGACCCCGCAGTTCCTCAAATACAACACAAAACTCAATTAGAACCTCGTGTAAAAAAGGAGGGACACGCTCTAGAGCAAGACCAGCAGATGTGGTGGAGTCGTTGGGCGTAGCATGAACATGCCAAAGTTCGTAAATTTCATCAACAACATCAGAAACCAATAGAGATTAGAGTAGGGAGAAGGTAATCTGGCGAGAAGCTAAAGAGCTATCCCCCTTGAGAACAACTTTTTTGTCATGCTATTCAAACTCCATGAGACTACATCTATAATCATGAGTAACAGGGCCCAAGTCTTGTAACCATTGAACACCAAGTATGATATAAGGCCCTTTAATTGGTAGAACAAACAAATCTAAGGTAAATGTGGTGCCTTGGAGGTTGATCTGGACAACCACACATTTGTTGTTGCAAAGTATTGAGTCACCATTGCCGATATACACCCGAAATTGGGGAATAGATACTACATTTAATTTAAGGCGCTCCGCAAGATCAGACGTGATAAAATTATGAGTGCTACCATTATCTATCATTACCTGAAACTGCTATTTTTGCAAGCTGCCCCATAAGCAGAGTGAAGGTGGTTAAGTTGAGCCCGAAAGAGAATGGAGGCTAGAGACGTCGGCCAGAATAACACCTTCGTTGTCGGGAGGGTGTTCTGAGACGCTTCATGAAATTCTTCGCCCTCCGGAAATGGATCAACATCATCGCTAGCAAGGAGCATAACAATGTGGGAAGTCTTGCAGCGGTGGGATGCGTTCCATTTCTGGTCACAGTGGAAGCACAACCCTTGCTCACGCTTCTCGCGAGTCTCTGCCGGAGTGAGGCGTCGAATCGGAATGGTAGCTGAGCCTCACCGTGCTGTAGGGATAGGTGAGGTCGTAAGAGGAGGCCGAACTGAGGCTGGAGAAGCAGCATTATTGGTGATTGGGGAGGAAGTAACCGTTGGAGCAGCAAGCCGAGAAAAAGAGCGAGCAAAAGAACGAGTCTCGGATTGGGTGACCAGATATTTGCTCTCGAATACACGAGATAAGGCAAATGTCTCATCCAAAGTTGATGGTCGATTTAGTTGGAGATCCCGTTGAATTGTAGGCTTGAGTCCTGAAATATAGAAATAAATAAGCAGGGGTTCTGAGATGCCCTTAGTGCGACCCATTAATGATTCGAAAGTCGACTGATAATCGGCAACACTCCCTTGCTGCGTGATTTTGGCCAAGGTGCCCTCGGGATCTTCGAACTGAGAGTCACTAAAGTAAGATTTAACACGGCCCAGGAAATCCGACCAAGTAGAGAGTAGGTTTAGTGATTTCAGCCATTGAAACCACGTAGAGGCTTTGCCATCAAGATGGAAAGCAACGATTTGGAGGCGTTGAGCATCAGGGGTATTGTGATATTGGAAATATTCCTTAATCTTGAAAATCCAAGTATAAGGGTCGTCGCCGTCGAAACGAGGAACATCGAGGCGGACCAGCAGCCCTCGAGGGATGGAGTTGTCGACAATCGAAGAGGATGAACCGTTATGAGAGGATTTGAACAGGGAAACAAGTTCATCGATCTGTTTCTGGATTACGGCGTTGTGGGCGTCAAGTTATTTCTGCCAATCGGGTACCTCGGCAGCCATGAGAACTCAACGAAAGCACCAATTAATACGAGATGTATTAATTATTCACGTTAAAGAGAACGTGAAACTCCTTCTACTCTCGCGATCACGCAAGAACAACCGATTCAAGATTAATTTTCTGGATAACCTAGCCAAAAGAGATCCTTAGCCTTTTATATGAAGGCTTACAGAGCAAGATACGTAAACTAATATAGTGGGCCTTAACAAGTTGGGTCTCTTAAACAAATAAAGATAGCTAATTATTATAGCGTGTGGGCAGTGACGGAGCCAGAAATGTTGAAGAGGGGGTCCAACTTAAATAATTTAATCTACATTTAATGTCTACACTATCAACATTTTTTACAATTGTGTGCTGAACTTAATTTTTAATTATGAAAAACACTCCCGGCAAGCCGAAAGCTGAGACATGGATAAACATCTTGTCATTTTTTTTTGTTTTCTTTAAATCATATTCAGTTGTTGGCTGGCCAAATGTGTTTTTCGTTATTGAAAATTAAGGTCCGAAACAAAATTGTGAAAATTTTGATAATTTGGACATTTAATCGCTATGTTTTTTATAGATTGAAACACAAACATGAAAACTTTAATAGTTTGACAATTAAATTCTAAATTACCCTATGATATAAAGAATAAGTAGATAGAACACAACAACAACAACAACAATAACAACAAAAATTAAAATCTTAAAATTTAAAATTATCTATTTAAAAATTAATATATATATATATATATATATATATATATAAATACTAAAAAAAATTAAAAATTTCACCCGGGCCCAGTGACCCCGCTGGGCCCATGTGGCTCCGTCCCTGCGTGTGGGCCTGCGACTATCTCTACGTGGGCGTCGCACAGCAAGGCTTGGCTCCGGATCGACGTGTACCACAGCTCCCTCTTCGCCAATAGCTGTATCTTCGGAGTGGGCATGGTCAGCGATATCGATGATCATATCACTTGGCCGTGCTTGTGGAGAATTTCTTTGGCCATTTCTGGGGAGGAGACGGTTACATTGTATAAGCTTCCGAGGTGGATGGACATCAATGGCCTGTATTTCTTCGAGAGTTCGGCCATTGACTGTTGCGGTTTGGGGCCCAGATGAAGCATGTTTCCGACGATCGGAAAATGGAATGGCCCCGCAGGAAGGTTTCTCCGGCGTTTCGAGGAAAGGAAGAATGTAAGAGCGATCAAGGATAGAGCAATGAGAAGAGGAAAGGAACCCATTTTTTCTTCTTTGCATTCCCGTGGGGAATACGTCTCCTTTTTATAGATACTAAAATTCTTTAATTTACATTTTCTAATAATCCAGATACAGCTTAAATTTGGTAGTTCTATATATTATCTTGTTTTTTCAAATTGTTGAACTTTTGTTTTTGTTTTTGTTTTTGTTTTTTTTTTTTTTTTTTTTTTGCATTTTATGTATTTAGTTTAGAGCAATAATTATCATTTTTAATTTTTCAACCTACCCATACTATGATTTCGTGATTTTTTCTCAACTTTGAGTCGTTTTTCTACAATCTTCGTCCATAAAAAACGTGTTTGAATATTTCGGCACATATGAGTTTTAATTTTTATAATGAGTAGATATTAAAGTTATTTTTGGGCCTATTTAATGTGAGTGAATATTAGAGTAAAATGAATATTAAAATGAATTTTTATTCACTTTTAAGGTAGAAAGTAAATATATACTCTGTAATATACATGAGGTTCATGTCCATTAAACACATTGTTTATGGACATTCAAATACTAAACTAAGCACATGTTTTTTTTTTTTTTTTTTTTTTTTTTTTTTTTTTTTTTTTTGAGGGAGTGATTAGTTTGCACATAATCTATAAATCAATGAAATTAATTGTTTTGGTTAGCATAGCAATAGTCACAATAGGCTGAAAGAGCACGTAAAATGAACGCCGCCAAAAAAATTGTGACGGAGGAGGTTCGTAGAAGTGGGAAAGGATAAAATTTCAAACACAATTAACTAGGGATGTCAATCGGGCCAACCCGAGCGGGTTCGGGTCAGCCCTGTCGGGTTTCGGGTTATTCGGTTCGGGTTGAGTTTTTTTCGGGCTAGAAATTTTCAACCCTAACCCTAAACTTCGGGGCTCGGGCTAGCCCGTCGGGCCAAGAAGTTGACGATTTTTTTTATGACAATAATTTTATAAAAATAAATAAATCATGTTATATCATTGAAGTCACTTTATTTCGTATTATGTTACTCCAACTTGCATAATATAATAAGTAGCTCAATGAGATGTGAAAATATTTTTCTTTTAATGATTATATTAATTATTTTTTATTATGTGGTGAAATACAAAATAGAGAAAATATTATGATGAATACAACTTATAATAGAAAATTGTAATATTTTTCACAAATATTTGAATCAAGACATAAATTTTAATATTTGAAACAAAGTAATAAAAATTAACACTTAATTAATAAAAACTTTCGGGTTATCGGGCCAACCCGCCAAGTTTCCGGGCTAGCCCTATCGGGATTCGGGCTATTCGGTTCGGGCCATTCGGGTTGAAATTTTTTTCGGGTTAGAAATATTCAACCCTAACCCGCTTTTGGCTCGGATTACTCGGGTCAACCTGCGGGTTTCGGGTTAAATTGACATCCCTACAATTAACTAATTCATTAAATGCTAATTATGATATAATTAAATTATGGTAATTAATTGGTTTACTCTATATGCAGCGCCGCAAACTTATCCATTAATTGGATATGGCTTTGGGCAGTTGAAAGGCTACAACGCCTATATTTTTTCTTTACATTGGAATAGCCAGTAAATTTAGCAATATATATATATATATATATATATATATATATATATATATATATATATATATATATTTTTTTTTTTTTATCAGGCAAACACAATACTCATACACCCACACACGCATTCGAGGTGACTCGAACTCCCGACCTATTGGTTGGAAGAGAAACGTCTTAGCAACTGAGCTGCCATTGAGATTTGTTGGCCCATGCGATCCATGGATTTTAACATACAATTATCAAATAAATCTTATATTTTATAGATACATTAATATTAAATTAAAGTATTGTTAACATTTGGAAGAGGAGATATCATGTTTTTGCATATGTATGTTGTGTATTTTGTTTAAACGTTTAAGCTGGTAAGAAAAATATATACTCACTTTCAGCATGGTGAAAGTTATATTTGAATAAAGTAATTCATTGGAATATAGCTTATGTTATTATAAATACATTTTTATAAATAAATCGTATTAAATAAAACCAATTTCTACTATAAAAAAAAAAATTAATTGAAAAAATTATCAACGTGATATTACCACATTAGTTAATGTGATCACAATGGGTAGAGAAGCATATATGACTAGTCATTAATCAATTTGGCGGCATTTCTTTGAGCATATTACTTTCTAGACATGTTTTAGAAAATAAACTTATTATCAAATAATAAAATAGAAATTAAAGAATAATATTATCATATATATATATATATATATGGATGCATTATGGTGAAAACTCCCTTTAAAGTGAAAATTATAAATCAATATATGCCATTGATCTGTAGTTATTTCATGGTTGAGATTAAATCACCAAATTGAGTATCGGTGCTAAATGTGAATCTTATATCGATTTCTCATTCTAATATCAATGTCCAGTGTGAAAAATGCAACGATAATAAAAAAAAAATGCATGATTACAGAAAAATGCAACGGAATGCAATGGAAAACAGGGAAAATGCAACATAAAACGGGAGAAAAATGTATGATAATCATAAATAGAAAAATGCAACAAAAAACAAGAAATATGCAACAAAAAATTGACAAAATGCAACGAAAAAACTACCCTCTTAATGAATTAATTCCGTAAGTCACATCCATGATTTTAGGAAACAAATTGGTTACAAATAGGTTAATGTCAAAATTACCCTCTTAATAAATTAAATATACTTAATCAATTACTATTTTGCTAAATAAACAACGAATGCCTGAATTATTTGAAAGAGTTTCTAACTTTCACATAACAATTAGTTTTCATATGATATGTTTTATATATATATATATATATATATATAGGGATGAGTTATGGTGAAAACTAATTGTTACGTGAAACCTGCAACCCATCATAAAATATTACATTTTATGCACAAAAGTGTTGCATTTTATCATAAAATGTTGCATTCTCATGATGATGCATTATATGCATAAAAATAATATAAAATAAAATAAAATAATATATTTTATTATGTAACATTTTATGCATAAAATGCATCATTTTATGCATAAAATGCAACATTTTATAATGGGTTGCAGGTTTCACGTAATAATTAGTTTTCATATGACTACCTATATTTATATATTGTAACCATATTTCAAAAATTACATATTATGTTATTGGAATTGCAAAGACTATGAAAAACTCACACTCTCTCAAACAAAATAAACTTTCGTAAACTGAGTTGAAATTCTCCCTAAAATTCCCGCATATTACACGACCTGTTCTCACATATATAGAGCACCCCAAGATAAGGACTTTTTCGTTGTAGGATAAGGATTCATTGTCGAATATTTCTCTTGTTGATTCTCTCCAATAAATTAATATTTTTGAAAACGGCAAAATAATTATTTAGTGTATAAATAAAACACTAACATATACTCCCTCCATTTCATGGAGTGTGACCCCTTTTCCATTTTGGTACATTTCACCCAATTTGAACCCTTTCCTAAAGAGGAAAGGATTAGTGATTATTAGGATTAATTAAGGTTATTTAGATTCACTAATTATATCCTAAAACGAAATTAAAAAAAAAAACACCCCCTTCCACTAAAATTAATTCACTCCCTCATCCCTAAAATTTCCAATTTCAGGATCACTCTCTCACTCTCTCTCTCGAACATTCTTTGAAGAACCCTAATTTTGTTGGGCGCCGCTCTCACTTCTATCCCCTCATCGACCGATCTTCTCCCCCTTTTCCCCTAAGATCTATCCAGAATTCCTCAACTCTTCCCCCCCCCCTGTCAATCTAGGGATTTCCCGTACATCTTCATTGTTGTACATCTGTGTCTATGGATCCATCCACTTCACCCCTTGTCACTGGGCGTTGGGTCTCAATCCGCCGGGCTCCCACCGCGATGACGAACAGGAGCGGTGGGAAAGGCTCCTACGGCTGAGATTACGAGGAGACACCGTCCCCCTGCCTTTCGCCGCCCAAATCCCCACGCCCAATTTGCAGGCCTGAGAGGTGGGGCTCTCTGCGCCGGCAATCAACCCTGTCCCCCGATCTGTTGCCATATCGGCCGGCAGCGGAGATCCCCACGAGCAACCCTCTGCCATTTTGGGCCATTTTTCATGAACCGGTCAAAAGCTGCCCTACAATCAGTCCGATGAATTCAAGTGCAGAGCAGGATGCCGGCGCGGGATCTCCGTCTAGTTGGATCGATGACGGCGACGGGTTAACTGAATCCTGGATTTAGGCACAACATGCTGTGAAGCAGCAAATGCTGAAAATGGGCCTTGATTTAATTTCATCATCATCGGATGATGAATGATTGAAGGATTTTCTGTGCAAATCTGTGGGTGTTGGTTAAATAAAAAATGTTGGTATAGCTGGTATTTGCATTTGCACTTGTCTCTCTCATGCTCCACTTCATGCATGCTTGGGTTGATTAATTTATGCAATGGATGATTTACTTGATAGGTGGCAAAAGTTTCATGATTCTAAATTTGTTGGTTGTTGATGGAATGACTGAAGCTTATGATGCTATTGTTGTTTCTTGCGTATGAATTGAGAGAGATTACATTAAAAATGCACTTTCATCTTCAAAAAATTTTCAAGAAAGGAACTTTTGATAACCAAAGTGCAAACAAAACATTGTTCATTAACAGAATCTGACCCCTATATAGGTCCCTCCATCTACAGAATTCCTGTTGTCTGCATTAAACCCAATCTGCTCTTCAGTGCTTGTATGCCATTGATCTGCCCATTCTCAATCAGAAACTGAATGCATTCCATAGCCAAATCTAGTGGCATTTCTAATACATTTGGTAACTGTCCTTGCCTAATCAATGCATCCTTTTTCATGTGAGGCAATTTGAAATTGTTGTGGCCCTTTGCTTTCATGATTTCTATCAAAACAGATTGCAGGCTAAGGAATACTTTGTTGAGAGTCTGTGGTTCCAATTGATGGAATGACTGAACCACAGCATTGACTAAGTCATCAACTGTTTTGCATACTTTTTTCTGTTGTAAACTTTGAATTGCATTGAACCAACCCAAGTCATTAACATTGCAATCTGGGGAATTTGCTGGTTGTTGTACTAGTATCATGTTGAAACCTTCTTTAACTGCTTCAGCTCTGAATTCTGGGTCTGAATCTGTTATGTGCGGCTTTGCATTGTCCTGTTGAATGTAAATAGTTTTTGATGCATTATGTGGCCATTTTGCTCTGATAGCTGGTAAAACCTGCACAAATGTAAGCTTCAGTTACAGATCTGTGATGATATTTTATCTGAGATCATGAATAGAAAAACTACCTTTTAAATGATGGTGTCCCTGATCACTTCCCTTGTCACTGAATCAATGGCTTTAGTTTCCCATGTGCCTTTTGCCCTATTTATGCTCTTCCTCTTTGCCTGAACTTGTTTAGTAAATGGGAATATTCCTATTTTCCCATTAAACAATACACTGCCATCCGAATTTAGTATGGGCCTACTCACGGCACACATAAACATAATTTTGCCTATGAACTTCTTTGATTGTGTGGCTCTATAAGGCTCATCTTCATCAGCAGTGATGTAGTATCTGTTTGATCCCTTGGTTATGTAAAACCATTTTTCATCAATATGAACAATGTTGTTCATATTCTGGAACTGAAGCTTGTTCATAATTCTATCTAATTCTAAGGATTCTAGTGAGAATCTTACCCTCAAGAACTTGTTGTCGGCTGTTAAATTAGGGTGAATGGCTGAAGTATGTGGCCTGAAAATCCCTATCTTTTTCCATCTGCAAAGTGTGCTAGGGCTAATTCCTAATGCAGCTCCCATTCTTTCATAACTAATCCTATCTCTAAGATGAAGAGCTTTAATTTTACCTGGATCATGTGTGTGTTTGATTACTTTCTTCCTTGTTTTGTGTCCACTAACAGTGATCATAGACTGACCTTCAGCTTCTTACTTCCTTGCAGATTTCCACAGGCGATAGATTGTTGACTTGGATAAATCCCACTTCACCATGGCTTCTTTCATCCTCCCATGTTCTGGTTTTCCATTCTTTGATAAAACAAGAAGAAATTGCACGATCAAATTTCGATCATTTCCGGACGTTTGCTTCCTCGCCATCTTCCTTCTTCTCTTCTGTTTTTTTTTTTTTTTTCCTTTGGATGAATGAAGTGATGTTATGCTGCTGAAAATTTGTGGTGAAGTAGTACTTCAATTTCCCACTAATTTTCGAATATGAATTAGGGTGGGAAATAAGCTTAGTATGTCATCACATGCAAGGTTTAGATTAGGCGGCTATTTTGTGCTTGGGATGTTGTAATTTGAAGTGACATTGATTCACTAATTTTATGAATTGGGTTTATGTTTATGAATTATTCATCGAATTATCTGTTCTTCTAGCCAATGTTATTTCATTTTTTTCTAATGTTTCTTCCGGCACATGAAGGTTAATTTGGATCTAAAATCAAATTAAATTTAAAAATAAAAAATAAAAAATTTGTACAGTAATTAATTAAATTCGAAATGTTTAATGTATTTTGGAAAAAAATGACAATTATTTTTTGTGCAAATATCATCTACATTAAATATTAAATGTATTGTTTACATTGATTTAGGATTAATTAAGTAATGACTAACTACACTTAGAACTCCCTCCTTGATTTTTGTGCAAAAAGCAAAGGGGTCACACTCCATGAAATGGAGAGAGTATGTTAGAAACCGAATAGAGAGAGAAAATTCTCAGATTTCATTTCATCAAAACTGAATGTACAGTGTTTCAACCTTACTTTTATACAAGGAAGAAGCTAACACGTGCTTCTCACATGTCTCTAACTAACTCTCCAACTAATACACACTAATCACACTTTTAACTACTAATACACACTAACATTCCCCCAGCTGAAGCTCATCCCGGCTCATTCATACACAACTTGCTGCGAAGTTCAGTAAACCTAGCCACAGTTAATGGCTTAGTGAAGATATCTGCAGTTTGATCGACACCAGCAACATGCCCCACATTCAGAAGACAACACTTTCTCCCTAATGAAATGGACATCAATCTCTATGTGTTTAGTCCGAGCATGAAACACATGATTCAAAGCTAGTGCAGCAGCACTGATATTATCAGTCCATAGTTGATGTGGTGTAGAAACAGAAATACCAAGCTCAATACACAGATAATGAAGCCAAATAATATCACACGCAGCATTGGCCAAAGCTCTATACTCAGATTCTGCACTACTCCTAGAGACCACATCCTGTTTCTTGGAACTCCAAATAATCAGATTAGAACCAAAGTAGACACAGTGGCCACCAGTAGATCTCCTATCATCAGAAGTACTACCCCAATCTGCATCAGAGAAAGCCTCAATACAAGTAGAAGAAGATGGAGTAAAGGAAAGACCAAACTCAGCTGTGCCTTTCAAGTATCTTAGTAACCTCTTACAACTCTGCCAATGAGCCTCCATGGGATTATGTAAAAACTGACTCAGTTTATTTACACAATAAGAGATGTCAGGTCTAGTAAGAGTGAGGTATTGCAATGCTCCAATGGTGCTTCGATAAAGAAAAGGATTAGAGAATGGAAAGCCTTCATATTTGGACAACTTGGTATTAACTGGCATAGGAGAAAGGCAAGGATTGCAGTCTAACATATTAGTTCTTTCTAACAGATCAAGCAAATACTTGTGTTGACATAAAGAATACCCAGAGCTGGTATTGGACACTTCCACTCCTAAAAAATATTTCACTAGACCCAAATGTTTCAACTTAAATTTCTCCTTCAACTGATGAATAACACCTAATACCTCCTCAGAATTATCTCCTGTCACCAATATATCATCAACATAAACAAGAACAAGTAAGAGACCACTATTTGTGTTCTTAAAGAAGAAAGAGAAATCAGAAGTGCACCTTTTAAAATCCATCTCAACCGGTGAGTTCTTTAATGTCACATACCAGGCTCTAGGAGCCTGCTTCAAACCATAGAGAGACCTCTGTAACTTGCAAACATGTGTAGGAGAAGTTGAATCAACAAAACCAGCAGGTTGACTCATATAAATTGTGTCAACCAACTCTCCATTCAGGAATGCATTACTCACATCAAGTTGTTGAATCTGCCATTGCCTTGTTGCTGCAAGAGCAAAAACAAATCTAATAGTTGTAGCCTTTACAACAGGACTGAAAGTCTCAGCAAAATCCACACCAGCTACCTGTTTAAAACCCCTAGCTACAAGCCTAGCTTTCAGCCTTTCCACAGTACCATCAACATTCTTCTTGACCTTGAATACCCACTTATTACTAATAACTTTCATTTCTGTAGTATAAGGAACCAGTATCCAAGTCTTGTTGTCCTGTAGAGCTTGAAATTCAGCCTTCATAGCCTTCACCCATTCAGGTGAAGCAAGAGCTGCAGCTACAGATCTTGGTTCTACAGGTGTAACCTCAGCAGAGAAAATTGTCTTTGGTTTGAAAATGCCATGTTTGGCCCTAGTAATCATAGAATGATTGTTTTTAGGAAGAGTTGGAGTGGAAGAAGACACAGAATTGGAAGATGTAGAAGTACTAGAGGAAGAAGCAGAGATATGAGGCTGAGAGTCAGAAGTAGCGGAAGCAGAAGAAAGAGGGGATGATGATGATGAAACAGGGAAAGAATGAGAGGAAGATGATGATGATGAGGACACAATAGGCGCAGTTTGAGCTGTATTAAGAGGAAGAACAGGTAAAAAAGATGATTGTACAGCAGAGGAAGATGTAGGAGAAGGAACAGTGGAATCAGGAAACAAACTTTGATAAGGAAAATCAGTTTCATTGAAATGAACAGTGTCAGCCACATATATTCTACCAGATGGATGCAGACATTTATAGCCCTTATGATTGCTACTATAGCCCAGAAACACACATTTGGAGGATCGAAACTGAAGTTTAGTTTGATTATAAGGCCTCAGAAATGGAAAACAAGCACAACCAAACACTTTGAGCATACTATAATCAGGATCTTTGTTGAATAGAAGAGAAAAAGGTGTTTTGAAATTAAGCACAGCAGAAGGAAGGCGATTAATGAGATAAACAGATGTATGAAAAGCTTCCCACCAAAAAGAAAAGGGAAGAGAAGCTTGTGCCAAAAGAGTGAGGCCCATGTCAAAGATATGCTGATGTTTTCTCTCTGCCCTCCCATTCTGAGCATGAATATGAGGGCAGGGATGTTGAAAATGTATGTCCTTATCCTGAAAGGAAGGTAGTAAAGCTCTATATTCACCCCCCCCAGTCTGATTGAAAGGCTTTCACAATGGTAGAAAACTGACACTGAACAAGAGATACAAACTGTGGCACTACAGTTTTGACCTCAGATTTTAGTTTAAGAGGAAAGATCCATGTAAACCTAGTATAATCATCCACAAAGTGGATGTAATATTTGAATCCATGTGAAGACACACTACTGGCTGGCCCCCAAAGGTCACTATGAATCAGTTCAAACGCTCTAGTGGTATGGACAGGTTGAGAAATATGTGGATTTTGATGCATTTTACCAAGTTGACATGCCTCACAGAAGGATAAGGCATTCATATGAAAGGATACATTCAAATCTTTACACACTTTAGATAAAACAGTAGGATTAGGATGACCAAAAGACTGATGTAAAACATTCATGTCAACAGATTTAGAACCAAAAAGAGCATTCACATCAGGGGAACCAACAGTACCAACTTCAGTCAATACATCAGTTTTAGCATTATTTCTAGAACTATGAGATATAGCTGAATCCAAAGTAGCTGAATTACAAGAAGCAGAATAGTTTGATTTATTATCAGACCTAGAAACAGATGTTGGAAAACTAACAGAAGAACTGGAACTCAAGCTGGAACAAGGTGCTGCAGCATGAAGAGATAAGCTGGAGAGATCAAGTTGGTAGAGACCATTAACCAGAGCTCCCTTCAGCAGGATCTTTCTGGAGTTTTTGTCCTTAATGAGACAACAATCATGATGAAATTCTATGAGTACATTATTATCATAGGTGAATTGTGAAATGCTAAGTAAATTTTTGGCAATTTGAGGAGCATATAGGATATTATTAAGTAACAGAGAAGGCCTAGCAGAAGACAAGGAAGATGGAAGAAAGGAATAACCAACAGAATGAATAGGAATATGATTACCATTGCCCACCATGACATTCTCTGCACCAGTGTATTCAGAGCTTATCTGCAGATTAGCAAGCTCGTGAGTGATATGATTTGTTGCCCCACTATCCAAGTACCAGGTACTCTCATCACCTCCATTGTCCTGAGAAGCATCAGCCAAAAACACTTGAGAGTTAGTAGTATTGGGTTCACCAGTGAAGTGAACATCGAACCGCTTGAAGCAGCGCAAAGCAAGGTGTCCAGTTTTGCCACACAATTGACAAATCACAGCCTTAGCAGAGCTAGACTTAGAGAAACCACCGCGGTTGCCACTAGAACCCCTACCTAGCGGACCTCTACCACCACCATAATACGCCACATTAACACTTAGATCCATAACACCATAGGTGTGCTGCGCCAAACACTGCTCGTATGACTGAAATGCAAGTTGAGCTTCCTGCAGAGTAGGAGAGTCAGATCTCTGCATAAAATTGACGACGAGCGCCTCATATTCCATTCCGAAGCCAGTTAGAATATACATCATCAAATCATCATCAGTAATGACTTGACCGACGGCGGAGAGTTGATCAGCTATGTTTCTCATCTTCAGAAAATATTCCTCAACCGTGAGCGAGAGCTTCTTCGTTGTCTGTAAACTCATACGCAGCTGCATAACCCTAGCTCTGGACTGCGAGAACGACAAGCGCTCAAGCATAGCCCAAACTTCACGCGCAGTAGCACACCTCACCACATGACCAAGCATCGACTCACTAATCGATGCTAGCATCCAGCTGAGAAGAAATTGGTCACGACGAATCCAAAGCGCGTACTCTGGATTTTGACGCAGCGGAGCACCGGAGGCGAAGGAGGAAGGGAGAAACGGAGTGGGCGGCATCGCCGTAGCTACGATAAACTCTTCAAATCCATGCGCTCTGATCGTAGGGAGCACTTGAGCACGCCAAAACGCGTAATTTGTACGGTCCAGTTTGAGCGGAATTGGGTGAAACGACGGAAGCGTGACAGCGGAAGACGAATTGGATCGAGACTCCATGAAAATTGGAAGAAGAACAGAGAATAACTGCACTAAATCAAGTAGAAATTGCAGATCTAGGGCGATAGAAACGCCGTGATGATGGAAACACCAACACTAGATCTGGAAAAAGAGAAGACTGGCGATTGATACCATGTTAGAAACCGAATAGAGAGAGAAAATTCTCAGATTTCATTTCATCAAAACTGAATGTACAGTGTTTCAACCTTACTTTTATACAAGGAAGAAGCTAACACGTGCTTCTCACATGTCTCTAACTAACTCTCCAACTAATACACACTAATCACACTTTTAACTACTAATACACACTAACAATATATATTACTCTCTTCGTCCCGCTCAATAGTCCCAATATACTTTATTGGGCCGCTGTAACATCAAATATATAATTTAAAATGCTACTCTTTTCGTAAATAAAATTTGCGGAAAACTAAATCTTAACATTTAAATAAAATTTTAAATTTTTTTTTGATAAAGACATGTCAAGGAACGAATTAAAAGGAAAATACTATAATTTTTAATTTAAAAGTTAGAGACTCAAAACTACATTCATTTTATCAAAGAAATCTAGGGGGTGTCTAAACAGGTCGGGACGGGATACCCGCCCCATCTTTGTCGGGTACCCAATCCCAAATAAGCAAAAAATCTATTCCTTCCCCTGTTCCAAACGGTAATTCAGGTACCCGATACCCAGAATTCGGGTATCCAAATTTCCCAATTTATAATATTAAATATATTAAATATTTTTTTGCGGAATTAATTTATAACAAAAAATATTTTAGTTTCAAATATAATTTTAATAAAAAATAAAATGAAGTCAATGATTGTATGTGCAATACGATTATTGTTATATTTGTTGTTTGATGCACAGTTTATTTCTTAACCTCACTAGTATTTCTAATTTTTCATCCATTATCATGTGTAATATCTAAGATATAAAATAATATTAATTATTATTCGAAATTAATCGGGTATAGAATCGGGTAATCGGTTACCCGAATACCCAAAAAAAAAAATCTATCTGTAACCCGCCCTGATACCCGATTAGGACGAGTTCGAGTATCCAAAATACCCGTTCAGGTCAGGTATTTCAGAACATACCTAAATACCCGATCCCATTTAGACACCCCTAAAGAAATCTAAATATTTTCTATGAAAGTGACCGGAGTTAAATATATACAAATGACTAATCGTCCCAAACTACTAACTTTTAGAATTTTAACATAAAATCCTACGACTTAACCATTTTGATTTAAACAGAAACAAAATTAATAACAAAATTAAAGTAACCATTTCAATCTCGACAAATGTGGAGGTTTTAAAATAAAACAAAGTAAGAAAATCTTTTTTTCTTATATAAAAGAAATATCAAGGGTCGAGCATTAGTAAAATCCAAAAGACAATTCAAATAAAATCATGAACCTTACGACTTAACTTCAGTTTAAACCAAAATGAAATAACATACTTCAAACAGCTAGAGTGAGCTTCGAAATAAACTGAAAATTCAATGGAGTTCACCAACATAAAAACAAATAATCCAGGTCACTCTCTCTCTCTCTCTCTCTCAAGGTTGCTTGATCATGTTAAAAGAACACGGTCTATAATCTGTGTTTCAGGGCTCGAATTCATTAGTTTTCGTTTTGTTCAGGTGTTTGCAGGATTTATCATCGCCAGCATATCTGATAAATTTTCTTGCAAGAGGAGATGATATACAATGAGATGAAGATCTTAGGTTTAGTTCTAATTTCACTACTACAAATTTCTACATAGATAACGCCATATAAATAATGATTTTTTAAATAGAACCGTTATGTATGTGCGTGTCTTTAGTATACATAACGGTTTTAAGTAAAACCGTTATCTATCTATTTAAAGAATATTAAAAAAATGTTAAATTGAAATCAAAATTTTAAAAAATTTAAAAAAACACGAACTTTCCCTCACTCTTTCAATTCGTGCTAATCTCCTCAGCTCCCTGCTCCATCGCGATTCCTGTCTCCACCGCATCCTCCACCGGCGGCGCGTCATCGCCGGCATACATTAGCCTTGCTCGATACCTCATTCTAACTTCCTTAGACGTAAGTTATTTCTAGATTTCAATTTTGCCATTTGTGGTGTTTCGTTGGGGATTTTGTGTCAAATTAAGATAGGGCAAAATGTTAAAGGTTCTACAATTGTTAATTTTTCATGTTAAATCTGAAATCACGATGGTGTTTCAAGCAGAAGCTTGCGGAATGGAAGTATTTGGTTTTTTTTTTTTTTTTTTTTTAAATAATTAAAACCATAAACTCGCGCGTTCCTTTTCTTGCTCTAAAGCTAAAGTGACGTTACTGATTACAGTGCGAATCGTCTTTATTGATTAACTTTCTTTGACATTGTCTCATTTTTTCACGTTATTGCGAGTATGAACAACAACGGTTGGTTTTGGTGTGATGCATTTGGATCTGTACAGTTGTTAAAAATGATAAATATTCCTTGGGGGCTCGTGGGCATTTGATAGCTTGAGAATTTCATGTTTTAGTAGTGGTTTATGTTTGATGGATTTGGTGCAGTTTTCCTCAATGGGCATATCTGAATTATTTGTGGAGTTATAGTTTGATCAACTGCAAACACTTCTTCTTCTTCTTCCTCTGTTACATGGGTTTTCATTTCTTTCATACTATCAAATGTGTTATTGTTGAGTTTAGAGGAGGGTGTTAATATAATTGAGACTGTGGAAGATGTTATTTGGTGGCGTTTGGTTTCATCCATAAAACTATCTTGTAGTTCATTTTTCAAGAGTCCTTCTCTAGTGTCATATCTCCCTTTTCTATTCTTAAAATATATATGGATGGCTAATCTAGTGTGTCCCCGAGAGTCATTATCTTATGCCCCTGCGCACGATATCAAATCATTAATTTCCTTGTCATTATACTCCTACCATTTTCTAATTTTCTTGTAGTGAGTTTGCAGGTTTGTTGTTGCTGAAGCATCTCTTGCATTTCTGAACTCAAACAAAACACAACTTCTGAAGGCTTTTCCTACATTACTACCACAGGTATATTTTTAAGATATGCCCAAAAAGTAACAAAGATAAGACAAAGAGTTGTAGGAGTATAAGACACCATTTTCTTTGCTAGCTAAAGATATGTTGAGCTGAGGGTAATAATAAGCTAATAAGAGTTTGAGGAAGTATATATATGTAATATCCTGATTTTCCAAAAGCGGAAAAAAATTATATTTATTTTATTTATAAGAAAGGTTTATATTATCCGTCAAAATTTTACGAACTATTCGAAGGTTAAGAAACTTTGTTGGAGTTGTAAGATCGAGAATATAAAATTTGGTAAGGTATAAATGAAACGAAATAGTTTTCATTTAAGTATTTTTCGACTTATAATTATTGGTGGATTATTCTATGTGTACAAGTGCACATATCGATAATTGTCGATAAATTCTCTCCCACGCGATTCAAGTTTAGTTTTTAAAATCGAACTCTAGATTTATTCATCGCGTTTTAATCCAAAAGAAAGGTTATTTACTAGATGATACATTTACTTCATAATTGGCGTTTTTTTTTTCTCTTCAAGCAAAGACATTATTGCAACATTTTTTTTTCTTTGGGCTATAGTGTAATCTTCCTTTTTATTTATCTGGGAGCCCAAATATTAGCCCATTATTTCTTTCTTAAGCCCATCAACATTGGATGAAAATCACCCACGTCTCTATCCAACTTTTCATCTCCTTTTACACCAATTTTTCACCATTCAAATCATCCTCCATCATTTACCACAGAAGCAAAAAGAATAAAAAAAACAAAATATGAGAGAAGAGAAAATGGAAGTTGAAGGTAGTAGCTTCATCGATCCATTCCTCATCTACTTTATCAAACTAGAAATTGAAAGTAAGACGTGCAATTTATAATCTAAACACTAGAATTAATTAAGAACTGAAATTCTTAATAAAACAATAAAACTTTGAGAAAAGAAAATAAAGGAGAGGCGTTGCCCCTGCTACTACTGATCGACGGAGTTGAAGTGCAGCGAAGTGATGATGAAGGTGGCGGCGTCGCGAACTCGATCAGCGGAGTCGAGAGTTGGCCGGCGAGATCGGGAGCCGAGAGAGAGATACGAGAACAGGGGAGGGGCAGCCCTGCTGCTGCTACTGCTTGACGGCAAAATAAAAGGAGATGGCGGCGGCGGCGGTTTCGAGGTGGTACCTCACCCCTGCTGCTCGGAGACCAGATTGATGATGGCAACGGTCGGCGGCAACTCATGGCGGCGAGCTGGTGCTCCTATTGCTCGGAGGTTTGGCACGGCGCTGGAAACTTGAACGGCGGCGGCGGCGGCGTTGAGGTCAAGGGCGGAACCCGGGCCCTGCCTCGTTGCTGCTGTCGCAGGCCCGGCGACCAGCAGCTGATGACGATGGGCGCGGCGTCGTGGTGGTAGTGGTTAGAGACGCGGCACCGGCCGGCCGAGGTGGGGAGCTAACGGCGACCAGGATGAGTTTCCTCTGCTGGACTTCCGAGAGAGAGAGGAGCAGCGGCGTTCAAGGCAGAGCCGTTCCTAACCAAAAAAGGGTCCGGGACGAAATTATAAAATAGGCCTATTATTTTAAAAATCAATGCATATATCCATATATAACAATGCAACATCACTATTTTATTTTCATTATTCAATTGTAAATATTTTTGGGATTTAAATTTTTTGGCAGTGGCAAGCCAAGAAGAAGAAAGAAAAGGATGGAGAGACGTCTTCATGCCTAGCGCTGTCACGCAGGCAAGAAGATGCAAAAGAAATAAATTTGAGATGTCACGTTTTAAATGGAATGAATTATGATATTATAAGGGGCTTGAGCTATAATAAAAATAGTATTTTTTGGCTTGCATATATTCTTGTTTAGGGACCCTTTATATTAAGCAGCACACATAATATTTTTTTTTCAAAAATTATATATATATATATATATACTATTCCCTCCGTTCAAGAATTTTTGACACTAATACTATATCGAGACGTCTACGATTTCTTAACTCTTTCTATTTTGGGACGTGGGCCCTATAATACACTTTAACATATTAATACAATTTAAAATATTGAATGTACCCACAATTATTACACTTTAACACTTTAAATAATAAATGAATAAAATAATAGTGTAATAAATTTAATAAACAAAAAAATTGGGCCCTGAAATGGGTGGGCCCTGGGCGGTCGCCCATGCTGGCCCACCCTCAGGGACGGCCCTGACAGGGCCAGTCCTGACATTTCAGGGGCCCTAGGCAAAGCGAAAATTAAGGGCACTCCATATAAAAAATATAAAATGTATATATGTTTTTATTGCGATTGAGTTAGTGTCTTAGTGGTATTAAAGATTGTCTATACTTTTTGTTTAAATCTTGTTCATAAATCTCTAGCCTCTAGAAAGTTACTGGTATTATTTCCTGTTAGGCATTTCATCAAACACTATATAGTCATTTCAGTTATAAAATTTATAGATTCATTATCTCTCATAGTTCAAGAATCCAAGAATCCAATTCGAATCAAATTAAAACAATAAAAAAGTATAAACATCAAACAACATAAATATGATTGTTTAGCATCTTGGTGGAATTAGAAGCATTAAACAATTACATAAACAATAAAATATACAACTATACAAATAAAACAAACAAAATTGTACATTTTCCCCAAAGTCTATGAGAAAGACAGTAGAATAAAACTTATGCAGTGCCCACTGAAAGTCGAAAAAGAAAGATTGTTACCGTTGTTTGCTCACTGATCGAGAGGAAGAAGAGAGAGTGGGACTGTTGGAGAGAGAGAGGAAGATAGTTGATTTCTTTGGATTACTACTTTTAATTAGAGTTGCCTTTTTTAGTTGGGCCAATGTAGAATACTACTTTTAGTTATAGATGGACATTTTTCAGTTCGGTCAATTTTAACATAAATAGCCTGAATGTATTTGGATTAATATGTATATTTAAAAAAAAAAATTGTGGGCCCCATCCGGTCATGGGCCCTAGGCGGCCAGCCCCCCTTGCCTACCCTCAGAACTGGGCCTGATCTCATACCTAAAAACTGTTGCGAGAGGCCTTGAAACATTGTTTCTGCAAAAATGACAGTTGCTATTGCAAAGTTTGAATATAGCAATCGTAAATTAGGGGAATTGGGGGCTAAACAGGTTTGCGCCGTATGGGGGGCTGTACGAGTTTGCGTGTTTTGGAGGCTGTGTGGGGGTAAATTAGGAAGATTAATATTATTATTTATTTATTTTAAATAGAGGGGTTGTGAAGAGTAAAATGAGAGTTGTGGATAGAATTACCCTTGAATAATTTTGGGCTTATCTTGTGGAAACTTTTAATTAAATCAATGATTTGCTTGTTCCAATTTTGATGTTGGACGTTTTTATTTAATTATTTATTATTATTATTATTTCTTTTTTGAATTAAGCCTTGAATTTTTGTCCTAACTTTTGCGTAATTGAATAAGTGAATTGGCCACCTTAATTTTCGAAACTAATTCTAGAATTAATTAGGCAGACAATAGTTTTCGTAGTTAAAACTTTTGTAAACATTTCTTATTTATGGAAAATGATTTTTTTTTGAGATATCGAATTGTATATATATATTTAGATATTATATTGAAGTCTTGTGATTTATTATTAAATATGTGAGGTTGGAGCCTCTTCGAACTTGTTTTTTTTTATAAGACGGATCTTCTATTGCTTTGTTACGCGTCTTGATCGAGTCTTGGGACTAGTTCAAATCGAGAAATGGAGTTCTCATTTGAACTAGTCGACTTTAGCTGATTTTTGATAATTTAGAATTATCGAGTAGACTTATCGAACATCAAAGTCATGCCGAATTTTCCAGGTAGACTTTTCTATCCTCTCGATTAATAATATAACTCTAAGACGCGATACGAGTTAGAAGCAATGTGAGATCCTAAAACTCTAATGAGATAAAAGACTAAAAAGAGAATTATAGAAATAACATATTTCTTTAAAATTAGAATATCTTCTAAAACGAGACTTTTCCCTAAAGGTCAAACAAGGGGCGGAGGTCGAGGAACGTGAAGAAGAACCAGGAACTGCTCAATCACTTTTACAATCAGGTGGGTGTTCTTACAAAGAAAATTATAATGTTGCTATAATGAAGCATGTTTTGAAAATAAAAAAAATTGACTCAAAACCCTTTCATGCATAAAATATTTTTGGTTTTATGTGTGATGCCTATCTGTGTTAGATTGCCAACGTTATATCGATCAAGCCTGAGTTAGACAAAGGTCGCTAGCCAGGTGATGTGTACACGAAGTCGTGACTGTGTACTCCAAAAGTGGGCCGGTTATGCATGGAAACGTCCGGTGAGGTGGCCACCTTGCCGGCGTACTTACATATATGGATAATGCAGGTGTGGAAGAAAATAAGAATGTGCATTCCAATTTTTTATCAAAGCAAAGATTATTTAATTTCACAAGTCTTTCGATAAAACCTTGTGTTAACTGTGAAATGTATGATTGGTGATCATTTTACTAAACTTATTTTTGGCATAACCCCACGGAATACATCAAGTACTCAGCCCTGTTTGTGCTTCCAAAAATTTACAGATTGAGCGAGGTTGCAAGGGCGGCAGTGTTGAGAAAATAATAACTCATCTTTTGCTTTAGTTCAGAAAGAGATACATATCTCCACATATGTATCTATTTTGTTATAAATTTCCGATGTACGCTTAAATTCTCATGTTTTGTTAAGTAATATGTAACTGGCTTCATGAACCAGTAAATCAAGAATTACTCTACCTTTATTTCTTTGAACTTGGATTATGTTCGACTCTCTAGGATTTCTTCTCCTAAATACTTATATAATATTTAAGCCATGGGCTTTTTCGTATCTTCACTTGTCTTCTATTTTTTTTTCCTATTGATCGAGTCTATTCAATTATTCATTTTAATTAATTACAAAGTTATTAGTATTCTCCCCTTTCTTCCCTGTTTCTTTTATCCAATCCCTAGTCATGCTCTGGCTGAGCCGTCCTTAGGGATAAGGGGCTGTGACAATATATTAAGCATCTTATTCTTTAATGAAATTCTAACCAACATTAATTAATTAATGGAATATCCAATAACTTAATTTTGATACAATGTACGTAGTATGAGTTGGTCTCCTACACTTGTTTAATTATTGCTACTCTTAAACTAAACTTGTTGCTATATTTCTTTCTACATTAATTTTCTTTTTCATAGCCAAATGATTGAGGGAGAGGTATTCAGAAAAAGGGGTCCCTTTTCTTATTAGGAATATACATTTTATATTCAATTTGTTGCAGTTTAATGCAACTAATCGAGAGAGAGAGAGGACACAATATTGTAGCCTTGTGATTTTCAATTTAGTGACAAATATCAATTGGTGGTTATCTTGATGCACATTTCGAGGCATATCTTTTTTTTTTCTTTCAAATCTATGTCTGTGTGGAAGGAAGTTTGGGAGCATAAACTAAACTTCAGATTCCAAGTTATGCCATATCCCTGAGTTTTCAATGTTGATATTCTTTTGCCATTTCCATGTAGATGATGTGATTGACCGAGTAGATAACGGAGAATAGATTGTATTGGATCAAGAAATTGGAAGAAAGCAAGAAATCCAAAATTTGAAAACAAGTAAGCAATTCCTTGAACACGTAGTTATTCTGCTTATGATCATATTTTTAATCTCAAAGTAATCAGCCTTGTTTAATTTTTTAATTAATAACCTTACAATATTGTGTGGATGCTCATTAATTAATTTTTTTTAAAAACTTTTTCGAATTCCGCACTGGAAAATGCGAGTGGTGCTAACTTAATACCTTGTCCTTGTGTAAAATGTGCTAATACTCGTAAGAAAGATATTGATATTATAAGATTTCATTTGATGTGCAATGGCATCGACCTAACATACAAGAAGTGGATATGGCGTGTGGAACCACATACATCAACACAATCAAATGAAATTACTTTTCCAATATATACAGGGTCCACAACAACCGGATTCTAAACAATGTGGATTTTATGTTATGCGTTTCATGAGACAAATAGTGAATGAGATAACTAGACAATGTGGATCCATACACTGAAGCACAGATTGACGAGGTTCGCGAGGAATGGGCTGGTTGTGTAATTGACCATATTAAATAAATTAAAAGGTATCCGATTTGTACTTTTTTTTATTTTCTTCTATTTATTGAGGATTGCAAAAATACTCTTATGTCTTCTACTGATTGATGATTTGATGCGATGCCTTAAGATTGATTTTTCGTAATTAGGTTCATGAATTTCTTGTTGAAAGTTTTTGCCATTCTCAAAGAGTTGGAAGGAGAAGCTACATTTTGAGTGTCGTTGTAGCTAATACTCAGTATTAATTTTCTTTGGTGATGATTTTGTAATTTTGCATACAATGGTAGTTTTAATTTACTTGTAGATTAGATTGGATCACTTTTATGTATGACACTATTAAACTTTGTGACATCTTGACTATTTTGGATAATGAAATTTAGTATTTTTTGAAATTGTTGATTTTTAATGTTTATTTTTTTTATTAAATGAAAGCAGGTAATTAACAAAATTAAAAAAAAATACATAAATCATCAAAAATATATTTAAATTTTACAATAAGTATAGATAATGGTCACTCAACAAAACAGTTATCTATGTCTAGTCATACATAACGGCTAATAACGCACATACATAACAGTTTTATAAAACCACTATCTGTACACATATATACATAACGGCTAATAAAGCACATACACAATGGTTTTAAACCGCTATATATGTTGTGCTATAGATAACGGTTAAAACCCGTGATCTATTATGGGTACTTTTTATAACACCAATATATATAACGGTTTTAAAACCGTTATCTATGTGCGTTTTTCTAGTAGTGTTTATGACACACTTTATTACAGAATTGCTTTGTGCAACAATTGTAATCTGATACAAACAGTACGAAAGTATACTGCCTTATATATGTATATCATTGTTTGCTGCTTTTCCGCATAAGGTACACAATATGTTGCTAAATTATGCGATGGTGTGTGCGTGTGTTGACTTAGCGGTAGGGGGTTAATGCCCGAGATCAAAGGTCCTGGGTCCGAGTCTTCTATGGCGCAACCTTTAAATTTCAATTAATTATGTTAAAAAAATGCGTACGGTTGCATTTGTGACATGTATGTCTATTAACTTCTCAAAAAGAAATAAAATTGTATATCCTTTATTTTTTCTTATAGAAAAAGTGAATAAATAATAAGCTCATATAAAAAGACTACTATAGTATTATATTATGTATACCATTAATAATCCCATCTATATCTTCTTAACATTGTTTGTCAAATTTAATCATACAAATAGTCGCAAACTATGTCAAAGTTATTGGTTAAGTTCGATTTTACATTAAAATTAAATATATTATGATGCAACGTATAATGGCTTTTTAGAATACTGCATTAAGTACATTATATCAAACTGCTAAATAGAATTTATGGTTGGAGATAGCGTCATACGCACGAGTGATTGTGATTGTGTACATTATACTTATCCTGTTACTAATATATGTTTGAATTTTTTAGGAAATGAAGGAATCTGCAAGTAGAAGCAAACTGTTCTTCCTCCCAGCCGATGCACCGAAATTCTCAGTCATGTCAAATTCCTCTGAACTAATCCCACCTGGGATTTTCCACTCAAAATGGTACAACAAATGAGCTAGTACGAGCTCCACTCCAGCCATCCCGAACCTAATTCCGGGGCAGATTCTTCTTCCGGCACCAAACGGTATAAACTCGAAATGGTTGCCGTGAAAATCAGTCTCCACATCTTGAAACCTCTCGGGTCGAAACCTCTCCGGTTGGGGCCAAACCTCGGGGTCTCTTCCGATGGCCCACACGTTGATCATCACTATTGTGTTTGTGGGGATGTCGTAGCCGTCGATCTTCGTCTCCTCTCGGCAACGCCTCGGGCACAGCAGCGGACCAGGCGGGTGCAGCCTTAGGGTTTCTTTGATCACCATTTTTAGGTACTTTAGTTTTTGGATGTCGCTTTCTGGGAATCTTCTCTCCTTTCCATGGAGAACCTCTCTCACTTCTGCTTGAGCCTTCGCCAAGACTCGTGGATTCTTCATCATCTCCGACATGGCCCACTCGATCACCAACGACGACGTTTCTATCCCAGCTATGAACATTTCCTGCAAGTTCATTATTGTTAGTCGGGATAGCACGTGAGATCTCCTCTATTCCTACTACAGTGTACCAAATCAATTTTTCTTAATTTTACTTTATTTTCTTCTTCAATTTCTCAATATTATTATTCAATCTAATTTTACACTAATTGATTAGGGCTTTAAAATCCAATTAGGGTTTATTATTTAGTTTCAATTTTATTAATTAAAATATGAAGAAAACTCGTAAAAAATTATTATCTATGTCAATTGAATTAAAAAAACCATTGTTAATTAGAATAACATCAGACTTTACATTGAAATAGAATAAAAAAAGTGATAATGATTTTGGTACACAATTGATATGTCATATATATATAATTGAGACAGATGATACGATCGGCCTGCATCGAGGCTCATGAAATCTCATCTGCAATGATAAATTTTTACTACTATTAACTACTCCCTCCGTCCGATTTATATTGATCCGGTTATCTAAACATATTTTATAAAACTAAAGCAATATGAATATGATTTGGAGTACTTACGAAAATATTGGCTTTGATACTATCCCTAGTGATCGGAACTTGAAGATCCTCTCTCTCACTAGCCCTCAAGAAAACATCAACTATATCTTCCTCCTCCTCCTCCTTCTCCTCCGTCGAATCGCCATTTCCTATAAATCTCCTCTCTTCATGCTGTCTGATAATTCCTTCAAGAATGCGATCGACTCTACCATGCATGTTCTTCAGCCTTCTCCGGGAACCAGCCGAGATGAAATGGAGAAACCTCATCGACGGGAACAAATCCGCCGCGTTGAAAACGGCACCGATCGACACGGCTTCTTTGACGACGGCGATCAACGCTTCTCGATCCTGATCACTGCAGACACGGCCCACCGTCGATCTGCAGATGATCCCACACTCAGCAGAGAGAATCCTCCGGCTCAGATCGACCGCCGTCGCTCGAGAAGCTCGAACGGAATCCACGAGTTTCAGAGCCTCGTCTTCCATCAAGCCATGGAAGGATCGGACTTTCTTGCTGCTGAGGAACTCGAGGACGCATAGCTTGCGCATGAGCCTCCAGTATTCGCCGTAAGGAGCGGAGGCTATGTCGGTGGAGTTGTACAGCACGACCTTAGCGAGCATGAGCTCGACTCGATTCGCGAAAGCGACGTCGTTCGTCTTGGCGATCTCCTTGGCTAGTTTAGGAGAGGAGACGACGACGGCGGAGAGCTCGCCGAGGTTGATACGCATGAGGGGGCCGTGCTTCTGTGCTAGGGTTTTGAGTGTGTGGTGTGGGAGTGAATTTCCTACAATTAGTTGGTGTAAATTTCCTAATATTGGAAGTTTCCAGGGGCCTGGTGGCAATTTTCGACCATTTCTTGGTTTTTTGTACAGTTTGATAAGAATTAGAGAGGAGAAGGAAATCATGAGAAAATATTGAAGAAAAAGGAAGATGATTGCCATGGCGAAAGAATACGTTTATTTTATGCTTCTGATATTAGATGTATTATGTGCTGAATTTGAGTCGGATTTTATAGAAAATGGCAAGATACTGTAGTGTTATGTGTTTCTGTAAAAATGTGCAACATATTGTGATGGGTTCATTTTCAACATTGGCACCGTAAAGTGAACTATAGTTAAAACTATTTTCTAAATCTTATTAACACGCATGCATGTAGATTCCACTTCCAGTTAGTTTAGATGATTATAGGCACTAGGAATAACATACTGAGGGGCTACTTCATATTTAAATTTTTAAGTATTTTGACACTTTTATGCTTGGTTCAAGCATTTCATCAAACACCACATGCTCAGTTTCTCTCTTCTTCTCTTCTTCTTCAACTGTCGTATCAAAAGCTCAAATTACTTCTATAAATATTCGTTTATAACTTTATATTGCCCCAACGTGGTGTTTATATTATAGCAATGAGGGGACTTCACAAATAATTATGGAGAATTATCAAAAGTTCAATATATTACTATATACTAAAAATTTTTGTAAAAGGGGGGGGGGGGGCTTGATTATAGGTATTTTGAAAATTGAGTATAATTTCATCTTTATCTACATAATCCTATACTCTAATTGACTGACTCTTAAAACCTACTAACTCCGTATCACCTAAAGTGAGGCGATTCTTTTGGGCACGAGATTTAAGAAATGTGAGTTTAGTGTTTAAAGTGTATTGTGTTTAAGGAGAGAGTGGGGTTTATAGCTTTCCAATTAGTGTTTAATTTATAATTAAAGAATGCAAATTATTTTTATGGTTAATTATTTTTTTTATAATTAGATAATTTAAATTAATTATTGTATATTTAAATTCCCCAATTCCCATACACCATTCCCCACCTCCAGGAACCACCTCATCCCTGCCGCCGGCAAAAATTGATGCAGCTCTCTTCCTCCTCTCTGTATCTTCTTCCCCAATTTAAAACCCTAATTTCGAAAACCCTTAATTCGGAAATCGGCCTTCAATCTCCTTCTCTCTATTTGCCGCCCTGGCAAGCTCACGGTCACCGTCGCCGTTCCGCGGAGCCCCGTCTCCAGTGTTTGCGCCGCCGCTCGTTGCCGAAGGTAGGGCGCCGCCCTTAGCCCTCTTCTCTGTTCGAGCCTCTCTCTATCCGTCTGGAATCTTTCATGCCGGTGACGCCTTCGACACTGTTAGAATGACAGGAATCCATGAAAATGCAGAGAGAAATGAAGAAGAAGAAGTTGGAAACCGTTTTCTGTATTGATTTCTAGATCCCCTTTCTAATTACAATTGAGTATATATATAGTAACTACCGACTTAAGTAACACACTAATACAGCTGTGATAGCTGTCTAGCTGCCACCTCAAGAATCCTAACTAATTCACAATTGCACTATATCTAATATACTCCCAGCCATTTTCAGCTTCAGCCATGTTCATCAGCTATCAAACACATCTTCAGCTTATCCCGCAGCAACAGAAATCGAGCTTCACCCAAAGGTTTGGTGAAAATATCAGCAATTTGATCTGCTGATGGTACATACCCAACTTCAACAAGTTTCTTACTAATCTGCTCTCGAATATAATGAACATCTACTTCAATATGCTTGGTCCTAGCATGAAAGACTGGATTTGCAGCTAGAGCTAGAGCACTGTCATTATCACACCAGAGCTGATGAGGAGTTTGTAAGCCTAGACCAAGTTCAGCCCCCACAGCATCTAGCCAAACCACATCTGTAGACAAAAGTGCTAATTGTCTGTACTCTGATTCAGCACTACTTCTTGACACAACCTCCTGCTTCTTTGAACTCCACACCACCAGATTCCCACCTAGAAAAACACAATGGCCTCCTGTGGACTTTCTGTTATCTACACAACCTGCATAGTCAGCATCAGAATATCCTTCAAGCTCTAAGGATGATGCAGAAGAGAACTGCAAACCAAGAGAACAAGTACCCTTTAGGTATCTCAGCACTCTCTTGCAAGCTTGCCAATGAAGAGTAGTAGGAGAATGCAGAAATTGAGAAAGCTTATTCACACTGAAAGCTATATCCGGCCTAGTCAAAGTCAGATATTGCAGCTTGCCAACTACACTTCTGTAAAGAGAAGAATCCTCAAACACTTCTCCTTCAAACTGTGACAGTTTAGGATAGGCCACCATTGGAGTGGCACACACATTACAATCCAGCATCTTAGTTATAGTAAGCAACTCCCTAATATATTTTCTCTGATGAAGAACAAAACCTGACTCAGACTTCTGAACTTCTATACCTAAAAAATAAGCAACTGATCCCAAACTTTTAAGCTTAAACTTGGACTGTAGCAGTGCAATGATGTTCAACACATCACTATGGGAATCACCAGTAATCAAGATATCATCCACATATACCAAAATAAGAGTAAGCACACCATTCACAGTTCTATAGAACAAGGAAAAGTCTGAAGTGGATCTTGTGAATCCTAACTCAAGCAAATAGCTTTTCAACTTATTATACCAAGCCCTAGGAGCCTGCTTAAGCCCATACAGAGACTTTTGCAGCTTGCACACATGAGAAGAAAACTGAGAATTCACAAATCCATTAGGCTGAGTCATGTAAATAGTGTCCTCCAAATCACCATTCAAAAACGCATTGTTGATATCTATCTGCTGAACATCCCATTTTCTTGTAGCAGCTAGTGAGAAAACTAACCTAATAGTAGTAGACTTAACCACAGGACTAAAGGTTTCATTAAAGTCTATCCCTGCAAACTGTTCAAACCCCCTTGCTACCAGCCTTGCTTTTAGTTTATCAAGAGATCCATCAGCTAAGGTCTTTACTTTATACACCCATTTATTGGAAATTACTTTCATATCAGGACTCGGAGGAACCAAAACCCAAGTATTATTATCCACGAGAGCCTTGTATTCTGTCTCCATTGCTTTGAACCAATTAGGATCAGCCAAAGCTTCATCATCACTTACAGGCTCAGAAGGTAGTTTAGTAGTAACCACAAAGCATTTGGGCTTAAATATCCCATTCTTTGACCGTGTAACCATGACATGTGAGTTCTGTGGCATGGAAGAGGAACTTGAGGAAGAAGAAGAGCGTGCAGCAATAGATGAGGATAAAGAATGATCAGAATTGGATGGAATGGAAGAACTTGAAGAAGAAGAACTAGACTCAGTATTCAAAGAAGACAAGGGAGAGACAGGACCTGTTGAGACAAGTTCCGGAGCAGAATCATAAGTAGGAAATGGAGATACAGAGGGAACAAATCCAGAACTAGAATGATGTTCAACAGAAGGAAATAGTAGATCATAAGGGAACTCATTAACATTGAAATGTACAGTATCTGCTATGTACAATCTACCAGAAGAGCTTAAGCACTTGTAACCTTTATGAGAATCACTATAGCCAACAAAAAGGCATTTAGCTGACCTATACTGTAACTTGTGATTATTATAGGGTCTCAGATATGGAAAACAAGCACATCCAAAAGGCTTGAGCAGAGAATAATCTGGAAGAGTGTTGAATAGCATCTGAAAGGGTGATTTCATAGACAACGTAGCAGTGGGAAGTCTGTTAATGAGATAAACAGAAGTATGGAAAGCCTCCCACCAAAACTCAAGAGGAACATGAGACTGAGCTAGAAGTGTAAGACCTACATCAACAATATGTTGATGTTTTCTTTCCACTTTGCCATTCTGTGGGTGTATGTAAGGGCAAGGATGTTGAAAATGAATGCCCACAGACAAAAAATAAGGCAAAAGGGGTCTAAATTCCCCTCCCCAATCAGACTGAAAAACACCTATCTTAGCATCAAATCTGTTGTTTACTAGAGCAACAAACTGTTTAACAATACTAATTGTTTCAGACTTAACAGTTAAGGGGTAGATCCAAGTATATCTAGTATAGTCATCAACAAAGCTTATGTAATACTTGAAACCAGCCCTAGAAGTGGTATGACAAGAACCCCACAGATCAGAATGTACTAGTTCAAAAGGTTTAGATGTTTTAGTAGGAGAAGAAACATGTGGAAATTGATGCAATTTCCCTATTTTGCAGGCTTCACAAAAACTAAGATGCTGAGCAGAGAAAGGAATTTTTAAAGAAGCACACAGATTAGCCAACACAACATTACTAGGATGACCAAACATTTGATGTAAAGTATCAGCACTATGCTTACACAATCCAGCAAAATGTGTAGATGAGTTTGAGTCACAACCAGAAATAGCAGTCTCATTACAAGTTTTATCATCAGTAGTTGAAGAAACAGTACTACTAGATGTGGACAGAAAGACTCTAGAATTACAAGGAAAAAATGACTTATTGAGAGAAGCAGAAACAGCACCAGCAGAAGCCGTAGCCTTAAGCAGAAGTGGAGCAAGATCCAGCTGATAGAGACCTTTAGAGAGGCGCCCCTTCAACAGAACCTTGTGATTGAATTTGTCCTTAACAAAACAAGACTCTGAGTTAAACTCTATAACAACATCATTATCCTTTGTAAACTGAGAAATACTAAGCAAGTTCTTTGTGATATGAGGAACAAACAAGATATTATTCAAGAATAGAGAATTAGATGCTAAATCAGAAGAAGTAGATGATGAAGGAACAGATAAAGAATTAGAGCCAACAGATGAGATAGGAATCAAGTTACCATTCCCCACCATTAGACCATCAGGTCCAGAGTACTCAGAACTCACAGCCAAGTTGTTGAAGTCATGAGTGATATGTGTTGTGGCTCCACTATCAACACACCAGTTTCCATCAGCATCCACATAACTTCCATCCACAGACTGACCTACCTCTGCATTAACCACATCTGATACAAAAGCTCTAGGAGCAGCATTAGAATTTTGAGGAGCAACATCATTTCCAGTAAAATGAATGTCAAACCTCTTAAAACACTTCAGTGCCACATGCCCTGTCCTACCACAGAGTTGACAGAGCAAGGTTTTTCCAAAATTAGGCCTAGTGCCTCTACCAAAACCAGTCAGAGGTCCACCACGGCCACCACCACTGTTATAACCTCCAACAAAACCAGCTCCACGACCACGGTAAGCAACATTTGCAGAATGTTCCAGAAATGAAGAATGCTGTTGTGCAAGTCGGAGTTCATATGCCTGAAAAGCAAGCTGCACATCTTGCAAGCTTGGAGAATCAGAACGATGAATAGTGTTGACAACAAGAGCCTCAAACTCTGGACCAAAACCAGCCATAATATGCATCAGTAGCTCATCATCATCAAGCGGCTTTCCAATTGCAGCGAGTTGATCTGCAATTCCCCGCATCTTCATGAAGTAGTCTTCCACTGAGAGATTGCCTTTCTTCAGAGTCTGAAGCTGAACCCGATACTGCATAGTCTGAGCTTTCGACTGAGATTGATAGTGATTTTCAAGCACAGTCCAGATTTCCCTCGCGGAACGGCAGCGCACAACATGTCCTAACATACTTTCGCCAATCGACGAAAGCATCCAACTCACAAGGTATTGATCTCTACGAATCCAATTGACAAAGTCAGGATTAGGAATCATGTCGCCAGTAGATCCAGAAGGAAGAAGCGGCGACGGCGAAGTCGCCGTCGAAGAGACAAAATCATCGAGAGCATGGGCGCGAATCGCTGAGAGAACGAGCACACGCCAAAAACCGTAATTGTTGCGGTCAAGCTTCAATTGAACTGGAGGAATGTGCGGAAGAACAAAACCACGAGTAGAGGATTCACCAGAATTCGCCATTAACGCAAACCAACACAGAGTCGGAGAAAAAAAAACGAAGCACGAAAGAGAATTTGGATGTGACGACGAATACGTCAACACCAAAGAGAAAACCCTAGGATCGAAACGGAACCTAAGCTCTGGATACCATGTTAGAATGACAGGAATCCATGAAAATGCAGAGAGAAATGAAGAAGAAGAAGTTGGAAACCGTTTTCTGTATTGATTTCTAGATCCCCTTTCTAATTACAATTGAGTATATATATAGTAACTACCGACTTAAGTAACACACTAATACAGCTGTGATAGCTGTCTAGCTGCCACCTCAAGAATCATAACTAATTCACAATTGCACTATATCTAATAGACACCGTCTCGTCGCTGGCTCGATTCTGGCAACAGCAACAGTGTTGTTGCATGCCCGTGGGTTCTGACGCCGTGCTCGCCGCTCGTTCTCCATGCATGGGTTCTGACACCACCGCGAAGGCACAAAGTTCCGGCAGAGGGGGAGAAGAATGAAGGGGAACTTCCTCGGCGACCACGACAACGAAGGGAGTGGCTTCCTTCGGCGACCGACAGTGGAGGAACTTCGCCTGCGATTTCAACCTAACGACAAAGGGAGTAAATCATCGACTGAAATTAGGTAGGAGAGATAGAGAAATTAGAGGAGAAAGAGAGGGGAGGGAGCAAATGATGACGGTGATGGCGGCAGGTAACGGTGGCAGTACGTACTTCCCGGCAAACGAGGAGAGGAACTAGGGTTCCGATTGTGCGCTGAAATGAAAATGGGGAAGAATATCGTAATTTAAAGTCAAGATTCTAATTTTTTATTTTGACCACATTAGTGGCAGATCGCCGACAGATTATGTATTTACACAACAAATCAACTACGGAAGTCAAATCCGTCGGCAATGTCCGTCAGGGTTCCGCCACAGGTGTCCGCGCGTGCATTACGGCGGCACCTAGTCTTTGATCCACAGCAGATTTGTCGGGGATGAGCCTGTTTATTTTTCCGCCGGCGGATCGCCGACGATGAATAATTTTCTTGTAGTGTTATATATTGAATCATGATGCATTATGATAGTTTGTTGATTAATCCTTGACTCTTGTTCTTGAAAGTAGGGGTGACCGAATTTGATCAAACCTTTTATTTTAATTTTTGGAGCAGAGGGAAATAAAAGGAGACAAAATATTAGCTAGACACTGAAAAAAAATGAAAATTTTTGTATATCAGAAATTCTCATCTAACTTGTGAAATAGTATCGTATGATCCCGTAAAGAAAAAATATTTCAAAAAATTATTTTAAAAACCATCATCAAGACGCATAGAAACAGGTGCAAAAAAAAAGCTCAAGAAATAGAGGACAGGGGGAGTAAAATTTAATTTTTAAAGAATAACTTATTTAATACTATATGTATTTTCAGACTTGAGATCTCATATCCCCAAACAGGGGCGGTCCTGACAAAACATAGGCCCGGGGCGAAGTAAGAAAAATGGGTCTCCTACCGATAATTATAAAGACATAATAGTAGTATTTATAAAGCATAATAAAGAAGATTTTATGAGAAATCGTAATATTTTAGAAAACTAAAAAAAAAAATACGAAAAAGTTGAGTCTTCTATTTAGACTTCTTTAAGAGTTGAGTTGAAAAAAAAATGTACTAATGTGAAAAATTGAAAAAAAACAAAAAAAAACGTGTACATCCAATGTATTCTCTAAGAAAATAATTAAAAAAAAATTATACATCTTATGTAAACTTGTAATGTTTTATTACATAAACTTCTAAAGAGAAGTTTTGTATGTTGGACTCAATTTTAAAATAATTAAAATAAACTTACATGTAAATATAGTGAATATAGTAGTACATTTTATGAAAAATTGTAGTCTCTCCGTCCCGTTTAAGACGCCACGTAGAAAAATTGGGTCAAAAAAAGGTTTGATTGAAGATTTTAACACAAAACCCCTAGATAAAGAGGAAAATCTAGGCTAATGAGGTTAGACTTGTAATATTAATGTATTTGAAATTTTTCAATAAAAAATTAGCAAATGTAAACACTAAAATAGGAAAATTGGGAAAAATAATGTTTGATTGAAGATTTGAACACAAGACCTCTAGATAATAAAGATAAAAGTTTAGTCTAAGGGCCCATCCACTAGACTACATTATTAATTATGATAATTTTTTCAAATGTTTAATTAATAAAAATATAAAACAACAATTTTGGGGCCCTGAAAAATCGTGGGCCCTGGGCCGTCGCCCCTGCCCGCCCACCCTCAGGGCCGGCCCTGTCCCCAAAATGTGTCCCAAATGAGTCACAAAATTTAATTTCTATAGTTTAATGTATTTTTTATCAATGATTTTTTTTATAATGATTTAGTTTAATTTTATGATTATTTTTTCAAGGGTTCACATATCCCCATTGTGATTTATAATTATAATTATTTTTTAGTATTTAATTTCACTTTTACTAGTATATTAGAGTTGATAAATTCAAAACTAAAGTTATAATTTAAAAAAAATCAATTTTTTTCTTGTAAATGTGGGGAGAAAATCGGCACACAGTTTAAGAATAAAGTTGGTGTAAAGTGAGAAAAGTAAGATAAAATAGAGAGAAAGTGAGAAAAATAAGTAGAAAGTGGAAAAAGTAGAAATAAAGTGAGGGTAAATAAATAATTTTCATAATGGAATTTTTATATTTATGAAAGTCACATATATATGGGGGACGTCCCAAATGGATAATAACCACACATATATGGGGGACGGAGGGAGTACTATATTATAAAATATAATATAAAACTATTAGAAATTAAATTTTGGGACACAATTGGGACATCATTTTGGAGATAGAGGATCACATCCCGTATTGTCAGACCATTTTAATTGTGAACATATTAATTGTGGCCTACAATTAAATATCATGGGTAATCTGATTAGTGGAGTATCTAATTACAATTGTCAACATATCTAAAAGCTAATTACTTATGTTTTAGTGATAGCTAATTAGCTAGACTTAAATTTCTCCAAGAAATTGTAAAAGACTACTATATATACTTGAGTAGTTGTCTTTCAGTTTATTACTGTATAATAGAGACCATGGATAGCCCAGGGCTGCCGTCCATAAATAGAATATATAATACTGTTAAAGTATAGCATGCGAGTCTTGGTTATTAGCCTAACTAAGCTACGAGTAATGTTCCCCTACTCACGGTGGACACATTGCACCGTGGGTATACTTAATGTGCTTACGGCTAAGGTGACGATATTATATTTAAGGAAAATTTTAATTAATATACCTTATAAAAATAAATCTTACTAAAAAAACTAAACCCTACTATAAATAACTAAACCCTAAGGGTGTGTTTACTTTTGAGGATAAAGTGGTATAATGAGGTATAAAGTGGTATAAATTTTTTATCGCACTTTATATCTCGTTTACTTTGAAATATAAAAAATCCGATTAGGTGGTCTTAAATCTCGAGCAGCCCGTTATCCCTCGATATCCCTCGATATCCTTTACGATGGTATAATATAATTTTATACCACGATTATATTATTATTATTATTTTGTTTTTGTATTACTATTTTTTTGGTTTTTATTATTACTATTATTATTTTTGTTTTTGTTATTGTTATTATTATTATTATTAATAATTTTTTATTATTTATTATTTTGTTTTTATTACTATTATTATTTTGGTTATTATTATTATTATTATTATTGTTTTTGTTTTTATTATTATTATTATTATTATTATTATTATTATTATTATTATTATTATTATTATTATTATTATTATTATTATTATTATTATTATTGCACCCATTTCTTAAGTCGTAAAAGGTGGTATAAAATTATCACACATGTTTCTTAGGTATAATATTATCTCATGGATTAATACAAAGGGCTGCCCGAATTTTTATACAGCCTGACCGAATTTTTTATACATCAAAGTAAACAGTATAAAGTGGTAATAACTTTTATACTTCCTTATGTACTTCCTTTTACATCATCATCAGAAAAATAAACACAGTTTTATAATATACCACATTATACACACCTATTATCCCATTATTTCCAACAAAGTAAACACCATATAAAAAAATATGAGTCCCGCCATTTAAATATTAATATAATATTTTAATTTGGCAATTGAATTATGCGGCACATGAGCTAAAATATATGGCAATAGTATTTTGAAAATTCACAATCTAGCTAGAAAAAATGTTTCAAATATCTACATCATGACGGCCTATCAATTGACTGCGACAAGAACATTAACTTATTACCAGTAATGATCATTTGACTTATAATGAATTACTTTTCTCTTTGTGATATCCCGTTATTAAAACGAGCTATTTTTTTAACTGGTTAAAAATTAAAATCTTATTATTTTAATTAAACTAAGTTATTAATCTAATCTACCAACTCATCATCTATTCACCTCTATGCACATATTTTAATATAATTTAAATTGTAAAAAATATTACTCCATCCGTCTTCCATTTACTGACCATGTTGACTTTTTAGATAATTTTAAAGCTTTGTGATGATGGATTTAAAATCGAATTTTTGGAGTTTAGTTTTTTTTACAAGTAACTACGAGTGTAACTAATCTCAAAAAATTCAATTTAAAATCCATCATCACAAAGCTCCAAAATCATCTAAAAAGTCAACAGGGTCAGTAAATGGAGGACAGAGGAAGTATAAGTTTATCTTTTGTTCTCTAAGTTTTATGATCAAATCAAATATTTTGATACGATTTTTCAATTAAAATTAAAGGTAATTCTAAACATAGTCTCCCCCCCTTTACTCTTTATAACCTTTTTATAAAAAGTAAAAATAAAAATATTAGTGAATGTTCAATGTAACACCCCGCTTTTAGCCTCTTTATTTTTTTCTTATCGATTTCTTTAGTTGAGAACTTATAAATTTTGTTTTGGGAGAAGTTTTTAATCTTTCGAGTATATTATTTTGGACTTGAGCCCTAGCTTCACACCTAGCTATTATTATTATTACTAGTTTCTATCTCGTCGAAATTCGACGGGTAATACTAATCATTTTATAATATATTTTATAAATAAAATGTTAAATAATATATTTTCCTTTACGAAAATTTGACAATAATAAGTATTGATACATATTAAAATAATTTTAAAAATTTATTGGCCAACGGGCCACCTCAAAATTGGTTTTGTGTCTAGCTAATATATTGTCAAGTGTCTTAAATCAAAAAAATATATTCTTTGTTACAAAAAATTGACAAACATATTTCAAATACTAATTGATCAACAGGTCACCTCAAAATTGATTTTGTGTCTAGCTAATATATTGTCACAACTATGTGGAATGAAATTATTATTTTATTATTATTATAATTGATTTTAAAAGAACAAATATATAGATTTTTAGATAAATATGGAATGGAGGATGTATAGAGCGCCACGTAAGCATGCCGATCGACATGGTGCTCTGAATCTGCAACGGAACTATTTTAAAATTAAAAATATATATCTAAAATACTAAACCCTACAATAAATATACTAAACCCTACTAAAAAAACCCTAGAAAAAAAACTCAACACTAAGAATAATAAAGAAAAAAAAAATAGCCAACATAAATGTTTGAGTTCCCCCATAAGCATATCGATCGACGTGGTGCTTCGAGTCCGAAACGGAACTGATTTAAAATAAATACCCAAAATACTAAACCCTACCAAAAAAAAAAAAAGCTCAACCATAAGAAATAATAAAGAAAAAAAATGAAAAGCCAACATAAATGTTTGAGTTCCCCTTTTAACATCCATGTGTATTTCATTGTCTAGTTGATTTATTTTGAATTTGAATATATTGATATAATTTGTATAATATAAATCTTAATTAAGTTGCAAAATAAAAATAAATTTTGGATTAGAAAGATATATCTATTTATATAGGTTCTCCACAAATTCAATGTCAGATCGAAGAATTTAGAAATTTTAAAATACTAAATTTGAAGATTCCACATAGGCATGTGAATTAATGTGGAATATCAACTAATGTGCAAAATAAATAAGAATTTGGATTAGAAAGATGCATATATTTGTATAGGTTCTCCACCAACAAATTTTGATAAAAATTGGATGTGGGATTGAAGAATAGAGAAATAAGAGTAGTGTTACTTAGATTAGTAATATCCTAATAATTAAATCGGCTATTCTTCCATTAAAATAAAAATAAGATGTCCATCGTATTATTATAAAATTCACATATTTAATAAGATGTGAATTTTAGTAATACTTGATTGTTAGTGTTGATCTTAATATTATCGTAATTCAAATAAGATGTCCATCACTAATATTATAAAAATCATATATTTAATAAGATGTGAATTTTAGTAATATTGGGTTGTTTGCGTTGTTCTTAATATTATCGTAATTCACATAAGATGTCCATCACTAATATTATAAAAATCACGTATTTAATAAAATGTGAATTTTAGTAATACTTGGTTGTTTGCATTGATCTTAATATTAGCGTAATTATATTGCTACATGACAATATTAAAATATGTTTAAATAATAATTAATATGTATAAGTATATCAATTTTAAATAAATAGATAATGGAGGATGTAGGAGATGCTACGTGGGCACATTGATTGTTGTAGCGTTCCGAATTTGCAACATAATGGATATATGTATAATAAGCTTCAAGTATTAATTAGTGATGTGGTGTAGTGGTTTAGGACATACCATATTATGTGGGAGGTCATCGGTTTGAATCCCCTCATTCTCATAATTAAATTTTTAAATTTGAGGTTTTATAATATAGATAAATTATTATAATTATAATAATTAATATTGATGTATATAAATAATAATTAATATGTATAAATATATAGATTTTAGATAAATAATAATGGAGGCCGTAAGTGATGCCACGTAGACATATGAATTAATGTGGTGCTCCGAATCCGCTGCGCAATTATTATTATTATTATTATTATTATTATTATTATTATTATTATTATTATTATTATTATTATTATTATTATTATTTACGCGTCGGGGTCTTGATCCTTACAAAGCCCCTTCCACCACTATTTCTATTCACTAAATTTGTGGATTTAGTGTGTCAACAACACACGACACATATCTAATTGGTATACAACTCGGAAAAAACGTCTAATTAGTTGTTTAAATAGCCAATTTATTTTATCAATTACAAAATTGTCATCCAAATTGATTTCAGTCGGAGGTTCTCATGGGAGACATTTAAATTATGAGAACTAGGAACTCATCTCCACCCTTCAATTACATTAGATGGACGGTTGGGATTCAATTCTTTACATATCTAATTTTGGTAGTTATTATGAACGGAGGGGTATTAAGGTAATCACGATTAAACATCTATACAATATATAAAAGAATAATTGTTGGCAAAAATTACAATAATGTCATTTTCCCTCCAAAACTAAACATGGATTGTCCAATGGTTTATGAAGATGATTTACTTTAAAAAAGTTGTGAATTGTTTAATGGATTTGATGATAAATGTACTTTAAATTATAAATATTATTTCATTGTTTGCTAATATATCTATTTTTGCATTAAATTATTCCATCAATTTTCTTATTTTGCTATATCTATATGTTAGTATTTGTTTATTTTTTCAATCCTATTTTTATTGTAAAATTTTGTTGTGACAATACAAAATTTGGATACATTGTCACAAACAAAATTAATTATTATTTGAACTTGGTGAAATAATATTAAGTTAGATTTAAAGTTATTGATCGATAATTTACTGTAATCATGACTCATTACTTAATTTCTTGATGTATTATTTTTTTAAGAAATGTATAAAATTACTAAGAAAACATAGTAATTTACTAATTATTTAGATAGCTATTACGAATTTGAATAAAATACCAAAAAAATTTAGTTTAAATATCTTAATTTCAATAGTAGTTTCACTATAATAACCTATAGGGAGTTTTATGTTTCTATCGCATAAATAATTAAAATTATCTTTACTTATATTCTATCAAAATTAATTTAAATTTCTAAAATTATAAGAATTAAAATTTTATTTTATTTATATCTTTCGTGCAACGCACGGGCGCAATACTAGTTCCTTAAATTATGGGATCACTTATAAATATAATTCTCTCTCCTCTCACTGTAAAGGCGCCGATTACTCACAAAATGAACCCTATTAGTTTAATGCGTTTTGTTATAATTTATAATCCTTATTTTATAATTATAACTATATATACACATTTTTATAGTTATATTTTTTTTTTCTTATTTTGTTATGTCAATTCCGATTCCAAGCCTTCTTAAAGTTGATTTCGTGCCTTTTTATGTTAATGAGGTAATATTTTATTAATATTAATTTTATGCTTTTTTTTAGTATTATTTCTTTTTCTTTTATTTTTTCATTTTTTTTAATGTTGATTTAATGCTTTTTTAGGTTTGATTTCATGCTTTCTTTAATTTTTTTTTATTGTGGATGTCATGCTTTTTTAGTTTCGATTTCATGCTTTTGTAAGATTAATTTCATACCTTTTTTAGTTTTCTTTCATAATTTTTTTGTGTTAAAATCTATCTAAAAATAAAGACTCGTTATAAGATAATATTACTTTGAAAATTCACAAGGTAGAAAATATATATGTTCCAAATGTCTAAATCACCACAGCCCAACAAATTAACAGTGATCAGAACATTAATTAATTACAACTATTTTAGTAATGCATGCTATATACTCGTGGAGTTGAACACGAAGGAAGTTATTCTTCATTAATTTAATCGTAAATATCACATTTCAACACTATACTTTAAACACCAATGTGCTTGTTGATGACTAAAAACGCATTAGAGGGTGTATTTTCTTCGATGGAAAAAAAATGAAGGAATATATATATTTTTTATTCTATAATATGATTTTCACTTGTTTTATCTTATGTTCATTAATATGGAAAAGAGCATGAAAATATTATCACTCTAAATGGTTGGGAAAATATTATCATGATTTAAAGTGAAAAAATAGGAAATCCATCATAAATAACAAGTGAAAAAATAGGAAATCCATCATATCAACAGTTGCAGCCCTACCATTGGACTCCATGAACTCCATACCTAGAATTCAATTATCACACGCTCAAAAAAAAAAAAAAAAAAAAAAAAAAAAAAAAAAAAAAAAAACTAGGAGTTAAAATACAGTTGAGATCCTCTATGTCCCAAATTCGGTGTCCAAACGTGTCAAGTATCATCAACTCTATCAGTTGTATGCATTTTTTTTCAACAATTTTAATTTATAATAATTTAGTTTAATTTTATAATTATCTTTTAGGGTTCACCCATCCAATTAGGATTTATAATTATTTTTTAACATTTAATTTCACGTACACTGATTTGAGACAGAGGATCTCCTCCGGTTAAAATATATAGTATTATTACTTAATACGTTCGCGACTGACATGACAATGATATTATATTCTAAATATATATATTCTAAAAATAAATCATATTAAAAGAATTAAATACTACTAAAATAAATTAAACTTTAAATGAAAAAATTATTACGAGCAGGTAGAGGGCACGAAGACTACAAATGAACTTGTCCTTTGATTAGTGACTGAATTCAATAATTAAAAGGTAAAGACATTATTACCCCTTTGGACAAGGTGGTTGCCTGTGTTCCATTTACGCAAGGCAAGTAGGCATGCCAAGGTGCATGAGAGGGAATCTTTCACCAGAAACGGGTGACCCGGATCTAGTCCCCACGACCCGTTCGGATTCCGGTTCTCCTTTATCCATTCCAAGCACTCCGGGAAACCCGGCTTCCCGGAATATTCCCTCGACGGCACCATCGCCACCCACGCTGTGTCGTAAGCCGACGGCGACATCTCGGCCTTCCCATTTGTTATCCTCTCTCTAACTTTATCTACCAGCTTTCTCTCGGCCTACACCAAATACACTATATAGTCAAGACTCAATAGGTGCATTGACAATTATGAGAGAGAGAGAGAGAGAGAGAGAGAGAGAAATGGCCTCTCTCGTGATGCCTAATTACCACTGGAACATCGAGGTGCAAGCTGCATTTGGGACGGAGGATCCGATAACCCGAAAACCCGACTGACGGAAAAAGAAAAATGTTTAATAGAATATAATGTATATAGCAGATTAATTATTGACGTAACTAGAGGAGGTATGTTTGTGGTTTGGAGTATTAACTATCTTACCAATAGAGCTTGAGAGGGGAATTATAGCAGCAAGAAGAATGCAGATGCAGTGGAATGAAGACTAAGTTTTTTAGTTATTCTATTATTTGCATTATGGGCATAATCGTGTATTGCCTATTTTACATTTTTAGTTTTAGTTTCTTTCACTCTCCTAGTCAGCTAGTTATTTTCATTGTATAAATATCACTATTCATGTGAATGCATGTACGGAGTTTTTCTTCTTCTTCTTCTTCAAAGATGGATTTTGAGCAATTTCTCTCTCGATTTCTCTATTTTATTTAGCATTTCTACATGGTATCAAGAGCATCAGGTTCGCTGTGTTAATCTTCAACTCTGATTCGTCTTCATCGTTGCTGATTTTTCGATTATGCCGCCGCGACTGCCCCCTCGTGAAGTAGGCTCTTTCCCACCGGAGGAACCTCCGCCTTCAAATCCACTCTACTTTCACCCCAGTGATAATCCTGGTACAATTCTCGTCACTGAACTTCTAAATGGTTCAAACTTTGTTAATTGGAGCCGATCTATGAAGACAGCGTTGCTAGCTAAGAACAAATTAGGTTTTGTAGATGGATCTGTGAAAAGGCCTACAGATCCTTTAGATCCTATGGTAGTTGTTTAGGATAGGTGCAATGGGATGGTAGTATCATGGTTACGCAATGCTGCTGTACAACAAATTAGATATAGCTTGATGAATCTCGAATTAGCCTCCCAAATTTGGTCAGATCTGCGTGATAGATTTTCTAAGGGAAATATAACTAGGATATATGAATTGAAGCAACAATTGTACAATCTTAGACAAGGATCAAATGATGTGAACACATATTATACTGAACTACGAATTGTATGGGATGAATTTGTGGATTCACAGCCTAAGTGTTGGTGTGAATGTCCTACTTGTAGATGTGGTAGCAAACATAAATGGAGAGATCATCAGTTACAAGATCTGGCAGTTCATTTCCTTATGGGTTTGAATGATTCTTACACAGCCATTAGGTCTCATTTTCTGAGCTTGGATCGATTTCCCCCTCTATCCAAGATTTTTTCACTAGTGATTCAAGAAGAAAGACAGAAGGGTATTGGTTTATCACCTGCTGCAACTATTCATGAGTGAATCACCTAGTTTTGCACATGCTTCTTAGGGTAATCAGGGTTTTAATAGTCGTGGTAGAGACAAATTGTTTTGCACTCATTGTCAGAAAACAAACCATACAGTGGACAAGTGTTATCAGCTTCATGGCTATCTTCCTGGTTTGGGAAGAGGAAGGGGCCATGGATTTGCTCAAGATTCATCCTCACATATACAAAAGTCAGTGCATAGTGTAGGTGCAGGGGCTAACAGTGATGGTTCTCCACTCTCTCATTCTATCTCTCCTCCTCCACCATCTAATATTCTTACTACAGATCAATGTCAACAACTCATATCTTACCTTCAATCACAGATTCAGGGCCAAGCAATCAGTTCAGAGAGTGCACCTGCAAACTCTTCAACTGGTTCATCTAATTTCAATCCATCCTTTAGTGGTATGTTTACTCTCACTTCTCTTGTTGCTTCTGCAATCCATTCTAAACACATTTGGCTTATTGATACTGGAGCAACACACCATGTGTGTTGTTCATCTTCTCAGTTCACATGCCTTACTAATCTGTCAGATGCTTTTGTTACACTTCCAAATACACACAAGGTTCCCATTGCTAGTGTAGGCACCATAAATCTCACACCTTCCTTAACACTCAAATCTATTTTTTATGTACCAAGTTTTTCTTATAATCTTCTTTCCATTAGCAGTCTAACTTCAACAAATCATTGCACTGTCACCTTTACTCATGACCAATGTCTTATTTAGGATACTTCCAAGGGAATGTTGAATGGGATAGGTAGAAGAGTTGGCAATTTATATGTGCTAGATCCTTCTCAGTCTTTTCCACATTCTGCTCAATCATCTGCACCTCCTCCAAGTGTTTCTTCCTTAATAAGTTCAGATGTCTGGCACTCTAGGCTAGGACATCCAGGGTCTGAAAAACTTAGAATTTTATCTTCTTCTTCCATTCCTATGAAGTCTGTAAAAGATAATGTCTGTGAAATATGCCCTTTAGCCAAACAAAAGAGGCTCGGTTTTCCTATTTCTAATAGTATTGCTACTTCAGTTTTTGACTTAATTCACTGTGATGTTTGGGACCCTTTTTCCCCAGAAACAATTGATGGGCAGAAATATTTTCTAACTATAGTGGATGATTACTCTCGATTTGTTTGGACTTATTTGTCGGTTCATAAAAGTGATGTAAGTTCTGTTCTATCCTAATTTTTCCAGCAAGTATCTACTCAGTTTGATAAAAACATAAAAATTATGAGGTGTGATAATAAAACTGAGTTCAATCTCCCCACTATTTTCAACAAATTTGGTACTGTCATCCATCATTCCTGTGTTGAAAGACCTCAACAAAATGCTCGTGTAGAGAGAAAATACCGACATCTCCTTAATGTTGCTAGGAGCTTATACTTTTAGTCACATTTGCCTCTTGGGTACTGGGGGGACTGTGTACTCACTGCTTCTTATTTGATTAACCGCACACCTTCCTCTATCTCACAGCACTCTAACCTCACTCCATTCCAAATCATATTCAACAAACCTCCTCAGTATTCACATCTTAGAACATTTGGTTGTCCGTGCTTTGCTTCAACACTTAACAGATCCAGGCACAAGTTTTCTCCTAGGGCAGTTAAGTGTGTTTTCATAGGATACCCTACTGGCTATAAGGGGTACAAACTACTTGATCTCACCACCAATAAGTGTTCATAACTAGAGATGTTGTCTTCCATGAAGGCCTCTTCCCTTATAAACTTCCCCACACTTCTGCCACACCACTCACAACACCTCATTTCTTTGTTCATACTCCATCTATTTCTTCTCCACCACCACAATCACAACCTCCTATGACTGACTTTGTTCCTCAGTCATCCACACTTCCACCTCCATCTGTCCCAACCACATCTTTAGGAAGGACTGTTAAACCACCATCATATCTTCAAGATTATGTATATGGTTCTGTACTGACTTCTTGCTCTTATCCTTTGAGTTCTTATCTTAGTTCTTCTCATCTTTCTGCATCTTATTCTGCATTTATTGCTTCCATCACTGCTATCCCTAAGCCATCTAACTATGCACAGGTTGTTGTATATCCTGAGTGGAGAAGTGCTATGCAGACAGAACTTGAAGCTTTGCAAAACAATGGCACTTGGTCTTTTGTTCCCTTGCCACCTGGTAAAATTGCTATTGGGTGTAAGTGGATTTATAAAGTCAAATTTCTATCAGATGGTACAGTTGAGAGATACAAGGCTAGGCTAGTTGCCAAGGGTTACACACAGCAAGCAGGGGTGGATTATTTAGATACTTTCTCTCATGTTGCTAGATTGGTTTCTGTTAAGTTTATGCTGGCTGTATCTGTTGTCAAAGGCTATCATCTCACACATCTAGATATCAATAATGCCTTCCTTTCTGAAGCTTTGGATGAAGAAATCTACATGGAAGTTCCAAAGGGGCTAACAGTTCAGGGGGAGCAGACATGACTTATTTGCAAACTGCACAAGTCTCTTTATGGCCTTAAACAGGCCTCTAGACAATGGTTTTTGAAGTTTATCTCCGTTCTTATAGGTTTTGGTTTGATTCAATCTGCTGCTGATCACTCATATTTCCATATGCACAGACATGGTACTTATCTTGGCGTCATTATATATGTTGATGACATCCTTTTAGCCAGCTCAGATACAACTATTGTTCAGTTCTTCTAACAATATCTTGGCCAGCACTTCAAATTTAAGGATTTGGGAAAACCAAAATATTATCTTGGGCTTGAAGTGGCACAAAACCTCATGGAATTTCCATTTGCCAAGGAAATATGTTCTTGATCTTCTTCAAGACACTAGACTTCTTGGCTGTAAACCATCCAACACACCTATGGATACCAAGTCTCATCTGCAGCAGGATGGTTCTCCTCCACTTAAAGATGCAAAATTCTACAGGAGATTAGTTGGTCGCCTACTTTACCTATGCATCACCAGACCAGACATCACCTATGCAGTGCACAAGCTTAGTCAAATTGTAGCTAAGCCATGTGAACATCATCTTACAGCTGCTCACAGAGTTCTTAAGTATTTAAAGAATCACATTGGCCTTGGCTTATTTTACTCATCTTCCTCTACATTAGAGCCTAGCATTTTTGTGAATGCTGATTAGGGAACCTGCTCAGATTCCTGCAGGTCAGTTTCTGGCTTTTGTTTCTTCTTAGGCATCTGACTTATTTCTTGGAGATCCAAGAAGCAAGGTGTTGTCTCCCGCTCTTCTGCAGAATCTGAGTATAGAGCCATGGTACAAGGAGCATGTGAGGTATCCTGGATTGATATTCTCCTTACTGATTTTGGGATTCATCGCACCAGACCGGTACCTCTCTTTTGTGACAACCAAGCAGCCATTTATATTACTTCTAACCCTGTTTTCCATGAGCGCACTAAACATACAGAGATTGATTGCCACACGGTGAGAGAGAGGTATCTTAGCGGCTTGATCAAACCTAGGTACTCTTCAGTTGGCTGACATCTTAAATAAGCCATTGGATAGTCCTTTGTTTCTTCGTTTTGTGATGGGCCTTATTAACATACATGCCCATCTTGAGGGGGAGTATGCCCATCTTGAGGGAGAGTATAGCAGCAAGAAGAATGCAGATGCAGTGGAATGAAGACTAAGTTTTTTAGTTATTCTGTTATTTGCATTATGGGCATAATTGTGTTTTGCCTATTTTACTTTTTTAGTTTTAGTTTCTTTCTCTCTCCTAGTCAGCTAGCTATTTTCATTGTATAAAGATCACTATTCACGTGAATGCTGTACGGACTTTTTCTTCTTCTTCTTCAAAGATGGATTTTGAGCAATTTCTCTCTCGATTTCTCTATTTTGCTTAGCATTTCTACAGGAATAACATTCAATGCATACATTTGGTAAGCGGATTATATGATGCAAGAAATGTACATGTATATATATAGGGTGAGATCCTTTACAAAACAATTTTTTGTAAAAAATAAAAAATGATGCGTTTTATGCACAACTATAATACACGATTTGTAAAACTCTAATACGTAGTGTATTATACTGTATTATCACTACTAAAATAATGAATCAGTCATCATAATGCCTTCTCAATACCATTTATATATAACACACATGTTAATTTGTACCGTAGATCACACAGTGATCAACGGTTCAGATCATTTCTCATTCCTTACACAAAATTCATTTTTTAGGGGAGAGATCATATAAAAAAGAATCTCCCAGTAAGAAACTTTTGTCGCAACAAACTATAAAATAAGCTCCATTTTTGTATTTTGCATATTAAAATAAACTTTATTATGATACACTTATAATTACATTATAACCTGATAGCCAGTGCAACATAACAAAATAACCACTGCATTAATTCACTAATTTTACCAACCCTATTTAGAAAATTGCCGACATATTTATATATTGTCGTATTAAAAGTTAACGCATTAAATATATTTAACGTGACCCTTGGAAAAATATTGCGGTCCATGGAAAAATCCAAACAAAGTTGGGAGTTAGATTTTGAGAGTAGTGATGCATAAAAATGAAATTAAAAGGCATCAAAAGTCGCGATGCAATGCCACTTTTCTTTGCTGATTATTCGTAGTTGTGATAAGGTTCATGTATATTGAATTAAACACAAAAAACAAAAAGTTGTATATGATACTCTTGAGACTTTATGCAAATGCCGAGTACAATTTGTTGTTTATAATAATGTTAGACAATTCTTAAGACTTTGAGCAGACATGAGATATTTTAAACCAAAACGAAATAACATACTTACAGCTAGAGAGAGATTCAAAATAAACTGAAAATTCAATGGAGTTCACCAACATAAAAACAAATAAAACCTAACACTCTCTGCTTCCTCCACGCTGCACCCACTCCTCTTACTGACCTGAAAACATTTTTAAAACGTGGGGTGAATACATAAAAATGCACTCAGTGGTTAGGGAAGTGGATCTTTCATCTTTAAAGTGAATAACACGTAACTTCTATCCACACAAGACTTTAGGCGTCAAGGCTGGTATAGAACATTCATTCATCATTCTTGGTTTAGATACACGAGACTCTTAACGTCAAGGTCATCATAAACAGTCAACTAGTACACAAGACATATGCATATAGGCATGTAGCTATATACATTCATTCTCATCACATGTATCACAATTCAAATCGATAAAACATGTTGGACATAAAAACATTTATAAAATATCATTTCTTTCTCAAATTCACATTGCATGTATTTTGAAAACAATTTACGTGAAAAGAGTTTACCCACCTCGAAGTAGAGGACAAAGAATCTCAATAATCAAGTCGTCGACAAGGATCTTAGTCGCCCGCACCTATTCACGTATGATACACTACAGTAAGTAAAATATATAATCTCCTCAAATCTAAATAAAAGAAAGTCGCGAGCTACTGCCTATACTCAGATTTTGTTATACTAATCTAAAGAATTGTTAATCTAGATCCGTCGGCTATCCTTCCATTCTCGTCGGTGAGTTCCTTTAGCAAAACCTTACTGTTAGTCGAAATCGTAATTCGAAAACAAATAACACTACCCAATTCTTGTCTACATTATCATAATCTCTACACAACGTTATGTATATATATAATAATGAGGCATGTTTATTTGTACACATCTAAGTTAGTGAATGTCAAATTATACCCACAAATATAAAAAATACAAATTATACTCATTTGAACTAAAATACCCTTAATGAGTTGACTTTGACTGACTTTTTTATTTTTTATTTTTTTTACGTTTTTTTTAATTTCTAATTTTTTTTGGACTGTGACTATTGGGACTATTAGCACCAAATAGTCACAATAGTTGAATTTTTTTTTTTGAATTTTTTTACTTTTTTTTTTGAATTTATTTTTTCAAATTTTATGATTGTTTTTAATTTCCGACGTTTTTTTGGACTGGGACTATTAACACCAAATAGTCTCAATAGTTGAATAAACCCTGAATCAAAACTGTGATTATTGAGACTATTAGCATCAAATAGTCTCAATATGCTCAAACAAGATGAATAAATCCTAATTCAGAAATGAGACTATTGGGATTATTAGCACCAAATAGTCTCAATAGGCCCAAACAATATGAAGAACCCATAAATCAGAAATGAGACTATTTGGACAATTAGCACCAAATAGTTCCAATACGCTCAAACAAGATAAAGTAAGCTTAAATAAAAAATGGGGCTATTGGGACTATTAGCACCAAATAGTCCCAATAGTCTTAATATCAGATATGGGACTTCCGGCGCGCGGTGGACATGCCGGAGATGGCGAGGACGCTACAGTTATTGACGGATCGGGCATTTAGGGCTTCGGCAGGGGTGAGGCGGAAGGGAGAAGAGCAAGCGGGAAGGGGGAGAGAAAAATTAGGTTTTTTAGAATAAAAATTAAAAATGTGAACATAGGGTTTGCTATTTGAAATTCAAATTGGGGATGGTAAAAAAATATAAAAAAAATTCAAAAAAAAAACCAAAAAAAATATTTCTGAAATTGGGACTATTTGGTGCTAATAGTCCCAATCCGAAAAACATCAGAAATTAAAATAAAAAAACGTAAAAAAAAATGAAAATAAATTCAAAATTAAAAAAAAAACAAAAATCAAAGTCAACTTATTAAGGGTATTTTGGTGCGAAAAGACAAAAATATGATATTAATGGATATTATTTATACTTTTCAAGTTGGTGGGTATAATTTGACATTTGTTAAGTTGGATGAGTATTTTGATACATTAACACTATAATATTAATGGAAAATGTCAACATATTTCCTTAATCCTCTTTCACGTTTTTTTAACTAACTAGCAAGGAATACGTGCGAATGCACGTGATCCGTTTTATTTGTAATACTAATTTTATAGAAATATGATTAAGATAATGTAGTTTTCTTATATAATGTGAAATAAATCGTTAAGATTGTAGACAAAGATAAAAATAGATGTTAGTAGATAATAGAGTAAAAACTAAAGAGGCACACTCTTGTGCGGCCAGTGGAATGGTGCGGCCCAACCGCAAAGCCCAAATTCTAACAGGCCTACAACTGAAAACGATACAAGTAATGGATTGAGCCAGGTAATTTATTAGCTTTCAAGGCCTGACCACATTATGGGACCGACTTCATGTGCAAGTCTTTGTCAAAACCAAAAGACACTATTATGTTGTTATGCTATTATAATATATGTCAAATTATTTAAAATGTATATCTTCATTCATGCTAAAAAAAAATATTTGATTTTGATGTATACACTTTTTTTTTCTTGCTTTTAGAAATAAGCTTATCCAATATTTCATCATCATCACTGAGATTTTCAATGAAATCCTTAAATATATACAATTATACAAAATACACCAACTATGCATAGTATTTTAAGAAAAGGGCAAAAACTCCTATGAGCTCGTCCACATCATGTGGTCGGGTTCTTATCTTCAGTAAAAATATCAATCTCTGTGACTAAAAGTGTCAATCATTTTGAATAAAAGTGACAATCTCTGTGATGTTTTTAAAAGTGCCAATTAGAATGAATAAAAGTGTCAATTAGATTCAGTGTCACTTCTTATGAATAAAGTGACAATTAAAATCCGGTCACACCATGTGTCCGGGCTGACAGGAGTGTGCCCCCTTCAAATCACTTTTTCCAATTAAATTGTGAAGAGGGAGGATAGGAAAATTATACAATAAGATAAATAGAACGCAAAAGAAGAAAGAAGTAGAATCATAATCAAATAAGTAGGAGAATTATTGAAGGAAAAATATTTAATATTTTAAATATTCATTGTAATATAATTAGCTTTATTTAAATTATTGAATAATGACTAAAATTTTTAATTCTAAAGTTCATGTTTAAAAACTGTGAACATTGATTTATGTTATTTTAATAATAAAATATCTTTTAATATGATATAACATATTTGGGGAGGGATGAATAGGTGAGAGACAATTGATTTATTGGTCGGAAGGATGATTTCTAATTGTATACGATTGACGTGGATGAAGAATCTTACTTCAATAAAACTTTTATAAAATATGAATACAATTATATTATTTATTTATTATAAGAGGGTATAATTGGCAATACAGATTTTGTAAAAATCTACTCTTTTATAATAGTAATAGACTAGTCTTGCTTCTACATTGGAATCCGTATAGAAATAACTAGATTCTAAGGCATGCAATTGATCCTACTTTTAACACATCAGCCTCCCACTTCGTATTCTGCCGTCCTTAATCAGACTATATTTCCATGCAAGAGATAATCAAAGATTAAAGAGATCTAATACATAATTAATACATAATTAATTTTTTTACTACATGTTAGAATTTTAATTATATTAACACTAAACCCTAAACCCTAGGCTGTGAAAAGTAAACCCTTATCGAGAATCTAAATAGTACCCGAAAAAACCAAACTCTTAGTAAAAAAAATTATTGCATTTATTGTCATTCGTTATGTATATTTCAGTTTAATTTGTTGCATATTTTAGTATAAATTATTGCATAATTATTTATTCAAAATATGCATAACCCCTAGTTGGAGAAAATAAAGCATAGACATAAATAAAATAAAAAATAAAAATAAAAATAAAAAAACCCTGATTGTAGAAAACTAAATCCTATATGGGAAATCTAAATCCTAAACCCTAATTATATATTTGAACCCTCATTATGCATTCACTTAAACACTAGAACATATTTCCTAATAACAATTATACATATGTAATATTTCTATTAATAGCAAATTGTGGTTTAAACATGTCTATTAAAATAGTTATTATATAATATGCATTATGGTTGTCGATAAATTGCATATTAAATAAACGCATTATCTGCATATTTGCTATGCATATTTTTAACAATCATTATGCATTCACTAAAAAAAATTTATGCATAACAAATGATAAAAAAAATGCATTATGACACACGTGTAGTTTTAATTTCCCTACTGACTAGAATTTAGTTTTCCTTGAAGATAATTCATGTGTATAATAATGCATTTTTAATCATTCTTTTTGCATATTTTTTTAACAATCCTTATGCATTTGCTTGAATAGTCGAATATGTTTTGTGATGCATTTTTATAAGATTGTTATGCATTCTTATCTCTCTCTCTCTCAAGATTGTTTGGTCACGTTAAAAGAACACGGTCTATCATCTATGTTTCAGGGCTCGAATTCATTAGTTTTCATTTTGTTCAGGTGTTTGCAGGATTCATCATCGCCAGCATCTCTGACAAATTTTCTTGTAAGAGGAGATGGTATACAATGAGATGAAGATCTTAGGTTTAGTTTCTAATTTTTGACACACTTTATTACAGAATTGCTTTCTGCAACAATTGTAATCTGATACAAACAGTATAAAAGTATACTGCCTTATATATGTATATCATTGTTTGCTGCTTTTCCGCAGAAGGTACACAATATGTTGCTAAATTATGCGATGGTGTGTGCATGTGTTGATTTAGCGGTAGGGGTTAATGCCCGAGATCAAAGATCCTGGGTCCGAGTCTTCCGTGGAACGACCTTTAAATTTCAGTTAATTATGTTAAAAAAAATGTGTACGGTTGCATTTGTGACATGTATTTCTATTAACTTCTCAAAAAGAAATAAAATTGTATCTCCTTTATAGAAAAAGTGAATAAATAATAAGCTCATATAAAAAGACTACTACAGTATTATATTATGTATACCATTAATAATCCCATCTATAGCTTCTTAACATTGTTTGTCTTAATCATACAAATTACAAATAGTCACAAGCTATATATGTCAAAGTTATTGGTTAAGTTCGATTTTACATTAAAATTAAATATATTATGATGCAACATATAATGGCTTTGTAGAATACTGCATTTTAAAGTACATTATATCAAACTGCTAAATAGAATTTATGGTTGGAGATAGCGTCATACGCATGAGTGATTGTATACATTATGCTTATCTTGTTACTAATATATGTTTAATTTTTTTAGGAAATGAAGGAATCTGCAAGCAGAAGCAAGCTGTTCTTCCTCCCAGCCGATGCACCGAAATTCTCAGTCCTGTCAAATTCCTCTAAACTAATCCTACCTGGGGTTTTCCATTCAAAATGGTACAACAAATGAGCAAGTACGAGCTCCACTCCAGCCATCCCGAACTTAATTCCGGGGCAGATTCTTCTTCCCGCACCAAACGGTATGAACTCGAAATGGTTGCCATGAAAATCAGTCGCCATATCTTGAAACCTAAACCTCGGGGTCTCTTCCGATGGCCCACACATTGATCATCACTATTGTGTTTGTGGGGATGTCTTAGCCGTCGATCTTCGTCTCCTCTCGGCAACGCCTCAGGCACAGCAGCAGACCAGGCGGGTGCAACCTTAGGGTTTCTTTGATCACCATTTTTAGGTACTTTAGTTTTTGGATGTTGGTTTCTGGGAATCTCCTCTCCTTTCCATGGAGAACCTCTCTAACTTCTGCTTGAGCCTTTGCCAAGACTCGTGGGTTCTTCATCATCTCCGACATGGCCCACTCGATCACCAACGACGACGTTTCTATCTCAGCTATGAACATTTCCTGCAAATTAGTTCATTATTGTTAGTCGGGATAGCACGTGAGATTCTCTATCCCTATTACAATGTAGCAACCGTGTACCAAAATTATTTTTTCTTTATTTTTTTTGTTTTTGTTCTTCAATTTCTCGATATTATGATTCAATCTAACTTTAAACTAGATTCACGTATCTAGTTAGGGTTTCTTTTTCAGAATTTAATTTCAATTATATTAGTTAAAAAATATATTTTTTCTTTATTTTTTTTGTTTTTGTTCTTCAATTTCTCGATATTATGATTCAATCTAACTTTAAACCAGATTCACGTATCCATTTAGGGTTTCTTTTTTCAGAATTTAATTTCAATTATATTAGTTAAAAATGAAGAAAATTGGTAAAACAATGATTATTTACGCTAATTAAATTAACGAACCATTGTTATATAATTAGAGGGACACACTTGGGTCAGCCAGTGGCGCCGTGCGGACGGCTAAAACACTGGCACTTTTATTCATATAGATTAGCATTTTTCTGTATAAAGATTGACACTTTTAAACATTGACATTTTATTCGTAATATAATTATGAAAAAGATTGACACTTTTATTCGTATATATTAGTACTTTTCTGTATAAAGATTGACACTTTGACCCGGCCACACTATGTGGCCGACCTCACCCAAGTTTTTGTCATAATTAGAATAGTATTAGATTAAATCATAATCGATTTAGGCAGCCGATTGATACACTGTGTATATTTCGGACAGAGAATACTATCCGCCTGGATCGGGCTCATGAAATCTCATATGTGTGATGAATTTTTACTACTATATACTCCCCCCGTCCGATTTATATTGCTCCGGTTCTCTAAGCAGATTTTGTAAAACAAAAGAAATATGAATAGGAGGGAGGGAGTGCTTACAAAAATGTTGGCTTTGATATTATCCCTAGTGATCGGAACTTGAAGATCCTCTCTCTCCCTAGCCCTCAAGAAAACATCAACTATATCTTCCTCCTCCTTCTCCTCCGTCGAATCGCCATTTCCGATAAACCTCCTCTCTTCATATATGCTGTCTGATTATGCCTTCAAGAATGCGATCGACTCTACCATGCATGTTCTTCAGCCTTCTCCGCGAACCAGCCGAAAGGAAATGGACAAACCTCATCGACAGGAACAAATCCGCCACGTTGAAAATGTTGGAAATTTGGTTTTTGACCAAATAAATAATAATTAATATTTATTTTATTACGTAAATTAAATATTAGATTATTGTTCTACTCGTGGAGTAGATGCACGTGGTATATTTATATGCTCAAAACCGATTTCCGGTGAGTGAGATATAAATGTTCACAGTTTGGTGGAAGTTTCTTCATTATTTAATGAAGTGGGAGGAATACCACATCGAATAAATATTGATGTGGTGTGATGTTTAAAAGAGTTTAAACATATGGGCTTAATAACAATTGAGCCAAGTAAGTGGATAAGTGTGTGGTTGGGCTCTCGCGCGAGCACACACTCGATCCGGCCCCGCCGTCCGTGCCGGACGGCACGGATGGCTCTGATAATGCCTTCAAGAATGCGATCGACTCTACCATGCATGTTCTGCAGCCTTCTCCGCGAACCAACCGAAAGGAAATGGACAAACCTCATCGACGGGAACATATCCGCCGCGTTGAAAACGGCACCTATCTTCTTTGACGACGGCGATCAACGCTTCCCACCGTCGATCTACAGATGATCCCACACTCAGCAGAGAGAATCCTCCGGCTCAGATCGATCGCCGTCGCTCGAGAAGCTCGAACGGAATCCACGAGTTTCAGAGCCTCGTCTTCCATCAAGCCATGGAAGGATCGGACTTTCTTGCTGCTGAGGAACTCGAGGACGCATAGCTTGCGCATGAGCCTCCAGTATTCGCCGTAAGGAGCGGAGGCTATGTCGGTGGAGTTGTACAGCACGACCTTAGCGAGCATGAGCTCGACTCGATCCGCGAAAGCAACGTCGTTCGTCTTGGCGATCTCCTTGGCTAGTTTAGGGGAGGAGACGACGACGGCGGAGAGCTCGCCGAGGTTGATACGCATGAGGGGGCCGTGCTTCTGTGCTTGGGTTTTGAGTGAATGGTGTGGGAGTGAATTTCCTACAATTAGTTGGTGGCAATTTTCGACCATTTCTTGGTTTTTTGTACAGTTTGATAAGAATTAGAGAGGAGAAGAAAATCATGAGAAAATATTGAAGAAAAAAGGAAGAGGATTTCCATGGTGAAAGAATGTGTTTTATGTGTTTCTGTAAAAATGGAGTCGGATTTATAGAAAATGGCAAGATACTGTAGTGTTATGTTGTAATGGGTTCATTCAACACTGCGCAGTAAATTGATCAATTAATTAAACTAAAACTCTTTTCTAACAGTAAGATGCATGTAGATTCAACTTCCAGTTAGTTTAGGCGATTTAAGGTATTTTGAAAATTGAGTATAATTTCATCAACTTTATCTAGATAACATATACAAAGGGGTGCACTACTGTCAGCCAAGCCGCATGGTGATGTCCGGTCCAATCCCATCAAGTTATCTTAATTTTAAAAATATTATAAAAAAAAATGAATTTTTGTTTACGACAATTTTCATATTTATTCACATCAATTGACACTTGCTAAAATTATGAGAATGATAATATATTATTTTGTGGACAGTAGAAAATGCTTTTATTACTCATATATAATTAAGATTTATACAAGTAACTATAATATTTAATCATTACAATACCAATTCGATACATTTGAAAATTTCAATCGACACTTTTATTCATAACAATTGACACCTTTAAAAAATCACAGAGATTAACATTTTTATTCATAACAATTATCACTTTTATTTCATTAGAATTTGCTCTTTGACGAGAAAATATGAGAACACTGAATATTTGATCTCTTTATCATACATGAATACATATTGGAAACGAGCGCAAATGGTAATTCTTGGGAAATTAAAAAGAAACATAATCAACTAATAATGTATTCACAAAATAATAAGTAAACATTGTTGGTCCCGAAGCAAATCATACACGTAGAGGTGGGTGAATACATGTGTTAAGAAGTGTTTAACTTTTGAATTTCGGTCTTCTTACAAAGTTTGACGCTTTGAAGGTTTAACACTTCAAGCTTCAAGCTTTACGAGTAAGCTGTGCGCGGAATGTAATGAGCAAATTATACTCACTTAGGTATCTTGTAAAGTAAAGTGTGGGTTGTATATTAAAGCGCATGTGTGTATGCTTATAAGTAAAGCGTATAAAGAAAGCAAGCGTAAAAGCAGTAAAACACACAACCGATTATAGTGGTTCTGAGCACAACACTCCTACGTCCACTCGTCCATGTTAGGAAAATTCACTCTCTAGTTTTATAGTACTTCCTAGCGAAGTGACTTTAGATCAAACTCGACCTTAAATCCTCAGAGATTTCAGTGGGATCTCGAGAAGCCTAAAAATAACAAACACAATCTAGATCTCGACCTTTCACTTAAGCACGCTGACTTTAGCTTCACACAATCTCGATGAAAAATAAACACAAACTCAACTACTCGAAACTTAGATTGGGGTTTGGTTTTTGAAAATTTTAACTTAAGAATTCTTTTACAAGAAAGACCAAGTAAAAGATAAGGATTCTTCTAGATTTTGGCTAAAAACTGGGTTTCAAATCTAAGCTTAGGGAATAGATTGGTGTTGCTAGACTTAGAAACTTTTGAAGGTTTTTAAGGACTCGACTACTACGTAAACTGAAGAACACTTAGAGTGATTTCAAATGCTTTGAAATGCTTGATTATTTTTGCTATTTGCTTTTGAGCTTGTGAGTAGTTTTGTAAGTTTTCAAATGAGTCGCAACACCTCCTTTCATAGTTGGAAATCAGCTACTTCCCATTAGAAAGAAAGCGGTGTGTGCTCTTCAACCTCCTTGAATATCTGCGTACAAGCAGATTTGATACAGCTAGTCAAAGTAGGATGGAATGTCTTCTTCTTTATTTTCGGCAAAACCCTAGTCGTTGCTTGTTGCGCAGGTTTGGATTTTTGTTCCTTTATCTGATTCGCACTGCATTTACTTTCTGTTGAGCAATCCCGCATTGACACCTCGGCTCTGATACTGCGGCGCATTTAATGATATGTATGGATCTTGTAGGCTGCTTATCAATTTTAATTTTGGAGCACGGAGTCAAATTATCGCTTTGAATGTGGGACCTTTGGCGCTTAGGAACATCTTTAATGTACGCTTCTTCATAATTTGTAAGCCAGCGCTATGCTTTAAGTCTATGATGCTCCGTGTTCCTTGAGCGGCTAAATGCTGACACTTTGGACTTGAAGTAGACTCTCACACTTTATATCAGGCACGCTCTAAGGCTTCTGCGCTTTGCTTCATTACACTCGAACTGCTGCAAAAGTTATAAAATAAAATATAACGCTACATTCATGCGTACATGTAACTTAGCAAAATCATCAAAAATAATAAAGGAAACTTTATGAAGCGGGATTTTAGAATCTAATCAAAATAAATCATTTAAAATATTGATTCCATAAACACTAAAAAACATGACAACTTTTTAGTATGATATAGTATTTTTATAGTAAAATTTAATTTTTAAAGTAAATATATATAATAGCTTTTTCAATATGTGTATTGCTACTTTAGTCGTGAACGTATTAAATGTACCTACTGTTATATACTACGGATCAATCTGATTACTGCTAGCAACTTAAAAAATCTAATTACAATTGTCAACATATCTAAAAGCTAATTACTACTACTATGTTTTAGTGATAGCTAAATTACGTAGACATAAATTTCTCTCCAAGAAAAGGAAAAGGCTACTGTATATACTTGAGTAGTTATCTTACAGTTTATTATAATGGAGACCATAGCTAGGCCAGGGCTGAGACCATAGATAGGGCATGTGTAATACCCTGACTTTTAATAAATAAAAAATGTGTATAAATTCGAAAATTTTACGTAGCCTTGTCTTATTTATGACGAATAGAATTGTTATTGTTTAAGATGTATGAAATTGTATTTCACTTTACAATTTAGAAATAGATATAAATTTATATTTATATCTAGTAATTTTATCGCAAACCGAATTCAATATTATATTCCCGTATAATATTTCTAAATGGATTAATTAAAGAATGATAAATAAATCTATAAGTATGATTAACATAAACGCTCAAATGCCCACCGTGTGTACACTTAATGTGCCCACCGGTGATGTGGCAATACCACGTCAGCAATCTTTCCCGTTAGAGTTAGTTTTAATGTAGAGTTAGTTTTTATAGTATAATTTAATTATTTTTGGTGTGTTTTTTATTAACTTCTTTATTTATACCAATACTACGTCATCCATATGCACATTAAGTATATCCACAGTGGACATTGTAGCATTACACGTATGATTAATAGGTCAAGAATGATATGGTCTACAAAAGAAATCGGGCCAAGCCCTTTCTAATTATTAAAGTACAACACAACTTAATTGAATGAATAAAGAAAGCCCAACACGAAAAGACCCATACGAATAATATAATACTCCTTCCGTTCCACTTAATTAGCTATATTTGTCATTATAGTCCATCTCATTTATTAGCTATGTTCCCTTATTTGGCAAAGAATATGTGACTACAATTAACTATCTCTCTTTAGAATTGATTGTAGTCACATATTCTCTCATTCCTTAATATTTGTATCAATCTCTCATTCGTTAATATTTGTATCAATCTGCTATGTAGCTAATGAAATGGGACAGAGGAAGTACATATTACAAAAGAAAAACAATAATAATGAAATACATGAAGTAATCAGCCGCCTAAAATTTCTTCATCCTACAGCAAATCAATCAGCAATGTGCTACTTCTATAGGTGTTATACAATGTCCAATAAAAGATTACACCACATCTAAGACTACTATTATCAGCAACCACGCCAAACATCCAAACACCTTACTTTTTCAGTATTTAATTAATTTCTCTCTCTTTCATTTACACCAACCTAACCATACATATTTTTGATAGTTTATCAATGACCACCCAAACACCCAAACATCATATTATTATATATTTTTATCTAATTATTTTAAATATAATATAACTAGATATAACAAAAATATAATTAAAATAAATTGAAATTTGCGCAATTGATATCTATAAAAAAAAACGAATGCGATAAAAAATAAAATAAACAAGCTAAGAAATTAAACTACATCAATCAAAAGTAAGAGAGAATTTAAAAGTGTGTGAAAATGTATCATGTTTAGTCTTAATTTATAGAGAATGAAAAATCATGAATTTTGATAAAATTATCATTTTTTAATAATTTGAAATATAAAAGATAAAGTTAATTATTTAAAAATCTAGATTAAAATTTGATGGACCAATGAGAAGGAGACAAGTGTCACTATCTCATTGAGACCATGGTCAATTATTCATTTTTTTTATTATTTTGTATGGTGTTCGAACACCATCTCCACACTACCGATTAGGGGTGGGTCGGTACAGGATACCGGTATTTTTTTCCAATACCGATAACAATACCAAAGTTGGCCAGTATTAGATTCTCGATGTCGAAGTCGTACCGAAAGTTTCGGTATACCGAAAATTCGGTATTGGTCAAAATGGATACCAATGTCGAGCCAATAATTTGGTAATACTGAATCTGGACGGTAATACCGAAATACCGAAAATTCATATTTAATTTTTTTTCATACATCTTGATCTACCTACTAAATAATTACTAATAAAATGCAAAATTAAAGAAACATGAATACTTTATTAGAGTCATAGTTCATTAGTTATCAACATGTCGACAATTGACATAGTTATGCCAATAAATATTTTTCAAAATTATAAGTTAATAAATATTTTTCAAAATTATATTTAAACTTGGATTTTATTGATATATATCATCTTTGTTAGATATATCATCTTGTATATTATTTAATGATATTAAAAACTTATTAATGTTGTGTTTAAATTTCAAATATAAAAATATTATAAATAAAAATATATATATATTTCGGTAAATATCGGTATTTACCGGAAAACCGGATCCGAATATTTCGACATGACCGCGGTATCGGTATTTTCCAGTAATATTGCGATCTATAATTGGTCTCAATATGATATTTGGTTTATAAGATTCATAATGTTAGAGGCCCGGTACTCAATACAATGATAAGGAGGCCGGCTTCTATTCCCATGATTCAAGTCGGAGGCTGCCCCCTCCGATTGTATCTCGGACACAATCTTTATTGCATAATTTCATTATACCCTATCTTCAAGTGTCCAGTTGTATATCATTAATTATTGTTAGATAAAGGGGCTCTTGTCTCTAAACTCTTTCATTGTTTTTGTTTTATAATTATTCAATTTTATGGTGTGGAATACACGGTTATATATTATTGTTTGTTTGTTATTTTTTATTTATTTCTTTTCATGGGTTATTTTGCAATGATTTATTTAATTAAAATAATAATTTTTATTTAAATTATGTAAAACTTACACCTTTTATTTAATTACAATAATAAATTTTAGTATGAAATGTCTAAATAAGCATATATTAGACATCTTTGTGAAAATAATGTAAGGGTATATTAGTAAATGAACAATAATACTACATTACACAATCTTACAAACCAAACATGATTATCAATCATACAAAAGTTAACATATCAACCAAACAACTTTTTTTTATCATGGATTCAATCTTAACTCGTCCCGGATTATATCTTGCTATTATCTAATCTATCGAACGAGATAGGGCCTAAGAAGTATACAAATCCATACTTTCTTCCTTAAAAGTCTTGGACTTCACCGTGCTGCACAGTGGAAGGCATGGTTTCTTTACCAATTTTTCAAAACATCCATCTCTTTTCCCATCAACCTCCCCTATATCACATATTCAACACTCCATTTTCTCTACACAAACCAAAAACACAAATTATCTTCAAAAGAAAAGATGCAGAGCAAGGAAGAAAAAGGAAAGAAGAAAGGAAAGGAAGCAAAAGAGAAGCAGAATCATAAAGAAGAAGGGTCGGTCCTGCAGTTTTCACTCCTTCCAATCATCAACCAAAAACCACCATCCTAACTCCAAACGGTAAGAGTTCCAAGTCTTTCTATATCTATGTTTCAAACTAGAATGAGGAGAATAGAAATCTGCAATATACTCCACAAACCGACATGTTATTAATCCCTAAAGATTTTATAAACCAAGCATAAGAAGTGAATATAGAACTAAAAGCCATGAGCTCTACAGCAGCCATAACTATTAACAGCAAATGAACAAGCATAGAAAACCTCTTAATAGTGGAACTTGAAGCTGTAATCAAACCCAAAATCAAGAACTTCAAAGCATAAAAATCTAAATCCAAATTCCCTGCTGCATAATTCACACCCCACATGAACATAAAATGAAAACAATAGAATGATCAAACCAAAACTCGTAACTTAAAACCATAAACGAATATTAGAGAAGAACTACACTTAAGCTCATAAACCTACTGCATAATGGAAACTAAACAAGAGAAAGGGTAGAGAAGAGTAGTGGGAGAGAGAGAACTCCCCTAGCTGTTGTTGTTGTTGTCGACGGCAGTGGAGCTGTTGGAGGGAAACAAAGCAGGGGCGATCACGCCCGGCTGCTGTCGACGGCGGCGACAGGGCTTAGCGATGGCTGCGAAGCGGCGGCAGCAGGAGCCGGCGACGCCACAGCGGTGGCGGTTTAGCAAGGCGACACCATCGTAGGGAGGAGGGGGTGGATGCGGCGATGGTTATTACAGCCGCGGCGTTCTTCGCCGGTACTGAATCGGAAGAGAGAGGGGGGCTGATTGCCGGAGATGAGGCGCAGCGGCGGAGATTGATGACAAGCACGGCGGTGGTGACCTTCTGAGGTGATGACGGCGAGCCGAAAGCGGGCGTAGACTGAGGAGCTCCAACCTCGGTATTTTCGGAACCACAGGGGTGGCGGCTTTGACGAGGGCGGCGGCGCTGCAGCAAAGGCGGCGGCCGTGTGTTGTAACCAGGTGCGGTGGCGCGGGCACCGGAAGCGACGTCGCAGCAGCGGCCGTGAGTTCACCGGCGACGAATCGGAAGAGAGAAATTGATCTCTGAAAATTTGGGGGTTTCGATTAGGAATTTTAGAGAGAGAATAGAGAAAGGAGAAGGGGCAACAGCCGCGACAGCGGCGGTGCTGGTATTGAAATTGGGTTTGAGGCTTTGGGCTGGTCTATGGTTCTTCTCAAATGGGCTGGGTTGTATTTCAGTTGGGCCTAAATTAATATTGAAAAGGTTTTTGCAGATGGGCCGAGATTTCTTCAGATGGGTTATTTGTTTGGGTCGATTTAACTAAATGACTGGGCTTGTATAATAAAATCGAAATGGGTTAAGTTTAAGAATCTTATAAACCTCTAATTAATTAAGGTTTGATCAGATTACTAAGCTTCAATTAGCCAAAAAATATGTTCCGGAATTTATCCTAATTTCGGATTTAATATTCAACGAATATTCGAACCCAATTAATTTCTTAATTGGACCCCTTTAATGATAAGAAAATGGTTATTAATAATAAAAGATTTAAAGGATTCAAACAAATCTATCAACCCTAACAGATTTATAATCAAGAAAAACAGAAGGCGAATATATTTCCCTTAGATTTATTTTAAGAATTTTGCAATTCTTATAGTATCGTTATGAATAGGCACAGACGAGAACGTTGATTAATTGTTGCCTATCAAGACCGGCCATTATCTACGCTACAAGAGGTGGGTTTATTATTCTAAAGTATATGGGTTATGTATCTCGTTTGGTAGCAATACCGAGAAAATGACGGTTAAGAAAATGTGTGATAAGTTGAGATAAAAAAAAGTATGATAAGTTGGGATAAGAAATATATTGTGTGTTTGGTACAAACATAGATAAGTTGGGATAAAAATATAAAAAATTGATAATTAAAATTGAAAATAAAAAATTGATAATTAAAATAAAAAATAAAAAATTGATAATTAAAATTAAAAATAAAAAATTGATAATTAAAATTGAAAATAAAAAATTGATAATTAAAATAAAAAAATAAAAAATTGATAATTAAAATTAAAAATAAAAAATTGATAATTAAAATTGAAAATAAAAATTGATAATTAAAATTGAAAATAATTTTTTTAATTAAAACTGAAAATAAAAAATTGATAATTGAAATTAAAAATAAAAAAATGATAATTAAAATTGAAAATAAAAAACTTATCACAACTTATCCGGGGGTAGAGGCGGTATAGTATATGCCAGTGTAACAGTGAATTTAGTCCGGGCCCAAGCATTTTCGCGGGCCGATGACATTATTTTTCTCGGATACCAAACACTGGAAAAGCCGAGATAAATTTTCTTATCTAGGCTTTTCCTGGGTTATACTGGCTACCAAACGAGCCCTCAGGGTTTTAAAGATGAAAACTAGTTATCCATGAAAATATTTAATGTGCGCTCTACATGTTTAATGCTCTGAAGTAATCGATCAAGATTCATCGTTTAGTCTTATAAACTAGCCTTGAATCGTGTACACTCCCCTGGTAGTTATGGGATTGGTTGATTTCTCTCACATACTATTTCAATGGAATTCATGGGTTTCAACCCGGAATTCACCAGCTCAAATAGACTTTCCGGTTTCGGCCCGAAATCTGGATATATGGATTCGTCGGTGGTTAGAGGTCCAGAATCAGAGCAAGAGTAACTGTAGAGTGCGACATGAAGAGTAAAATGATTTAACATACTTAGTTGTATCTTGTTTTCCAAAACCTCTAAGTCATGCTTACGATATGGATAAACTGCTATGTTTCCAAGCTTTTGATAAACTGCGCAACCCACAGAGTACATTTGTACTCAGCCCAAATATTTCAAAATATTTTTAGGTTGATGTTGTTGTGGTGACGGTGCAAAGTTGAGGCTAGGAAATCTTTTTGTTAAGCTTCCGCTAAATATATTTCTTGTGTCTTGAACTAGAGATATGCACTCTAAATTTATTCACTATCTATTCTCGAGATCTTCAACTCTACTTTATGTGTTGAAATGATGGACTTTTGTTGATTCGTTGAGCCACCGAATCCCATGCGATCCTAGTATAATGACAAGTTGTTATGTTGGGTATATTGATGTTGTATTTATTCTGGCTTATTCCCTTTGCAAAAGAGATACTGCCCAATTTTTCGGGAAGCATCAATCAATAATTGAACTAAATTGAATCTCCTTTCTATCCCCTCTTCTGTATTCACACCCTTGGCGCGTGAGCCTTCCTTCAGGAACTGGGGCGTGATAAGGCCGCCGTCCACAAACTGGTAAAGGTTGGTGTGGGCCAGCATATAATCGGAAAAAAATAAATCAATAGAAATAGAGTATATATATATAAAGTAAGTTGTTAAAATACATTTATAAATAGAAAATACTACATAATACTATATTTTGAAATATAACATGGTTTATCATCAGAGATAGTCTAACAAATTATTGATGCAGATAATTGACAAACTTATAGGAAAAGTCTTGGGTTATTTTTTTTCGTTATTTTAACACAACACATATACAATCGAAGTGACTTGAACTCTCAACTTCTTGGTTGGAGAGAAAGCGGCTTACCAGCCAAACTGCACTACGTCGTCAAGTCTTGGTTATTAGCATAACAACATATTATAGTTTTGCTATTTAATTATGCGGCACATTGGCTACATAAAGTCTTACATTATGACTAAGATGACAATTACTTGCTAAATATTTGGTAATGAGTATTTTGAAAATTCAGCATATAGAAAATATGTTCCAAAATCTAAATCATCATGGCCTATCAAATTGACTGTGATAAGAACATTAACTCAGCACCAATAGTAATGATTTTGACTTACAACTAATTATTTTTCACTTTAGGTGTTACATTAATAACGAGCTATTTTTTTATAATGATAAAAAATTAAAGTGTTATTATTTTAATTAAGCCAAGTTATTAGTCCAATTTACCAACTCCTCGTCTATTTATCTCTATGCACATATTCAAATATTATTTGAATTGCGAAATTCTAATTATAAGTTGCCCTTTTGTTCTCAATCAAATCAAAAGTTCTTGTCACGACCGCACTTTGCTAATCGATAGTTAAGCTCGGTATTTCGTGACTATGGTTGGAATTAACGAATAAAATGTGAAAGGGTTATATTTCTGGACTTCGACTCAATTATATTATAGAAACAGACTCCAATAGATGAGCATAATGGACTGATAAAGTATGACGCTACTTGTCATGATTCTGACTTGATTTACAACCGTATCGAAAAGGATTCGGAATATCAGAGTGTACGCAGCGGAACTGTGTTCAGAATACATGTATGAGGACATGTATTACCAAGAGAATTCGACAACTATTACTATTCGCTAACTTTGACAAAAGCACTGCCAGTCACTCTTCCTTCATCCAGCTCAACCTGCACGTTAGAAATAATGTACATGGCGTGAGTACAGAGTACTCAGTGGACACATGCACAATACATTTTATTGTCAAGCCATTCATAGTGAAGCATATGGTTTTGTTGAACGGCCTATGTTCACGAAAAACTGAGTTATCTTAAAAGCGACTGCGCAGTCTATATTCTGTAGTAATCTACCATATCTAGAAACATGAGTGCCGAGAAGGTGGCCACCTTCCACAGCACCTGACTAGTCAACTGCCGTTGAGCGTAGTCGCACAGTGTACACTAGCCCACGTAAGATAGACATCTTACTAGGACCCGAATTCGATTAACAAATTGGCACAACCAACTCAGATATGTATCATACAAAAACTGAAAACATTTATAGCATGACAACACTTTAAAAGAGTTATTAATCTAATAAAACATGCTTTGTTTTATAGAAAGCCCACCTCGTTGTTTTGCTCTCTGCAATGAGACTTGATCTCTGCTTCTGCTATTGTCCCTCCTTTGCGTACCCTTCGATTAAAATCGAGGTAAGATTCGTATTCTAACGAATAAAATCTTATCTAAGATTTTAGGTTTAAAATTCTGATCGGAGGTTATTTTAATCCAGTAACGTAGTTACTGTTATTTAAGCTCGAGTTATAAATACCGTTGGTGAACGGTTCATATAAATTTATTATAATAAATCAATCTTTGATTTATTGTTAATCAGGATGAATTACTGTCTGTAATCGTGTAATTGATTTGCTAAATCAATTAATCTTGAATATCAAATATTGGTTAATTATTTAATCGCAAAATAATTTCTTACGAATTATCGGAATTTAATTGCGGGTAAGGTACGATTTATTTAACGATGTCTTGGTCCGTAATTAATCGGGAATTGGGCCGCGACTCGATTAATTGGGTCATGGCCCACGTATCACTAGACCCGGCCCAGCTGGTGAAAGGCCCTTCTCGGCCCAACTACAGCCCAAGCCCGGCCATGCCTTAACAGAACCCGGCCCGCGAATGCCTTGACCCGACCCGACCCGGGTCAACACAAGAACCCCCTACCCCCTCCTTTGCGTTCTGATTCAGAACGCGCTTTCTCTCTCGCGATTCTCTTCTTCTCGAGTCTCCTTCTCCGGTTGTCTTCTCCGGCGAGATCTTGCCGCCGCCGATTCTCACTTTCTCTTCTCTCTTGCCCACCTCTATATTTCTGGGGTGGTTGCCCCAAATCGGAAGCCCTAGGTCGAAATATGGGGATTTCAGCTTCGAGTTCTCCTACGATCTGAGGCTCCGCCGGCGCGGTGAGACGGCGCCGCTGTGGGGAGGGCGCGGTTTCGGACAGATTTGTCCAGCTCAGCCCTCGCCGGTGGGTTCATCTCTGCTCCGGTGGCCCTCAATTTTACCGGCGGAAACTCCGCTGATTCCGACGAACTCTCTCTCTCTCTCCCTAGGATTTTGATCCTAAATTAAAATCCTCCCCTCCCGACTTTACTTGTTTCATAGTATAGGGTTAAATTTTTGTTAAAGAAATTATTTACTCATGATTCGAGTTGCTGACTCCGAATCTCTGTTTCTTGTTGCAGTTTCCGGCGGACGACGATGGACGAAGGCCGCTGCTCGCCGCTGCTTGTGATGGTCTCTGTTCTGTTCGCCGCCGCTTGCTTTGTCTTTGCGTCTCGGCTGCGGTACTGGTTCGTCGCCATCGAGACCTTCGGTTTTGAATTCTAAGCTAAGTTTTTGTTTGCCTTGTCTTAATTATTCCGTGTTTGTGGCTTTTCCTTAGCTTCTTGATTCGGTTTGTTGGGTAGGGAGTTTCTAGCATTTTGTTATTACTAGCTTCAGAGATTATCTACTTCATAGCATGATTTCTGTTTAAGCCTGCATTCTAGTCTAGGGAGGAATCGTGCTTGTTGTGTTTATGGAGGGATTATGGTTTTGATCTCCTGTTAGCATGCTTAGTTTACTTGTGTGTTCTAAGGCTGAATATTTCTAATTCATGCTTATTACTCTAAAGTGGGATGTTGGTTGATTACCTTGAGGTGATGGGCTGTAGTTGCTAGCTACTTCGTTTCCTTTTTCTCTTCCTAATTGCCTCTTCTCTTTCTTGCTCTCAGTTTTCTCTCAACTTCTCCAAGTGTTGGTGTTGTGAATTTGAAAGAGGTGTGGCTGTTTGGTTGAGTAGGGTTCTGTATATAGGAGTCGTTGGAGTTCATTTGAGTAAAGAAGGTGGTTTGACTGCGGAGAAATGGTTTGTAGTTTCTTAAGGATGACTAATTTGTGCATTTCTTTTCCCTACTCTTGTGTGCATTTCTCAAATTTAATACCTTGTCTTTGTTTATGAGGTGAATGGCGGCAAGAGTCTTTAACATGCCGGTGTGGTGGATGGTAATTTTATACTTTAATATTGCTTCGTCTAAGCTATATTGTCACACATGGCATTTGGCTTGCGTTTTTTTATTTATTTATATCGACATGTGATGTAAGAACTTCAAGAGACACTTACTTTTTACCTCGTCTTCACTAACTAAACTTGTTGTGCATATTGTCTTTGGGCCTCAATGTTCAAGCTGCTCGTTCTATTCAATCGAGGCATCTTATACGTGCGAGTGAAATAGTGTCTTGATCTTAGTTTAGATTTACTTTTTACTAAAGCGCCATGTATCAGACTTTCTTGCAATATATGTGATCTTTGTGGCTTTATAGAAACTGGTTTGAGGCATTATTTTGAAGTGAACCTCGTAATTGATGTGTGGATTCTCTCATTTTTCTGTGCAAAATGTTCAATCTCTTCCTACTTCTCATGCTGTCGTTGGTTCATTTTTAAAGACTATCTTGTAAGAATATCACATATATGTTTGCTTGCAACGTCTAAAATATTAATGTTCTAAGAGAGGATTGAAGTATTAGAGGAATTTTGGAGGAGATGTATTGTTTGCTTAAGAAAAATTACAACAATAGAAGTCATTTTTCATCTCTATTCGCTAATATGAAATTCAAACAATGAGAGATTGAGGTCTTTGTAATTATGTGGATGACTTTGTTTAGATTTATTTTTTTACTAATGTGTGATATATCAGACCTCCTTTCAATTTTTAAGACATTTAACTTATTTCATATATATGTGTTTACTTAGTCAGCGCTCTATTGGTACACTCTGTGTTTAAATTTGCACAATTAAATGTAACATGAGAGTTGTGTTTTTGAAACTAATTCAAGTAATGGTTCGAGCCATTCTGATTTTGTGGATGCTAATGTGATGTTGGCAGTGAAACAGTCTAACGATCTACCTCCCACACCTTGTTAACATTGTGTGGGGCTGTTATGCTTTCATGTCATGTGCTTTGCAATGTTCTGATAAACCTCCCGAAAAATGAGAGACGTTTGTCGTTGTTGCGAGTAGCATCGGGAGTGTTCCAATCTTGCAATTGACGGGTTATGCTTCCACTTGTAGTATTCATTTTTAATTTCTTTGTACCTTTTATGAATTTTCTATATACTTGCTCAATTGATGTTATCGGTTTTTATATTTGCTTCATCCACGTTAATTACATATGCATTTTTTGTATTATTATACTGGGAGTGGTTTGTGTTTATCTTATGAGATGTGTATTTTCCCATTGTGCCTTTTGGAGATCAATCATCCAAATTTGTGAAAAATATATTAAGTGACATTTATATGATGATTTTGAAGGGAAGAAATGTTGCTCTATTGCTCTCTCTCTCTCTCCAAAAAAGAGAAGAAACTGGTGCTTGTATAGTTGTATGTATATATTTTTTTCTAACATCTTTGTTTAAGTTGTTAGGTAACTGAAAAATTAAAATGTGAAAAAAGACGAAAGAACGGCGACTTTAGAGAAGATGTGGTTGAGGAACTAATTTGCTTATAGAGAGCACTTCTCAACTCCAAGTCTAGGCCTGGATAAGTTTGCAAGTATTCTGGTTAGATGCTTTTTAATGCTTTCTTAGTTTAATTTATGACTTAATATGTTTTGGTGAAGCATAGTTTGTGTAAGTTGTATTATTTCTTTGATTTTTAAGATACCAATTCTATTAGCTCATGGTTTTGTGCATATAAGCTGGAATATATTGTTAATTATTATAAATATCCATGTAATTGTGCTTTGTTGGAAATTTATGAGTTCTCTTATGTAGAGTGGTAGCATAGTTCTTCAATGGGCTTCTAATACTTGAATTTGTACCCTTCATATATAATCTTCAATACGAACATGCATGATAACTGGCTTTGAGATGTTAAGGCCATACCTGGGACACCCTTGCATCTTACTCCGCTAGATTTTCAAGCCATGATGATCGATCATCGATACGTTACTAGAAAAAGGAACTAAATTTGAAAGTTTATCTCCACACGCTGGTATGCGTCGTTAGCAACAATAAAACGCTCCATTACAAGATTAGTCCCCCATAAGATGTAAAGGGATATCAGTCTCCTACACGGAGGAATAGTTAGCTGAAGATCGTCAGAATTATGAGGATAGTAATTTAAGAGATAACCTTACATACCAATGCCTTACGAGGTGGTATATACTATCTTGATCCCCTTGAAACCAGTAAAGTCTAGTTGTTTCCCGAAAGATAACGAGCAGAGAAAGTTTTGAACTAAAACAAAAGTTTTCTAAGCCTTGAAAACCTTATTTCGTCATTCATTGACAAAGCTACCAAAGTACGACGGATGGTCCCCTATTGAGCAGGTGCTTACGTGGAACTGGCCACTCTACATAATCTCAATCTCAGTAGCATCATTCGTAGACCAGAATTCAGATGGGTATCTGCAAGGGGGTCTTTCTTTTCGACCCCTTGTTATTTTGTTTCTGCCTTCTGACTACGCTTTCCACACTGGTCTGAAAATTTATTGAGGGAACCAGTTGATTGAATATCATACCGGAAATTAAATATTATTCCTATGGAATTACCTCCTAATATCACTTCACAAATTATCTCGTTTCGAATTGTCTTTTTTGAAACCAATGAAACGTAAGAATTTAGCCACTCGAAAGTTCGGAGTGTGACAAAAGCATAGTGCCTTTTTAATATACCAAAAGTTGGTGACCAGATCAGAATAAAGAGAAATTAAGACCTAGAATAGCAAGGAATCGAAACCCGGTATTTTAAGAATACTTAGATAATTGAGAATTATCAATAAAATATTTAAATTGATATGGAGTGTAAAGGACCTTAAAGATCCCTTAAGAGAATCTCCTCGAACGAAGAAGCGGGAGAGGTGGATACAAGTATTATGACCTATATCAGTATAAGGACCAGTTTTAAAGACGCATGTAGCAAGTAAATCAAGGGAGCTGATACACTTGTCTAGTTGGTGGCTGAGACCAATTAACAATGATAATCTATTAAGATTAAGGAATTAGAGGTGGCATACGCACGAGTTAGAAAAGTTCCTAAATCGGTAGCATCGAGATAAGATTTAAACTAGATCGAGTAGGTGGACAAGTTAAATCAGATATATGAGTTAATTCCATATAAGGAATTTGAGACTCTTATGGTACAAAGGTATTGACACATCGTAACCATGTGGGGGAAACTTCTAGTATGATTGAAGAGACCGAGGACAATCGGCAAGTTAGATTCTACAGATCTAACAGAGTAAATATAGTAGCATACGATAAACCTGAGGGTCCAGACTAGCTCAGAATTCTACTACTCCAAGGGAGAATGATCTATGGGAATGCCCATTCAAGTTAAGGTGGAGTTCTTTCGCTATAAGAGAAGCGAGTTGAGAATAGTGAGATGTTCTTAAGAGATAAGAACGCATGCTAGCACTTAGACACCAAAAGGGCAGAGACGTGGAGATATGACAAGTAACGAGAACATCAAGGTAGACAAAGCCGTTAAGAACAGTATAAAGTGAGAAGGCTTTATACCCAAGTAACTTTCCACGAAAAGAGGAAGTGAAACGCCACGGCAGTCTCCCCCACCACCATCCCAACTCCCACCTAAGAACCAACAACGGTTTTTGTACAAGCGGTGGCAGAAGGCGAAGGCCTATGCGATGAAGCAGAAACAGCCCACCAGGAATTAATGAAACTTAGTAGATATGGGCGTGCCCCACAATATACCTTTATAGTTTTATCCGATATGGGAGCTTACCATTATTTAATCGCTAAAGCATGCGTAGATAACCTAAGGTTAAGAACGGAGCAAACATGAACAAGTCTGAGAATCACGTCACCTATAGGAGGAACTATCACTCTTATACATTGTTGTTCAAACCTAGAGCTCGACATAGGTTCACGCAAGCTCCTAGTGAAAACCCTTAGCGTTATACCGATGAAGGATGTAGATGTCATCTTAGGAATGGATTGGCTAGCTGAAAACTATGCCACCATCCTATGCAAGGAGAGACGAATTTCTGTTAGGATTCCGGGAAAGAAGCCCACGATCTTTCACGGAATTGCTATGAATAATCGGAAGTCAAATCATCTCCACCCTTCAAGCAACAACAATGATAAAGAAAGGGTATCCAGCTTACCTTATGTACCTAAACGAAGAACCGAAAGACGAATAAGAAAGGAAGGTAGAGGATGTGGAAATCGTTCGAGAAATCCCTGACATTTTTCTAAAAAGTACTGCCAGGGCTGTTGCCCGACATGAAGATGGAATTCACCATCGATTTGGAACCTGGATCAGCTCCAGTATCCAAGGCACCATACAGGATGGCACCAAGAGAGTTAGAGGAACTGAAGGTGCAACTTCAGGAATTATTGGACCTAGGGTTCATCAGACCGAGCGTGTCACCATGAGAAACGCCGGTACTATTTATGAAGGAGAAAAAAAACGGTTCCACGAGAATGTGCATAGATTATCGAGAATTGAACAAGCTCACTCTCAAGCACAAGTGCCATCTACCTAGAATCGACGATATGGTTCGACCAACTCAAGGGAGCAAGTATGTTTTCAAAAATAGATTTGAAATCAGGCTACCGTCAGATGAAGATTCGACCAGAGGATATACCCAAGACAGCTTTTCGGACCAGATATGGCCACTACGAGTTTGTAGTTGTGCCGTTCGGGTTAACTAACGCACCAGCAGTATTCATGGACCTCATGAATCTTGTTTCCACCCCTACTTAGACAAGTTCGTGCTAGTATTCATAGACGATGTCTTGATTTATTCGGAGAACAAAAAGGAGCACGAGGTACACTTGGGAACAGTGTTAGAGACATAAGGGCAGAGAAACTCTATGCCAACTTCAGCAAGCGCGGGCTTTGGCTAAAAGAAGTAGCATTTTGGGACACATCGTGTCATCTGAGGGAATCAAAGTTGATCCTGCAAAAGTTGAAGCAGTACGAAATTGGAAATTCCATCGACGCCGAATGAGATTTATAGTTTCTTAGGATTAGCTGGTTACTATAGGAGATTCATAGAAGGATTCTCCAAGGTAGCAAGGCACTAACACAACTATTGCAAAAAGGGAATCAAATATCAATGGACCCCGGAATGCGAGTCAAACTTCCAACAGTTGAAAGCAAAACAGACCACCGCACCAATTCTGGGAGTTCCAACACCAGAGAAAGAGTATGTAGTTTACGTTGATGCGTCAATAATACAAGAAGAAAAGGGTGATAGCCTACGCATCTGGGCAGCTCAGACCCCACGAGCTCAATCAATCAACCCACGACCTAGAACTAGTAGCAGTTGTGCATGCCCTGAAGACTTAGAGACACCACCTCTAAGGAGTTCGGTGTGAAATCTTCTCGGATCACAAAAGTCTCAAATACTTATTCGAACAAATGAGTGGACACCCATTCATAAGTTCAACAAAGAGAGCTTAGAGGTTTTATCGCGTTTTGAGACCACATCTCTACAAATCAAGTTACATTGATATGAAAACTTTGGGAAAACAAGTATTAGTTACATTATTATTTCCAGATGGAACAGACCTAAATGAGAGGATTCCCTAATAATTATCACCTAAGTAGAAGCAATTAGTAAATTGCATTTTACATGAGTAATTTATTATTGAACAGACCCAATGACCAAGCAAGTGCTTAGTCGTCTGGGCAATTCTGATTCAAAGCTTAATCTATGCGAGATTTCCTCAAGAAGGTGAATTATGAGTAGTATTTTCTAGATAGAATCAAATAGCAATTTGATTGATATTGTTTTTAGATAACAACCACATAGACGATCAAGACAGGTGGACCATCAAATTCAGCAAACGAGTAGTACCTATCACTGACGAGTAGGGTTATAAAATAAAATACGTACGAGGTCCCAACAGTGAGGACGATTTCAGATAAGAATTTGAGAGCCCAAATTATCGTGAATAAGCAGGTAATGCGATTACAGTCGAAGGACGACTGTGCATTCCACCTAGTCAAGAGCTCGGAAAGGAAATCCTGAGTGAAGCTCACGATACACCATACACCGCCCACCCTGGGAGTACGAAGATGTACCAAGATCTGGAAAAGATATTTTGGTGGGATGGCACGAAGAGAGATATAGCTTCATTTGCCGTGAAATGATTAGCTTGTCAACAAATGAAAGCTTTACACCAACGACCTTATGGCAAGTTGCAGCCCTTAGAAATTCCACAGTGAAAATGGGAACATATCGCCATGGATTTTGTGACGGGATTACCAAAGTCAAGACGAGGGAATACAACCATCTGGGTAATTATAGACCGTCTGACCAAGAGTGCTCACTTTATTCCAATTTCGATAACTCATACATAAAAATAAAAAAATAAAAAATGGCGCAACTATACGTTCGAGAAATTGTACGTTTGCATGGTGTGCCAGTTTCGATCAAGTCAGACTGGGATTCGAAATTCACATCGAAATTTTGGATGAACTTACAAAAAGAATTGGGCACTAGATTAAATTTTAGTACCACTTTCCATCCTCAAACAGATGGACAGTCAGAGAGGACAATCCAGACCTTCGAGGATATGCTGAGGATAGTTGTGCTCGATCGAGGCGGTCACTGGGAGCCAGTGTTACCCTTGATCGAATTTGCGTACAACAACAGCTATCAAGCGACCATAGGCATGGCGCCATATGAGGCATTGTATGGAAGAAAATGTAGATCATCACTTTATTGGGATGAAGTAGGTGAGAGAAAAATACTAGGTCCTGAGGCGATAGGCGAAATGATCTAGATTATGCGACAAATCAAAGAGAGAATTAAGGAGGCTCAGAATAGACAAAAATCATATGCAGATAATAGACGAACTGAAATTCAGTTTGAGATAGGAGACAAAGTGTTCTTGAAAGTATCTCCTTCCAAGGGGATAGTGAGGTTCGGTGTCAAAGGGAAGCTGAGACCCCGTTTTATCGGACCTTACGAGATTCTAGAGAGAATAGGTTCAGTGGCATACTGTTTAGCATTGCCACCAAGTTTTGGAAACGTACACAATGGTTTCCACGTTTCACAGCTCAGGAAATACGTGCACGATCCGAAGCACGTAATTCACCAAGATGAAGTAGAACTCAATCCAGACTTGAGTTTTGAGAACGGACCAGAAGCAATTCTCGACCGTAAGGTGCAACAACTCAGAAATAAATCTATCACATCGGTGAAGGTTTTGTGGAAGCATTACGGGCAAGAAGAAGCCACGTGGGAGCTTGAGGATAAAATGAAAGAAAAATACCCAGAGCTATTTATTTAAGGTATGCAAATTTCAGGACGAAATTTCTTTTAAGGGGGGTAGGATGTAACACCCCGTATTTTCTATCTACTTTAGAAATGATTAAAAGATAATTATTATCTTTTAGTGATTTAGATAGCACTTGTGTATAATGGAATTACTAGAAGAGAATCTATTATAAATCAAGTAGCTACTTGATTCCCAATGTTTTTCAATTAATTAGCAAATAAATCGAGTAGAAGCTTGATTACGATATTTTACTAAGTAGTAAAATTATTGTCTCGTTTAATTAACAATTAAAACAATCATAGTGTTTCAACTTATTATTCACGAGATAAGGTAGTATATTAACGGGCCAAGCCCATTAATACAATTCGATTCGATTGAGCCCATTCGATAATTAAGTATGGGGCGAGCCCACTATACTCTAGATGTTGGGCCAAGCCCAAATTAAAACACAAGGTTGCGGTAGCCGAAAATCCATATAATTATGCATGTATATGTAAAACTCCAATCATACATGTTGCTGAGCAATTGAATAAATTAATCCTATAATAATAACTAGATTGCATATTACTTAAGTCAACAATGGTGGCTATTAATGAAGAAAACAATAGGATACTACACGGCATTTAATTCAAAAGGAGGGGAACACAAAAATCTCCCTCCTACTGCAGAAATCTCTTCTCTTCTGCTGCAAATTAGCTACCACATAGCCTCATTCTTGAGCCCCTAAAAACCTGCAAAACAATGAGTTGAAACAGCATTAAGTAAAGTAGATTTGGGGAAGATTTTGCAGAGGAATAAACCAACCAACACTCCCTGCTTCAGCCACATTATCATATATACACCAACACCTCTTTATTCAAACTTGACACTTAACCAAAATCTGAAACAATAGAGAGAGAGATGGAAGGGAAGCTGCAGTGAAAGAGAAGAGAAGAACAGAGGCAGAGCTCTATCCTTTTTCCACAGCCACAGCCCTTAGCACTCCCACTTCATTAAGGTAATAACACCAACAACCAAACCATTCAGTCTTGAGCATAGAAGCATGTTGTTTTCTTATTTAAGTTTAAACCACAAGCATGTAATTTCTGAAAGTATGACTTAGAACTAAAACAACATCAGCAGCATGCATAGGAGGTAGATAAATTCCTTAAAGTTCAAATTCATTGAGCAGCTCTTGAGGTTAATCACATTACAGAACCTTGTCTAAAAAAAAAAAAAAACTAATTCTAGTTTGCCAAACCACACATACATGTTACTAATGCGAGAAGGTTGTAGCAAATAAATCAGCATGCTTAATGAATTTGCTCCAGATTCTAAAATCCCATAAGAACAATACCTTTTATAGCCCCAATAAAGTACACCAAGGGCACATTTCAGCATAAGTTTATAACAACATTCATTAGCATTAAAAACAAGAATCCAAGTTCAAAAATATGAAACACACAACTTTCGCATTAAGAACTCAAAACTTTATAACGATTAATGAAAAGAGTTAGAAAGCGAGAATTCGAACCTCCGTCGAGGCCGAAGCCTCGACGGCAAGAAATCGGCGGCACAGAGGGGCTGAACAAGAGAGCCGCAGTGGCTGCACCATCCTCGTCGCATCATCGAAACCTAGAAGAAGAGACCGAAAATTAGCATCGTTCGATCTAACTAAAAGAAATCAGAGGCTAATCTTTTCAGTAAAACTTAAGTTCTGAATTTATAAAATAAAAAGGGAGAAAAGCTGGATTTCCGAGAGGACGAATGTCCCCTAATCAATTCGATTAGGGTTTTAATTTTAGATTCCGTTTTGGAATCGTTGAGAGAGGGAGGGAACGCGCGCGTAGAGCTGCGGGAGTTGCGCCGGAGCAGCGCCGTCTCACCGCAACAAAAAGGGATCACGCCGGAGAATCGATTCGAGAAAGAGAGAGAACCGCAGCCGACGACGGCTGCCATGGGCGGTGGCACCGTGTCGGAGCTATCGCCGGAACAATCAAAAAAAAAATCAGAGGCGAGGAATTTCTTCCCATCTAGGGCTTTTCCAATCGAAGGGGGGCTTTTAGAAAGAAGTCTGAGAATAAAGAGAGAGACGATAGCAAGGAAGAGCAACAGCCGACGTTGCCGGCGTGGTGGGGAAGATGACCGGAGATGAGCGGTGCGAGAGAGAGAACCAGAGGAGAGAAATCGCAGAGTAGAGAAGAAGAGGGGTTTGGGGGTGTTTTGTCTACTCGGGTCGGGTCGGTTCGGTTCGGTCGGGTTTTCGGGCCAGGAGCTGGGTCGCAAGGATCTGGGCCAGAAATCAATTGGACCGGACTCAATTTTTCAGCTGGGCCGATTCATTTAATCAAAGGGCCGAATTAATTCTTTTGTTGGTTTAATTAATTTAATACCCAACACTAATTAATTATGTGGTTCTAGATATGACTAATTAAATTATATTACCCCCAATTAATAATTGTAGAGATTAATAATTCACGAGAGAATTATTTTACGAGCTTAAAAGATTTAACTTATAGAAATAAGTTATTAACCAAGAAATGAGTTTATTAACTAAGAGTTAATAATCAAGATTTATTTTGATTGAGCTAATCAACTAAACAAATAGAATTAATTATTGGGAAGCATCTCAATTAATTAATATTTCTAAGTAAATAAATCAAATAATCGATTTATTTAGAAACAGTCGAATAAGCTATTTGTATAACTTGATTAATAATTCGAGCTTAGATAGCAGTGACGAGGTCACCCAAGAATTTAGAGTAATCATCGAAAAGACATAGAACTAGAACTATTCGATAAACATTTATCGTTCGAGTTAAGAATCTTATTGTATTCTTTCATCAAGGTCGAACGAAGAAGGAACAGTCGTCAAGGCGAAGTTAGAATTCAATAGCAGTAAGCAGAGTAAAGGAGGTGGGCTTTCTTTAAAACAAAGCATGTTTTACTAGTTGATATAGCTCTTTTAAAGTATTGTCATGTTATAAAATGTTTTATTTTTGTATGATGTCTATCTGTTATTGGCTATGCCAATTTTATAAGAATCGAATTCGGGTCCTTGTATGGCTTGCTACTATACCTGGACTAGTGTACACAAGTGGTCGATTCGCTTAGTGTGGCGATCGATCAGGTGACGAGTGAGGTGGCCACCTCCTCGGGCACCACAGATCAGATATGGTGGATTACAACAAATATTTGACTGCAGTCACTTTTGAGAACTAAGAGATTTTAGTGAATATAGATTTTTAAGAAAAACCTTATGTTTCACTCAGTATATGGATGACAATAAAATCAGTTTTGGGCAATGTCTTTACTGAGTACAATTTGTACTTAGCCCTGTACATTATTTTTAATGCAGTGAGCAGGTTGAAGCGGAGTGACCGGCGGAGCTTTTGTCAATTTAGCGAAGATTTAGTTGTTGATAACTCTTGGTAATACATGTCTTCATACATGTACTTATAGCCATACTTCCGTAGCGTACACTCTGATGTTCTTAAAGTTCCTTTTGATTTAGATGTGTTCTGAGTCAGAATCATGACAAGAATTGTCCTACTTTATCAGTTATAAGTATCAGATTATCTAGAAATGAGATTGCCCTGAGAGTCGATTCAAGAAATGTTCTTCATTTACCCACTATTTCAGATTCATATTTTATAGTCATGAATTTACTAAACTTAGCTATCGATTAGCAAAGTGCGGTCGTGACATATATTTTATTAATCAAAAAAATTAAATGTCTTTGACCCATTTTCAATTATACTCCCTCCATTTCACTTAAAATGACACATTTCAATAGTAGCTTTTCTGGCACGCTTTTTCACGTTTATTGATGATGAGTTTTAAGATGGATTTTTGAAAACTTCTTTCTTTTACGGGATACTATGACAATCATAGTATCCCGTAAAAAAAAGAATTCTTCAAAAATCCATCTTAAAACCCATCAACAAGAAGCGTGGAAAAGCGTGCCAGAAAAGTCCTATTGAAATGTGTCATTTTAAGTGAAATGAAGTGATATCAAACAACGGGTGAGGTAACATTTCAATTGAATTATTGAATTAAACTACTTGAGAAATTACATATTTGTCCTAGTCTATTTTTTTTTGTTTATGCAAACAACGAGTGACTTAAGAAATATTATATCTCTTGGCCTATTTTTGAATTTCGATAATCAATGGAAGGCATGATATTTAAATTGAATATAATTTTCAATAATAATAATATAATAATAATAATAATTCTTTGCAATTAAATTAAACTATTTGAAAAATGTCATATTTTTGTTACTATTTTTTTGTTAATGTAAACAACCAATGACTTCAAAAATATTATCTCTATTTTCCTATTTTTGTATTTCGATAATCAACGTGCGTCTTGACATTTAAATTCACTACAACTTAAAAAAATAATATTAAGTTTCACTTATTTGCAATTAAATTAAACTACTTGAGAAATGACATATTTATGACCTATTTTTTTGTTAATGTAAACAATGAGTGACTTGAGGAAAAAAAAAAAAAGCGTGAAAGATTTTCTTTTATTAACCTTTTAAAAACATATAGAATTGAAAATATCTTTTAAAATGTATTTTTAAAGAACTATCACTTTGAAACAAATAATTAACTATAAATTTTAATTTTTACAGAAATTGGACCCGTTGAATTTCGACGAGTATGACACTAGTTAGTTACACTATATTGGAGAAATATCAACTCATTGTAAGATTCAAAAGCATCGCAATTGAATGTTCAAGATTTCTCGTTAATCAAAAGTCAATTTTTATAAGTAGTTTCTACTTTGTGACAAGAGCATCTGCCTACTCAATTATAATATGTTGACTTGTTGAGAGATAAGGAGGAATACTCTCTGCCGACATTGATAAATCTACTATAAATATATTCTTTAACATTAAATCTTACTAAAATTTTTTAACCCTAATAAAATGAAGTTCTTGTAGCACTGTCACATCAGCGATGTACAAATAAATTATGCTGATGTAGGTTAGGCGAGCATTACTTCGATATGTGTCCTCTATTGCCTAGTGGTGCGATATCTTCTGCAAATGATAAAGTTTGTCAGTCATTGGAGTAATGTATGAGATTAGTTTGTTGAAGATGGGCGAGTTAACACCACTAATCTTTCATCTCTAGATTTGCAATGTTTCATAAATCTATGAGTACAATAAAAAATATTGCACCGTTAAGTAATAAAGAATTTGGATCGGCATTACTGTACCTATTATATCTTTATTGAAGAGTAATTATGAAATATGAAATATTATATACATAAGGGCCATAATGATTCATTAGAAAGGAGAAATAGGCAAAAATAGCTACTTTGAGATAGTAAAGATAAATAATAGCCACTTGGATAAAAAAGATAAAAAAAATCACTCTTACCATAATACTTCCGTCCTTGCCTAATTCACGAATTTAAATTCATGAATTACTCTAAAAATATAAGGCAATTCACAAATTTTACAAACTCAATTCGTGAATTACTCACAAAAAATGTCTGAATTCACGAATTCACTCAAAACATGTCTGAATTCACGAATTCACCGAAATTCATGAATTCACTTTAAAAAATGTTTGAATTCACGAATTCAATTTCATGAATTCGTGAATTAGTGAAAAAAACAAGCAATTCACGAAATTCATTAGTAGCTATTTTTTATTTTTTTTTAACTAAGTGGCTATTTTTTATCTTTTTTTTATATACTTTTATTTATCTATGTGGATATTATTTATCTTTACTATCCCAAAATGATTATTTAACTAGTTGCCCCCATTAGAAATTATGTTATTTATACATTAATATATTTTAATTGCTTTTATTTATGGAATCTTTTGAAATATCTTTTTTCTGATAAAAAGAAGAATCTTTTGAAATATAAATAAAAATAATAATAATTTATAGTATATCGTAAGAAGAGTCATGATCCACTGAGTGCATTAGTATTCCGCCAGCGGTTCTTTTTCTTGTTTTGCATTATGACGATCGACAGTGTAACGGAAGCCGATAATGGCATCAGGGCTATTTCATATTTGACGGCAAATAATACTCAATAGTCAATAAGGAAAAAAATTGGACAGAAGGAGTAGTAGATTAGGATGGT